>CM055957.1:89437074-89771336 GCA_029490685.1 Schizonepeta tenuifolia
CTCTGTGATCATGTATCAATGGCTTGCTATTTTGTCTGCAGGATGCACTTAGACAACTTTGGAGGTTAGCTTATCCTGATCAGACACTTCAACCGATTTCAGGTTTGCGGTGATGAGTGATTAGTTCATTTAGATGCAATGTATGAATTGGACTAGCATTTACTCTAAAAATCTTAGCCCATTCAGAATTTTTTTATTTTATTTTGAAAGGACCTTTACTGACTAGCATTTTATAAGCTTTTAATCGATCTTGGAAAGATGACAGTGACATTACTATATTTATTTATTTTAAAAAACGCAATCTTCTTCAGTTTCTGTCTAAATATATGATCGAGAGATTTAAATAAGTTATTTCATATTTTAACGTAAATGTTTCTCAATATTACAGTTGAATTTTGCAATCAAATTTTGAGGTTAAATTGAATGATAAAATTTGATTTTGTGGACAACCACTTTGTCATTACTTTGCTACCTAAGTCAAGCCTGAACAAGTTGACTAGAAGTCAAACTGCCAGCTCATGTATGAACAAGTTGACTAGAAGTCATCCTCCCTTCTTTATATTGTCCACAACCTGAAGCTTAAACCACTCATTTTTCAACCTTACAAACTGTAAAAAAAACAGTTGAGTTCTTAGAGATTTATCATGGCAGCTTATGCAGCTCTGATTTCTCTTATGCATATCATAGAGAAGATGGAGCATCATCCTTCTCCTCCAATCTCTCTCCACAAAGACCAAGTTGAATCTCTCACTGAAATAACCAACTTCTTGCAGGAATTTCTTGAGGGGTACCATTCCCCCTTTGACTACAGCAACGAAGCAGATCCCTTGGAGGTTTGCATTGCAGATGCAGCTCATGCGGTTGAAGATGTGATCGAAACAGAAATTGTGGATCGAATTCATAGTCAATTTCTTGGCCGGTCCACAATTCTTGGGAAGGTAGCCAATTTCTCTAAGCTCTTGCTTGCATTGAAATGCGCAGGTACCACGACCAGAGATCACTTCAATGAAGATCTGCAGAAAGTGATAGAAGAAATGAAGTTGATCAAGAATGATGTGACGGAGATGGTTAAGGAGAAGGCTGCAGTTGAACCTCGGTTCCACGGAAGCGTCTCCGCTGACGATGCTGGTGAGAGGAACAGTCATGAGATGGTTGGATGCGATGATGTGCTTCTTCAACTTCTGGATTGGCTCACTGGAGAAGAATCCAGCCGCCAAATCATCCCTGTTGTTGGGATGGGTGGCATCGGTAAGACCACTCTTGCCAAAACTGTGTTTGCACACGCACTTATTAAAGAGAAATTTGATGTTTGTGTGTGGGCTACGATTTCTCAAGATTATAATGTGAAGGGAATTCTTGATGAAGTTCTCTCTCAAGTTAGATGGAAATCGACGGATAAGAGTGAGGAAGAATTAGGACTAGAACTACACAAATATTTATGTGGTAGGAAGTATTTGGTCGTAATGGATGATCTATGGAGTCTAGAGGTGTGGGACAAAATGAAAGTTTACTTTCCTGAGTATAATAACGGTAGTCGAATACTGGTAACAACTAGGATGTCAAACTTGGGTGCCCACTTAACCAATTCTGATGACCTCATTGATATGAAATTTTTAGATAAGGGTAGTGCTTGGGATTTGTTCTCTAAAATTGTATTTGGGGAAGAAAGTTTTCCGGTTGAACTCGAGCGAATTGGGAGGGGAATTGTGGAGAGGTGTAAGGGACTTCCTTTGTCGATTGTTGTGATTGGGGGTCTCTTGGCAAAATCCCAACAGACCCCACAATATTGGCATGAGATAGATAGAAACTTGAGTTCTGTGAATGATGAGTATTGTTTGCGGATTTTGAAAACAAGCTATAACTATTTACCCGCCTATCTAAAGCCTTGTTTTTTGTACATGGGAACGTTTAAGGAAGATAGTGCAATTAGTGTCTCAAAACTCATCAGGCTATGGGTTTGTGAAGGATTTCTTAAGCCAATAAACGACAAAAGGCCAGAAACAATAGCTGCGGAGTACTTAAAGGAGCTAGTTGATAGAAATCTTGTTCTAGTAGATAAGTTGGGGGTACTTGGTAATATGAAATTCTGCAAAATGCATGATTTACTAAGAGATTTATCTTTGAAAGAAGCTCATAAACAGAGGTTTTATCACGTTGTGAGCGAAGATAGTCCTGGTGAAGGGGCAAGCAGCCATCGTCGAATTGTTGTTTGCGAAGGGTTTAATGGGAAACTCAATGCCAACAAATATATGCGACATGCACGTTCTTATACATGTTATAGTAGTAAATTGCCACGTAGCAGTAGATTGTTGAGGACACTGAATATAGACTACATTTATCTTTCAAGGGGTTTGCATTCTCCAGTAGATCTTGTTCAATTCGTAAATTCACGGTACATTGAAGCAAATGCCAAATGGAATAGCAGAATACCTTCTTCAATCAGTCAGCTTTGGAATCTGCACACACTAATCATTAGATCTCAGTTCGGTTGTTGTATTATTGCACCAATGGAAATTTGGAAACTGCCTCAACTTAGGCACGTCGATGTCAAGCATATGTTAGAAATCCCAAATCCACCCAGCAGCAAAGATGATGATGATATTGTTGTGATGGAGAATCTGCATACGCTCGAAAGAGTTAGTAATCTGGAGTTGAATGATGAGGTGGTTAAAAGAATTCCCAATATCAAGAAACTGAAGATATACTATCAACAAGAATATTGGAAAAGAAGCGAAGTGAATTGTATTAGCTATCTTCTTTGCCTGGAAAACTTATACTTACACGTCAGCTCCTCCTTTTTTGAACGTGGCGTAGAGTCCCTGCAAAACATCACTAGCTTCCCACATTCCCTCAAGAAGTTGACTCTGCACCTCACATACGATTGTGAGCTTGACGACATGTTGCCAAAGATAGGTTCGTTACCCCTTCTTCAGAAGCTCAGGTTAGAACGTGGTGTCTTCAGAAGAGGCAAATGGGAAACAAGTGAAGGCCATTTCTCCAGCCTCAAGTTCCTATCATTGTCCCAATGTGGCAATCTAGAAAACTGGACTGTGTCGGAGAGCTCCCACTTTCCACGTCTTCTGGAGCTTCGCCTTCATCATTTAGACAGCCCCACATTGGAGATTCCTGCAGAAATCGGAGAGATAGCAACGCTCAAAAATATTGTGGTGGAGCGTTGCAGTGAATCAGTGGTGCTGTCTGCTAAAAAGATAGCAGACGAACAAGAAGATTTATGCGGAGATCTTCATGTTAGAGCTATAGTAGATCCCAACGGAAAAGCGTTGCAAAGCTTGGCAGGTCCCAACTTTCAAGTTAAATTTGAAAATTGGTTTACATACATTTTGTGAAATTTGTGTTGAAGGGAATAAAGTTGGGGATCAAATTACAAATCGATCAATGGTTGGTGGCTCTATCATCATCGTTGCTTGTATTTGTATTTTCCTTTATTTTGTCACAACTTCAAAATGATTATCTTGTTTCTCTGTTTGTAAGGATACTCTTTTCTTGATTGGATTAATTGTTTTCCCATTAAATTTCTCAACTTTTCTGAATTGGGATGGTCGTATGAATCTTCTTCTTTTGAGAAATGCTCCAACTCGTCGATAATAATATCCTATCCTAATCAGAAAATTTAGTATTGGTGGTGTCCAAATTTAATTTTGAATTTTATGATTCATGCGAATTCCATCTTAGATTGAATTTTTTTTCCTACATAAATCTGAACCTTGCTTGAAGCCTTTTTCGTTTTTCTTAATAATTATTATTTTTTTAAAATTTAAATATTTAATCAAAATCAAATTGAATTGTGATCTATTAATTCGTAATTTAGGATTTATCAACTATCCTAAAATACAATTTTAGCTATGGGTAGCTCCTTTTGGTTTTATTTCAGTAATTTGCTTCTTTTAGTGTTAAATTGTTATGATTGTAGATTTATTTATTTTTTTGGTCATGATTGTAGGTGAAATTCACACAAAAAAAAAACAATAATCCAGTGACGAATGTAACACATGGCCAGTATTTGATGTAAATCTCAGATAAATCATGTTTCCTTTTAAGTTATCTACTAATATGACATAAATTAATTTTTAAGGTCATGTTTGTAGGCTAGATAAAAGCCATATTGAATACATATCTTACTCTGTGGTCAATCACACGCACTAAAAATGATAATATAGGTTTTGAAAAATGGAAATATATCCTAATTGGAAAGCATAAACCCTATGGAGAAATGTGATTATTTTCCATTTTTACAGTTAACTTTTTTTTTACGCTTGTGGCTGGCCATAGTGTGCCCGAATATTATTATTCTTTTTGTTTGTAGGGGGTGCTGCTTTGAAGGGTAATGTGGGTATTCCACTGGGTTTCATGGGCCTTAAGTCTCAAGTCTCATGGGCCCACATCCCTCAATCCTTCATTTGGGCCTATTCTAAGTCGGTATGCACAGAACGGGCCTCCATCTCATATCACTGTCAAATTTTCTCGTTTTTAAAATTTACAAGCCGGTATAAATCACAAGATAGTAAAAACTAAAAAATCAAATAAAAATTGAATAATACACATTGATGCATGTGTTGTGCAAATTCAAAATAAAGAGTTAAAGAGCATGCACAACGGGGGGATCGATCCCCGGGGGGTCGAGGAGTCGACTCCATGGATCGACCTCGCCGGGGTCGATCCCCGTTGCACATGAAGTCAAGGCATCGGGTCGAAGAGAGAGTCGAAGTATCGAGCTGCCTCTCAATTCATTTGCTGCTAATTTTGAGGACATGTGGTGTGTCCCTCATTCGTCCATAATATATATATATATATATATATATATATATATATATTTTATTTCACACATAAAAAAAAATTGCAACGGCTCCAAACGGTAAAATTCTAACTTTTTACCTATAAATACCCCTTGAATTTATTCATTCTTCACACCTCCTACACTCTTCACTCTCAATTTTTCATGATTGATTCATCCGTGAATAATATATGTCAGTTTCCCTAGCTTTTGGATGATTGATTGCGATTACTCGAATATTATGCTTATTTAGCTAATTGATTTTTCCAGTATGTTCATAAATGTTGTGTTTGATCCATCATGATTAATGTTTTAAATTTCAGTGGTTAATGTATTCGTGATTTTTTCCCTAATTACTGCCTGCTCGATGGATCTGATTTGACATGCGTATTACTCGAATTTCATAGTATTATTTAGCTAAATGTTGGGGTTCGAATCCGCGACCTCACTGCGTACAGACTGAAGCTGCACCGCTTGGGTGTCTCCTTGGAGACTCCTTTCAACAATTAATACATCTTCTTAGTATCATTTTTTTTTTTTCGAAAACAATCTTAGTTTCATTAAATAAAATAAAAATTGATATAGAAGATTGATTACTATTTTAGTGATTGCTATGTGGTAACTTCTTTTCATTCTGTATGGTCTTTCATTAAAATTCCTAAAATTAAAATGAATATAGAATTAAAAAAGGAACAACATATATACATATATAGTCTCCATGATGTACGAAAGGGTTTTTCTACAAAGTTAGTCAACACCGTTTTAATATTGAGTGACTTGATGTTGATGGTATGATTTGTCTATAACTTTTCACGGTGTAACTATTTAGTTACACCGACAACTAACAAAAAAACTTCAATCAAAAAAGGTGTATTATCTCCCGAGTCGAGTATTTTAATATAGAGACACTCCCATGCATACATATGCATCATTTGCACGGAACCCGCCCCGCCCCGCCCTGCGTTTTTAATTTTTTTAGTCTATTTTTTTATTTTCAGATTTTTTTTCCGACGGATCTGATTTTACGGCTCCGCCTTCGCTCCGATTACTAAAATAAGGATAATCGGCGGGCAACAATTTAGATTTTTTTGGCTCGTTCTGAGGCATTCGGCTCCCCTCGCTTGAATCATGACCAAAGAAGAAGCGACAAACAAAAAAAGAAGGGTAAAAAAAACTAAAATTAAAATAAAAAAAAATTGGTCAAAGGGGGTTGACCCGGGTCAAACGGGTCGGGTCGGGCCGGTGGGTGTTGCATGGTGCAAATGTTGCAACCAAGTTTTTGTCTTTAATATAATATCTCAATTTTATTACATGTTATATAGTATATACTTGATTGTTATATTAATAATCTCAAATAATTCGTGATACTAATATATTTGAATAATAGAAGTTACTGTAATGCATGGGCACCACCATTTGATCCTGCAACCTTAATTACATTTGATTTTAGCAGTAAATCGATTGAAATTAAAGAATATGAAGGTACAATAACACTCATTTTGTTGTTGGCATTTTTAATTGCTTTAACAACGGGGACAACCTGCATAAACAAATGAAGTATTGTTACTAATTAATACTAGTATTGTACTCGAGCGATGCATGAGAAGAAGTATTATTTTTTTATACGATATCAAACAATATCATGAAATTGAAGAGTTTATACATGTGTAAGAAAAAATAATTTATAAATACAAAAATACAGAATTAACATAACCAATTGTGAAACTATGCTCTATATATAGTCAAACTACTCGACAATCAACAGTTATTGATGGAATCGACACTACATGTATGAGTCATGAAAAAACTTAATTGTTTGTGAAAATGGAGGTGAAAATGAATAGATATTGCATAATGAGTTTTGTTTAGAATTTGGATAGACAATGGATGAAAAATAAATGAGCAATTAATTATATTAATTATTTGATAAAAATCAAAAAATTGGGAGGAAAAATTTTCTCAAAGCTTCTTTGTTTTAGTATAATAGTATACATATAGATTCTCATTAAATTTACCTTTCATTTTATGCAATCAATTAAACACTCACATAAACACAAACATGTAATCACATTTGAAAGTATACTAAGAACTGCATCATATTAAAACAAAATGCATAGATTTAGTTTTTTTTTAGTTACCTTTTTGGGCTGATTGAAAGTGTTTTCATCCTTCACATTACTTGATGTTAGTGTAGTCAATGTAGACCTTGATGCATCTATCAACTTGTTGTCCACTCCTTCAACAGAAACCTTCAAATTCACTCTATCACCTCCGAAGTTCACAACCTGAACGAGCAATAAAATACGAAATGAAATATTATTATCGCCATAACATAACATTCCCTATAAATTTTTAAGTTCATATGCTTAAGTTGCAGATGTGTAATGCATGAGGCAAATTTTTTGAAGTATGCTTCAATTTTGAGCCTAAGAAAGTGCTCTCTCTCTCTCTCTCTCTCTCTCTGTCTCTCTCTCTCTCTCACCTTTACTTTGATGTAGCTTCTGTTTGTGTCTGCGCTAGTCCAAGAAATGGCAGACGCGGTGAGGGAAGACGAAGGCGACTGCAGTGTGGAATCAAGAAGGGTGGCGCCGTTTGAGTCCTTGAAGAATTGCTGCATCCAGTAGGTAGGAGTGCCATACGCCTTTGAAGAGTCGAAAACTATTGCATCCGGATTGAATCTGTCGCACAAAATAGTGTCGATGCAGATATGAAATGAACCTTCATCACTATCAAAATTTATTACACAACCCTACCTCTGATTGTTCACATTCACAAACAAAGGTGCACTGCTTGCCATTTCAACGGCATCACTACAAAAAAAGCGCGTCTGCATCAGTTACACGAACATGAAGATGTGGAAATTGGAATCAAGAAAGTGTTAAACCTATTTTTCTCTAGTCCTATGAGGAAACCGGCTTCTGCTAGTGCTTTCAACAGATTTCCTCGGCCTGCCTCGTCTCCTGTCACAGCATACTCACTCACAAAAGCCTGAAATAATGTATATTAGACGAGTGAGAAACCGTTGCAAACGAGAGAATTAGACAGCGGAGAAAGAGACACACCTTTGGTCCACTTCTTGAAGTATGATCAAATTTTTGAGCCATTGTGAACATTGAGTTTGCATTTGTGTAGACCTTGATCATGAAAAGAAAAATGAAAATTTTGCACATTTACAGAAATAATCAAGATTATTAAAAAAAATTGAAATATTAATCTTACATGATAATCATAAAAATCAGCAGGATGATCCAACTTTCCAACAGAAGCATCACAGTTTGTGATGATCTTGATATCTGGATAAGCCCCTTTGATGGCATTGTAAAACTTCATGTAATTCCCTAACACATCCAACGACGTAAGAAAGAATCTAGACGCGTCAATTTCATTCAACGTGAACGAAAAGGACACATACCGCGATAGTTCTTGTTCCCACAGTCTTGATTCCCAGCAGCAACATATTTCAGACCAAAAGGCTCCAAACGGCCCATGGCTGCTCGGATGGAGCCTAATGTTGAAGACGCGTCTCCCCTTGCAAACTCAATCGCGTCAAGTGTGTCCTGAAATAGGCCTAATATGAGTAATTGTTCGACAGAATCAACTGCAACGATGTTTGTTTGGAAGAGACTTACTTGCACAAAGGGTTGAATGAGGGAAGTGTCAACTTGATCGTTACGACTCATACCTATGTTGAACACCCAAATAGGCGAAGCGCCTAAATCCTCTGCAAGCTGCAGAGTTATACAACAGAATGAGAGAGAGAGAGAGAGAGAGAGAGAGAGAGAGAGAGAGAGAGAGAGAGCTAGTACTTGTAAGTACTCAAAGAAACCAAGTCCATCATCAGTCCAATACTGCCAAACATCATTAAAATGGCCAGATCTCTCTTCCCATGCTCCTATAGTTTCTCTCCATCGGAAAGCATTCATCAGTGTGTCTCCTTCGACAAACGAGCCACCTTTCGAAAAACACACCAAAAATCAGTTTTCCTCATTCTCTTACAACTGAATTTTCTATGAAATCTATTACACATCAAGAACCTGGGAATCTGATAAATCCGGGCTTCATAGCAGCAAGCATGTCGAAAAGATCTTGTCGAAATCCATGTCCCTATAAAGAAAATTAGTTATGAAATATCAAATTAGAGAAAAGACATGCAATATCAGTAAGAAATGTTACTATTAGTCAAATTAGAGAAAGAAATATCAGAATTTTCCCACAATCTGCAATTTTTTCTATTAATACAATGAAAGATCAAATTTTTTTACGATAAACACACACCTTGTGAGTGTGCAAAGGTAGTGCAGAGACTTGATCAAGCCAAATTGTGGACTTTTTCGATGTTGTAAATTGCAATCTTGAATTAGTATCCGATCCACGTGCTTTTAACTCGATCTTCATCTTCTTCCAGCTTGAAACATCGTCATCCCTGCACGGGCAAATCAAATCCGAACTTACAATACTAATGAGACGATGCACTAAAGAATAGGCAAAAATCAGTTACTCTTTCTCACTTTATATCAGATGAGGCTAGTTTCTGCTGCTTTGAACCAATGAATGATACAGACATCTCGATTGATTGCAACGAACGGACATAAAATGTGACTCTATATGTCTTCCCTTGTTCGATATTCTGCAAGAAAAGATAGAGGAGATCCATACATAAGACAACATGCATGTTACATTATTTGATCAGAAAAAGGTTGCTGCTTTTTTATGAAAAGATTCAAGAAAAAGATAATATTTTCTTACCATTCCCCAATATCCTGGATTGTAGACTCCGACTCCTCCGGCTGGACAGATATTATCACCATCAATGTCACAGAGCACCTCCATTAGAAGAGCAACCTTATTTCTGTCGAAGCAGGATGATCTGTCCGTAGATACTAAAATCGACGTTTCATTACCAATTATGGTCCACGGACTAATGTTTGATGGCGTATTTGGACCTCCCGCTTCAAAACCTGCAAACACAGATTTGAGAATCATAACTTATCAAGTTGGAGGAATCACCATACAATCTTATGCTCTCTCTCTCTCTCTCTCTCTCTCTCTCTCTCTCTCTCTCTCTGTGATAAACTGACCTCTATTGCTGACAAGCTCTGCCCACAGCCCTCCGGCCCCGGAGTGATTGATCTCCTGCACAAAATCCTCAACAGTTTTAACTAAAGATTTATATTTTGCATTAACATAAAGGATTGATTTTGATCCATATAGGCATAGATAACAAAAACTTGGAGCATTTGTTGAAACATGAAAAACGGATATCAGAAAACGAAAGCAAAAGGTTTTACATATTTAGTCCAACAACAAAAAAAACAAGAATGCAAAAACTGACCTCAAATGAGATTCCAAACATCCTCTGAGGAATCATTTTTGCAGGATTTCGAGAAGCATTTACAGACAACGATGCTGTCTGCGTTGCTTCGAATCCAGCTTCACCGTGCTGAAGGTAATAAGTGCTGATGACCATGAGAGAGAAAGCCAGCACTATGCAAGCTGCATATTTTGGCTCCATTTCTCTTGCTTTGATTGATTTCGAAGCTATGCTAAAATCGCGTAAAATAGCAAGAAATCAATGTATTTTCTGCTGAATTTCTGTTAGAACTTCACAGCATAAAAGGAAGAAGCAGTTGAAACAGAATAACTACCATTGTCATCAGCAAAAGCAAGATTAAAGTCAGATTATATTACATCAATCATTGTTTTTAGTCAAAAAACTATCATTTTCATAATCACAGTTTGTAAAAATAAAGCACACTCAATCATTGAAAGTTGACTTTTTTCTTGCAGAAAATTTGTAAGACAGAGAAAAGATCAAGAAACAAGAATCTGAGCAGAAAAATATTAACAAACAAAAAAAAGATCAAATTTTTGCTTCATGAGATGTGATAATTCCTGATTACCTGATGATCAGCACCCAGAAAAAAAAAATCTTGATTTTTGGGTTCTGTTCTTGGAGTGGAAAACTGTGTCAAAGTTAGAATATCATGGCAGTTATAACTGTTTCCTCAGATTTTTATGTGTTTTCTAGTGTGTGTGTGAGAGAGAGTGTGTGTTTAGGTGATTTTTGATTGTTAAGAATGTAACAGAAGGCTGCTTGATCTTAGTTATCTTTGCTTTAAGCAGCAGATGTTTGGAAGTGAATTCTTCAAAGTTTCTTTCTTGGCCCCACTTTTTTTCTCCAATAGATATAACTATTTCTTGTCCCCACACTATTTATCCACATTTATGCAGTTATTACTAAATTATTTGATTTAAAAAAATAACAGGCAGGTGATGGGATATTGGGAATGAGTTTTTGTTTTCTTGAATTTTCTCCAGAATAAATATATTTGTCAAATTTATCGATTAAACGAAACTTACTTCTGCATAATAATTCGAATTTTGTGAAATTATATATATGAAAATTGCGAGTTTAAAGAAAATTGCACAAACAACGCAACTGAAAAATGCAACAAAAGATCTCAACTATAAACGTTTAGCATTTTATATCAAAAATAAAAATAAAAAATGCAACACAATAATATTAGGAAAAATATAACACGTCCAAACAATTTAAATACCAAAGCTTCACGATCGGAGTCCGGTCTAAGCGAGCACTTAACAAGTCAATCTTGAACTTGAGTTTTACATGTCGAGCTCAGCTCGAATTCAAAAAATATAAAGTTCGAACGGGATTTGAACCTACAAATTTATAAACAACTCGAACTTGAAATCTTGAACAGGCGAGTATTTGGCTCCACTTGTGTATCATCTTATTAGTTGAAACCATGTTAAATTTTATTGGAATTCCTCGGTACAAAGTCAAATACTTCCTCTGTCTCACGAAATATGTCTCACTCTCCTCTTTGAGTTGTTTCACGAAAAATGTCTCATTTCTTTTTGGGAAATAATTATTTGCGTTCACACTGCTTTTACATTTGCATTCACACTATTTTTACATTCTTTATTATTTATTCACACTACTTTTACATTCTTTATTATTTAATCACACTACTTTTACATTTTTTATTATTTATTCTTAATCTACGTGCCGAAAACAAATGAGACGTTTTTCGTGAGATGGAGTGAGTAGGAAATAAGAACTAAAAAAACTTCAAATTTTGGTATCTTTTTATCGATTCTTAATGCATTTCTTTATTAATATACGAACTAATTTCATGTACTATCAAAAATTTGATTGCATATTTGTATATCTTGAATCATCTTCTAAAATATAACTTCGAAAATAAAATCAATATCAATTTTTTTGAGGGAAAAATGCATACTATTACAAACCTATATTACTTAGCAGTACTTATTTCCATAATATGTACACATTAACAGGTATATATTCGAATTAATATATTTTTTTTCGTTTTGATTATGGCGATATTCTCTAGAAAATAGTGCTAATTAAACTTTAGAAAATAATTATTAATAAATATAAATAAAGAAGGAAAAATAGAACATTGAAATTACTACAAAACGCACGCCCCCTCTTACAGTGACATTATTATATTATTATTTAAATATAAAAAGGGAAAATAGAAATAAAGGGAAACACACTCAGAGAAAAATTTACTCTCCATCTTAGGTAATTCCTCGATTTCAAGCTCTCTCTCCTCTCTCTCTCTGTGTTTTGTTTTTCAACCGAAAGAATCTGATCTGGAGTGTGGTTAAGACACCAAAATCGTCTCTTTTTTCGAATCCGAAGTGTTTTTTGGCTCTTTATTTTTCCTTTTTTTCGACGAGATTTTGTTTCCTTCGCAGATGTTAAAGTAGAACTTTTTTCATGATTATTTGAGTAAAGTTCTTATTTTTGCAGCTTTACATATTTTTTTGTAGCATCGATACTTCAAATCTTGCTAATTAACCTAATTTTGTTAATGGGTGATTGAAGGGTTTATTTCAAATTTAGGGCTTTACTGTTCACTTCGATTGAGATTTGTTCCTTTTCCTGTCTAATTTCTGATTAAATTCTTATGCATAATGCAGGAATCCGGTGCAGTGAATTCGTAGTGATAAACCCTTTTGAGATGTGGTTCTTTTATATATAATGATTTGTTAATTTCGTGGCTGTGTTATTTTATTGTTAGTTTTGGATTTGTATAATTCTGGGTGGAAAAAGGTGTTCTTGGCTTGAGCTAAATCATAGAGCATTAGGCATTGCAGGGATAGTTTATGTAATTTGAACTTAATTTTCGAAATCGAAAGAACCATAGCTTGTAGTTGAAAGATTTGCATTGTGTTTAGATGGAACAAGGTTTCAATTCTGATTCAAAAGCTGCTCATGGCCCAATTGATAAGTCTAGAGTTTATGATGTGAAGCCTTTAAGATGTCTTGCCCCGGTTTTCCCAAACTCTCCGGGAATGTCTTCGGTTACAACCCCGAATCCATCTCCTTTTGTGTGTGTTCCGCCTACTGGCCCTTTCCCTCCCGGAGTCGAACCATTTTACCCGTTTAAGGTTTCTAATGATCCTCAGCCCACCACAAATGGTAGTGGTTTTGCTAGCAGTATACCAGACCCGGTCCCGTTGAATTCGTTTAGGACTCCCACTTCGCAGGTGAATGGGGAAAGTAGTGACTTTAGCATGCAATTCGTTGATGGAGACGGTGCTAGTAATTCAGGGAAGCGAGCTAGGGTCCGAGTAAAGAGGAGAAAAGGTGGGAATGAGGATGATGCTGATATTGAATCAGTAGTCGATAACTTCTTGACCTTGTTTAAGCTTAAGGATCTTGATGACTTTAGAAGATCTAGTGGTGACAAGGATACGACAGGAGCCATACTCTTGGTCTTTGATTTGATTCGGAGAAGTCTTACTCAGCTTGAAGAGGCGAGGGATTCGAGTCCTGGAGTTATCCGACGTCCGGACCTGAAAGCTACCAGTCTTTTGATGACCAAAAAAGTGCGAACAAACAATACGAAGAGGATTGGCCATGTTCCCGGAGTGGACGTTGGTGATATCTTTTTTCTAAGAATGGAGCTCTGCTTGGTCGGGTTACATGCTCCGAGCATGGCTGGGATAGATTACATGAGTGTCAAAGTCACCATGTCCGAGGAGCCCCTGGCTGTCAGCATAGTTGCCTCCGGTGGCTACGATGATGATGATGGGGATGATCCTAATGTGTTGATTTACAGTGGTCAGGGTGGAGTGCAGAGGAGAGACGGCCAAATGTTTGATCAGAAACTCGAAAGGGGAAACCTTGCTCTAGAAAAGAGTCTGCACCGTGCTAATGAAGTAAGAGTCATTAGGGGTGTCAAGGATATGAATTCAACGGGTAAGATTTATGTTTATGACGGTGTTTACAAAATTATGGAGTCGTGGGCAGAGAAGAATAAGTCGGGGTGCAACGTTTTCAAGTATAAGCTGATTAGGCAACCTGGGCAGCCAGAAGCTTTTTCGGTGTGGAAATCGATTCAGCAGTGGAGGAGCGGAAATGGTACTCGATCTGGCCTTATTATTCCAGACCTAACTTCAGGTGCTGAGTCTCAGCAGGTGGCTCTTGTGAACGACGTTGATGGGGAGAAAGGACCTGCTCATTTCTCCTACGTTACTTGTCTCAAATACTCCCAACCTTTTCCCGCTTCCAAGCCTTCTTTAGGCTGTCACTGCTCGGGTGGATGTCAACCGGGCGATAGCAGTTGTCTTTGTAGCCAGAAAAACGACGGCTTGCTCCCCTATTCATCCATCGGAGTTCTTTTAACTACTAATCCAGTGATATACGAGTGTGGAGAGGCTTGTGCAAGTCCTGCAAACTGCAGGAATCGTATTTCTCAGGCAGGTTTAAAACTCCGTCTGGAGGTTTTCAAGACGAAGAACCGGGGCTGGGGGCTTAGGTCATGGGACCCTATTCGTTCTGGAAGTTTTATATGCGAGTATGCTGGGGATGTCATAAAGGAATCTGATATTGAGAATGATAACTACATCTTTGATGCTAGTCGCTACTACGAGCCACTAGAACCTGTTCATAGCTCTACGGGTAACAGAAAGTCCCCGTTTCCTCTTGTTATAAGTGCGAAAAACAATGGAAATGTGTCCCGTTTCATGAACCATAGCTGCTACCCTAATGTGTTCTGGAAGCCAGTTCTCCGGGAGAGTAACAATGATGCTTTTCTCCATATTGCTTTCTTTTCCATACGACATATTCCTCCCATGCAAGAGCTCGTATTTGATTACGGGATACCTGCGAAAGCAGACAGAGGAAGGAAGAAGTGCTTGTGCGGAACAGCGAAGTGTAGAGGCTACTTCTATTGACGATCCCTATTGTGGTGACCAATGAATTCTCAGCGCTTGAAGCTTCAAAAAATAAAGGTCAGTTATCGTCTCTTCTTTGTGATTACCCTTATAGTAGGTCTTAGTTAATGCATTTCGTTACTTGTATCTCAAGCATGTTGCAACTACTGTATACACACTTTGCAGTCGTCTCTAGGTACTCAGAACTTCTATAAATTGAGAAAAACGGGTCTTGGGTAGTCGGCTTACTCAAGTTTCTCAGTTGACTCTTTATTGCAAATGCTTATGCCTCTTAAGAGAAAAAGTAAACAAGTCAATTACACAATCTTGAGGAATTTTGATAGCTGTGGATCTTCTATAAATCGAGAAAATGAGCCTCGGGCTCCTCCTTAAGTTTTCTGGATAACTCTTTATCGCCAATGCTTATGCCTCTGAGAGAAAACACACCTTAAACGAGGCACGTTGTAAATATTCTTGAATCTTGAGGATTTTTTTGTGTTGTGTTATGGTACTTCTGTCTATTAGAATTGCTAATTGATGCCTTGAGCTTTCGTAACTGTACAGTTGATGTAACGGGATTGGAATTAAATCTACTTATTCAATATAATCGTATACGTATTTATTTTCCATAAATTTCTACTTATCCTTGATTTCATGCTCTTTATGCTCCACTCTGTTATTTCTGCACCGAAGAACATATCATACGCTACTCATCGTGTCCTGCCTGTATGGCAGCCATTACTAAGATTTTGCAACCTGAGCCACATTGATCAGTTATAAATCTCAGTTATAAATCTTGAGATTTATCGAATGCTTATGTTGATTTATAGGTACGGTATAAGCAGCCTCTGACGAACTAACTTCTTGTTTTAGCTTTTGCAGAAACATGAAAATTTTCCCATGTGGCCTTTCTCTGCCTCCCGTCTCTCCCTCCGTGGAAGAAGATGGTAGGAAGGAGCTGGCCTCGAGTTGTGGTATCAGCAGCTGCAAATATGCAGTTGATCTGGAATGTTTATCGGGGTGGGAGCACGTCGACTCGCCATTAGTTGCTGTATAATTTATGTACTGTTTTATGGTAGGATTGTCAATCAAGTTCAGTGAGGCAGAGTTCTTGGAATTTCAGTAGCTTTTGCTCATGTTTCTGGAAAATTAATCAGTACTATTAGTTTTAGAATCAATTAATTGACCTTTTTGTGCTCTTGTTGGATGTTAGTCAAGATTTTAATATTTTGTTATTTATTTAGGGGTTCTCTTGTGATAAGTTCTCACGGTGATTTTTTGAATTTTTTTTTATTTTTGACTTTTTTTTATTATACAGGAGTTTTATTGATTTTTTTACTTTTTCTTTTTCTTTTTAATTATAACACACGCACTCATTACTCAAACTCTCAACCTCAAGGTTGGAAGGAAGTGTCTTATTACTAAGCTGTGTTTCTGAGTCAATTTTTGACTTATTATAAACAGAATCAAATTATAGTACAAGATCTTTAAATTAATACTCGATAAAATAATATTTTTTTAAGATAAAATTTTTATGACTGACTCAAGAAATTAATAACCTCATTAAGATAGTAATTTCTCTAGTTTTGACTTTATTACTGTTTTTTAAAATTTAAGTGATACTCTCTCCGTCCCGCCGAATACGGTTTAGTTCATATGGCTACGGAGACTAAGAAAAAATGTATAGGGTATAAAGAGAGTGTTTAGTGTAGTGTGACTGTAATATTTTATAATGCTAATAAAGTTATAGATGAGATGGTGGATAGTGTGTAGTGGGAGTAGGTTAGTAGGGTTTAGATGAGATGATGGACCACATGTAGTGTGCATGCAATATTTTATAATGTTAAATATACACTAATTGTTTCCTTCAAAGAAAACAGGTCAAGTATAGTGGGACGTTTCAAAATGAAAAATTGGCCGTATTCAGTGGGACGGAAAAAGTAAATAGTAACCTTTTTAAAATAGCATTATAGCGATTTTCTGTAGACCAATTTCTTTGGTCTCAACTGTATCAAACTGAACAGAATACATTGTGGTCAAATTTTAACTTGAAATTTTGAAAATTTGATTTTTGATTGGTACCGTGTTTTGCTAAAAATGAATAATTTTTTTTCTTTAATTTGATCTACCTCGCTCGATTTCTTAGATAATTATTTCGGTTCAAACATTTATATCGGCAAAATTTATCGAATTAATTAAATATTCACAAACTAGTGTTTTGAATTGTAAAATTAATCTTACGTAAATAATTGTATACACATGACATGTATTGACGACGTACATTAACAAAAACTTTATAGTAATAAGTTCCCCTCTCATTACGTTGCTCGTGCGAAAATCCTCAAAAACCAACCGTTCTAACTCCCAACAATAGTCTGTCCGTACAAGAAAGAAAAAAAGAAAAGATTATTGTCGGAAAAATGTTGTGTTAGAAAAGAGGATGTAGAACAACAAGGAGGCTCTGGTTAGAGGAAAAAACAAAGAATTGTTTCTTCCTCTACCCATTTTCATGCAGGCCCCTTTCGCAAAATCTTGATTTTTATAATATTTTTTTCCTTTTCCTAAATAAAAAAATATCCAGAAAAGGAAAAGGAGGAAAATATATATCAAATTTTGTATTTATTTCTTTGAAATGGGAGGGATGAGAAATCAAGATTTTGTTGCTGCACCTCCAAAATTGAGGGATCCTCCTCCAACCGTGACGAAGAAGAGGCTTTATCAAGTTTGGAAGGGTAGAAATGTAAAAACTCTTTCTTGCTTTCTTATTATTATTTTTTTATTTTATGTCAATGTTGAAAAGGGATAGTGAAATTAAGTTTCTTTGTCTCTTTAAGCCAAGGATTTTTTTGATAGGAATTGTGTTTTGGAAAAAAAAAATGAAATTTATTATGATTGAATTAGAGCTTCTTTGAATTATTCTTCTAGTTGAGAATCAAAGTAGTCATTTAGTATCTAAATCTGTAATATGAGTTCTAGACTAGATTTGTACTTATATAATTTCAATTTTAAATGAATAATATCAGTATTTAAATCTCTAATATGAGCTCAAGAGTAGGTTTTAATGTTTTATACTTGATTTCAAATTTGGATGAGTAATATCAGTATAATAATTAATTACTGCAAGTTTATGCTTAGGAAAACTCTCATTTTTACCTCTTTAAATCTATTTGCATTGCTTGAATCTGTAATACTTATATGAGCTTTTCCTATCTCAATTTAAAGATATGCTTGAAATACCTCTTTCTTGATGCTACATTCATGTTTTGCTCATTAGAAAATGAATCATAAACTTCGATTTTTCTTATTTTCTGTGGCTTATGTTTTATTTGTGGTTACTGAATTAGGCCCTTTAAGCAGAATGTAGCATATCATCTACTAAGTATTTGCATTAGTTTGGATTGTTTGAATCTTTCCAAGAAACGTGGAAGCTCGATAATCTTGTATGCTCGTTTTTTCAGAAATTTCTGTGTGGCGGGAGATTGATCTTTGGCCCCGATGCACAATCTCTCATATTGTCTATCTTGATGATAGGGGGGCCTGCATTGACATTCTGTATCAAGATATATTTGAGGGATCCGACAATAGACTTCTTCTCGTACGGGCATGCTGTCTCGATTGTGGGACTTGTCCTAACGTTTTTGGTTAGTAAACACGAAGAATGTTCTAGAATCGTTCCATTGTTGTTGGTTGTTGGCTTAACTTGTACAATAATTTGCAGGATATGACTTTTCTCTTCTTGACATCTTCGAGGAATCCCGGTATAATTCCTAGGAACGCGAAGCCTGTCATGGAAAACAAGTCACTAGACTCGTTTCCCTCCATAGAGTGGATCATCGATGCAAATCCAGAAGTGAAACTGCCACGAACAAAGGATGTCGTTGTTAATGGATGCACGGTTAAAGTCAAATATTGTGATACTTGCTTGTTGTACCGCCCACCACGCGCCTCACATTGCTCGACTTGCAACAACTGCATTCAGAGGTTCGACCACCACTGTCCGTGGCTGAACCAGTGCATCGGATATGTAAGCATATCTTTATGCATAATGCTTATCTATCTATACTTATATAAAAAGTGTTTTGTTTTACAAATTTTGGTTTACCGATTATGTCCCTATTATATTAATAGAGTAATATAATAAAGATGATAAAATTAGAAATATGTAGGTGTTTTGCTCGTGGATGTTACTAGTCATTAAAATGGGATTTCTTGTTTATGATTTCGTTAATTTTGTTATCCCCGTACTGATATGGTGCAGAGGAACTACGGGACGTTTATCTTGTTCATAACTACCTCAACAATCTTGTGTATGTATGTCTTCACATTTTCTATATTAGACCTCCTCAAAGAATTTGGGTGGTCGTTGTCGTGGAGAGTGTTGTCAAGCGACGTGATCTTGGTGAGCCTAATCATCTATTGCTTCACCACGGTTTGGTTCGTTGGAGGGCTCAGCGTCTTCCATTACTATCTCGTCTTCACCAATCAGGTTAGTAGCCACTTTGGTGTTTCGTGCTCAAAATGCTCGATTAAGATGCTTCACGGAACGAACTTATTCTGTTGATCGTATTATATGAGTTGCATTATATAGTAGAATTTTTTAAACTGATACTCGAATGCCTCTTTAAGTGAATAATTTTTCCGGTCCCTATTGTATTACTGTCCTTTAACTTTTAACTCAATAAATTAATAATTCTATAAGATTTTTCTCCGATCTCGACTGTATTTATTTATAGAGGTTCTGCTGTATTATTTTTAGACAACATATGAGAACTTCAGGAGCATGTATGGCAAGAAGGAGAATCCCTACAACCTAGGAGTGATCAATAATCTTAAAGAGACACTTTTCTCAAAGGCGACGCCTTCGTTGGTGAATTTCCGCGAATGGGTGACTGAAGAAGATGAGACATTTGCCGAATCCATCAACAAGAAGATGGATATCGAGGTTGGCATCTATGGCACGAATTTGAAACCACTCCCACAATTTGTGCAGGATTGTGAAGACAGTTTAAAGAAGGAGAGACAAGGTAAACCTGCCGTTGATCCTTTCTTCCTTCCCGAGGGAGACGGCGATGATGATGAGAGCACACGAAGATCATCGATGGCAGAAGATCAAAGATGAGGTGACTCTGTTGAAAATGGTTGTACATTCTAGTTTGTGTAGATGTGAGGCATGATGCGCTGAAAAAGAGTAAATGGCAAGTTCTCGTTTCGATCTAGTTGTCTCGTCTCGACGCCCTTGATGTTAAGATACATATCTCTTGCTCGAGGTTGGCTAGAGATTTCTTGTTGAAACACTACTAGAGTTTGATCATGTTCATAATGAGAATGTCTGTCTTTTTGATTTCGCGTATATTCTCCTTGTGCACGTAACGGTGGACCCGTGTGAGGTGAAAATATCGGGTACGGTTCTCGTGTGAGAAGTTTTGTTTTCGATCTCATGTTTTGATTTCGTCATTTATGAGCTTTTATCCCGTTGCCAATGAGAAAATTTTCGTTCTTTTGGGTTTTTTAAATTTATTTTATATATTCTCGATCCCTATGGACCTTGTGCACTATTGAGCGTAAGGAGAGGAGTCGTGTTAGGTGAAAATCTCGAGTACGATTCTCGTGTTTTATTTCATCACCGATGAACTTTTAGCTCGTGTCAATCTCGGGTATAGTTCCAGAACCATTGGTTTCTTCCAGAACCATTGGTTTCTGATCTCGTGTTTTATTTCACCACCGATAACGATTAGCTTTTATTCCCATTTTCAATGAGGAAATTTTATTGTTGCTATGGTGATTACCTTGTTGGAATCGAATGTCCGAGAACTCTAAGTCAATTCGATTAATTTTCATATTTTCACTAATGGTAGTATTTTTATTTAATTTTTCCGAATATATCATATATGACTTATGTTAACCCTTATTCAAATTCAAGAGTATATTCTATCAATTCCTTGGTATAATAAATTATCAATTCATCACCAACAATTTTAAAATTAGAATGAAAGTAAACTCTTATCAAGCAATCAAGATTAATAAATTCGAATTGTGATTACAAACCCTAATCGTTTTATTTAGGGGATTAATTAACTCCCGTTACGGTTGGTCACACGGTGCGTCCGCCCAGAATATTCATCACTAAAAAAACCTTATTCTAAAGCTATTTTAGTCCAAGCACGTCTCGGAAGAAGCAATACACTTCAAACAAATAATTAAAATAAGCAAATGATTTTGATAAATTTTAAATCCATAAAATATTATAAAATCAAAGAAACATTTTTTGTGCCTGCACGTTGAGTAAAGATCCTCCAACCACGATTTGTAATAACAAAATAAAATAAAATAAAATTGATGCTATTTGGTAAAACATAAAAATGATACAGATAAAACGACACAAATATTTTATATTTATATTACGAGGAAAATAAATTAAAGAAACAAGTATTAAATATTTGTCCTATTTTCATCAAAAAATTCTAACCGTATTGAAAGAAGAGAATCGAATAATTGGAATAACCGCCTTAGCTAGCTGCTCAGAAGAGAGAGAAAATAGAGAGGGAAAATAACTGAAATTCTAGTTAGAGAAACTCTGAATACAGACAGCAGAATAAATAAATAAATAACAAAATACTATTCCTAAAAAATTCCGTCTTTGAGATTGAGACAGAAACAGAGAACTAAATGGCAGCTGTTTCTCGATCATCTCTCTCTCTAGCCAAATCCCATTTCACCAATAACCGGTTTCTAAATTCTTTATTCCATGGCTTCGCATAAATGATCGAGAAAGTTGAAAAATCATGATTTTTTTTTCCAAGATTGTTCATGTAGTTTTCCTATGTTGGTTTTTTGGAAGAAACAAAAAACTTGAAGAAAGTAAGGAGCTTTATGTTATTGTAAACCAAACAAGAAGTTGAAAATTGAGATATCAGCAGTTCAATTTTTTCTGTTATTTTACTGAAGTGGAATTATATGGAACCGGAGAAACACAAACCGCAGAGGCTTTATCATGTTTGGAGAGGAAGCAACGTAAGCCCCTTTCTTTTCATGCTTATGTTTCTCTGATCGTAGTTAAACTGTTTGATAATTTGCTCAAAAGAAAATTTCTTCATTTTGATATGGGAGATTATCTTGGTGTATTCATATTCTGTTCTTTTTATTCTTCATAAATTCATGCCGTTGATGATAGAATCTGTTTAGCATTTCATCTACTATTATCAAAACAGATAATTTTACTACTTTTACTAAGTTTTATCATTTGAGGTGTTGAGTTTTAGTGATAGTATGATGAACTTTTCGTACTTGCAAGATGAAATTTGAATTCCCTCTCCTCGTTTAAGATTGTATTAAGCGTTGATCGTTGTTTGGTTGATCGTGCAGAGGTTCTTCTTTGGAGGGAGATTGATTTTTGGTCCAGATGTATCTTCTTTGTTCTTGTCGACCTTCTTGATCGTTGCTCCTGCACTTACCTTTTGTATAAAGATCGTATTTATCATCAGAAATCGCATTAAAGAAGATAAACCCGTTGTTTCTTGGTATCCTCTAATTGTAGTGGCTATTGCACTCACCATTTTGGTAAGCAATCTATCCAAAATGTTTCTAATTTTGTCTCAAAATCGAACATTTTGTTGTATTCTTGATTTTTCTTGATTTTTTGCAGGATGTAATCTTTCTTTTGCTTACATCTAGTAGAGATCCGGGGATTGTGCCTAGGAATACGGAGCCTCCCGAATTGGATGACTCGTTTGAAATGAACACTCCTTCGATGGAGTGGGTGAATGGTAGAACGCCTCATCTGAAACTACCTCGGACAAAGGATGTCGTTGTCAATGGGCACACGGTGAAGGTGAAGTTCTGTGACACGTGTCTGCTCTATCGTCCTCCCCGTGCATCACATTGCTCCATCTGCAATAACTGTGTTCAGAGGTTCGATCATCACTGCCCGTGGGTTGGCCAATGCATCGGTATAGTGAGTATTCTCGACCACGTTTGATCACTTAGTACATGCTCGTTATCCATTTTCGTGAAATTTTTTCGTTTTCTTGAAACAGAGAAACTATAGGTACTTCTACATGTTTGTGACAACATCAACTCTACTATGTTTGTTCATATTTGTGGTGTCTTTGGTCAACATCATCCGAACAAAAGACCGAATCTTGAAAGCCATGTCGGCTGATATTCTATCGGTCCTTCTGGCAGTGTACTGCTTCGTCGTCGTCTGGTTTGTAGGCGGCCTCACGATTTTCCATTTCTATCTGATCAGCACAAACCAGGTGACCTAATCCGAACTTGGAACGAGTAACTAGTTTTTCTTTCGTGTTTTCTGGTTGGCTCGTGCTTAGCTCCCTTCGTCTTTGGTGCAGACGACGTATGAGAACTTCAGGTATCGTTACGACAGGAAGGAGAATCCTTACAACAGAGGGCTGATCAAGAACTTTGAAGAAATCCTCTTTTCAAGAATCCCACCTTCAATGCTTGATTTTCGAGCAATTGTTCAAGAGGACGAAATCAAGTCGACAGAACCCACAGATGATGATCGTGGTGAAGATATCACGAGCTCGAAGGAGAAAATCGACATTGAAATGGGAAACCAATTCGGAGAGGGAAAGACCATTTCCCTTCCTGAGATTCTGCTAAACCTAGAATACGGTGGCACTCCTGACAACGTCAAACACAAGGTCGGGCGTGAAACGACTGACTCAGACAATCGAGATGTTAAGGAATCCGGGGCTATTTCCCCGTTTCAGTTTGGGGAGGAGGAACACGATGACATGAACTCTGAACCGACCACAGCATCAGACCACCGATCATAAGATGCTTAAGGAAACGCAATTTTAGTGTTTCTTTTTTCTGTACGTACTGGTTCTGAGTCGATTTTAGTGTATGTACCATTTCATGTTGTAGTAATATTATGTTGTACTAAGTTGGAGGCTTATGCAGAAGTGTTTCGATTTCAAGATGGCAGATTTGAGTTCAAAAATCGAGATTTTTGTTGCGTATTTGTTCGTCTTGGAAGATCTTTCGCTGCTACATTTCACCTCTTGGAATCAGATTTGCAGCAAGAAGTTGATAAATCATAGGATGATAATGTTCAGAATAATGCAAGATCTTAGATTTGTTGTAAAATTGCTTATTTCAATTCATCTTATCATTAAGGAAACAGTGTGTGATAGTAGTGTGTGTTGTGTGTGTTTTTAGGGGAAAAATATACCACAGAAGTTATTTTGAGTATGAAGTATTATTTGGCGGGAAAATATGATATTTTTCTTTACTTTTCTGATGAACAGTCATATTAAATACATGATTTTAAGAAATTAAATTACAAAACATATGTATATTTATATACATCAAATTTAATTGAAAATTTTACTTATTGAGAGAATATAGACCCCAAGACTCTCTGCTTCTGGTGGAGAAAACCAACAGAAAAAACTACCAATGCAATCAAGCAGGCCAATAGCATGACGCCACGTGTCAGATAATATTTATGAACAAATTCATATGTTCAGCACTACTGAGATTCTATTCTTGCAATAATAACCTAACATACATCAAAAGAATCAAGAAATGCTAACAAATCTAATTTGCAGCCTTCAGTTTTGTAGAAGCTACGGGTTTTTTCTCGTCGCCCTTAGCCCGAGCCAGCATACGAAACACCCAAACTGCTACGAATGTGGCCTGAACCGGAGCAAGCCAGTAAACGACCAAATGCTCCTTGGTGATATGCTCCCCATTGGCAAAAGCCCACCCCATCACCTAATGAGCAAATGCAGATCTCTCGTCACATCACGTTCCAAAAGCTGCATAACGAGTACAGAAACAAGAATCGAGCAATTTCAGAAAGTACTTACAGAGGCGGGATTCATGCAACCACCGGTTAGGTCAGCGCCTAGGGTGTGAAGTGTGAGCTTCGATAAGCTGGAAATCCACGTTTTCATGAAGAAACTATCTTTAACCTTCATAGACAGCCCGAGGGAGATAAACACGATGCAAAATGTCAGCAGACCTTCTGTCAATGCACCCTTGGCAACGTCAACTGTCAAGATTGGACCTCGTCCTATCCCAGGAAACGTGTCCAAGATGAGCCTAACACCATAGATTGCCCCAACGACCTTTCCAAGATAAATGAGGAGAAATCAACCTTCTTGAACAACAAGCTCTTTAATTTAGACACATACAAAAAGCATTGATGAGTTCTTGAGTCGTAAGGATAAAAACAAGGCCCGAGTTTTGACAAAAGAGAAGCCTGTGTAGTTGAATCATTGATCACTGAAAAAAGGAATCTTTACTCGTTCCACATCACTTTGTTATCGATGTTAAAGCTTTTTTTAAGCAGAATGTGCTCGAATCACCCAACCGTTCCCTCTAAATGTCATAAAAATCATTGAAAACTCGGGTGATCCCTAATGAGTGCGAGAAGACAGTCAGTCCTATCCTAATGAGAATAACTAGGCAAATGAAGAACACGTGCTGCTCGATTATTCATGCAAAGGAGACAAAAACAGTCAAGATCATGGCAAGCCGAGGCAGGAGGTGATCAAGTTGGGTGAGCTTAGTTCTCTTGCTGGGTAAAATTTATTATTTTTAGTAATTTAGGGAATGAATGGAATATAGTAATCCTCTTCAAGGTTTCATTCTTGCAAACATTCTTGATGAAATTAGCACAAAAACTATCACCAGATCTTCAACTCAGCTTCTCAAATCCAAAATTTGAATTCCTCATTCAAACATAATAGTACTCCAAAAACAATGCAAACCACAATTTCCAATCAATGCAATTCAAAGGCACTATCAACATACTATACCCTATCTGTAAAAATACAGACACACACACACACACACACACACACGCACGCACACACACACATGAAAGATGTAAAATAGTACAACCAATTGCTCTTGATCAATCATACTCCTTGCCTCAACAAGCTGACCTGCAATTCCAATATCTCTCTCTCTCTCTCTCTCTCTCTCTCTCTCTCTCTCTCTCTCTCTCTCTCTCTCTCTCTCTCTCTCTCTCTCTCTCTCTCTCTCTCTCTCACACACACACACACACACATATTCAAAAACAATAAATTCTCCCACATACCAAAGATTAGAACCAAGCACAATACACAACCTTACTTTAGCAGATTTTCACTTGAAAAACTCTGTTCCCTAAACTCTGTTACTTATCCAAATTGCAAAAATTAAAGCGAATTCTACTACCAAAAATAGCAAGAAAAAAAAAAGAAAAAAATCGGAAAAAAAAAAATTAAACCTGGGCAGGGATTCTGGCGCCGAGAGTGAAGAGGAAAACGGAGAAGTCGCCGGAGAAGGCGGAGGAGAGGAGGGAGAGGGGGTTGTAGGCCCCACCTTTGGTGGCCTTGACCATGAAAGCGAAGAAAAACATGTTGAGAATGGAGAGAGCGTATCTGATGATCTGGCCGTCGAGGTCGTGGGCCCCATATCCCAAGATTCTGTGCACAGTAATCTTGATGAGGACGCTCGACCACACCCACATAAACGACATCGCGAAATCCGCTGCCAGCACCCGCCACCTTCCTGCCGCCATTGCTGCTACTCTCTCTCTCTAGAATTCTGAAAAAAACTAGTAGTGTTTGAGAGAGAGAGTTGACCAATAAAAAGGGCAAGTTAAGATCGGAATCTTCAGCTGTTTTCCTGAGAATCTACGACGAAGTTTAGGGGCCACGCCGCGTCAAAAGCTCTGTGAATTTGTCGGATTGAGCTTAGCATCTTCTTCGTTTATGGTGGGGTGGTGGTTTTCTACCTTTTATTTTATTTTATTTCCTAACAATGTTTTTTAAGATTATTTTAGTCCTCAAATAATATTTTTGTGTAAGAATATAGTAAAACATATTTCACGACTAAACCATGTGACTATTTGACAATCTAGTCTTTTTATGTCGTGGGACTCCAAAAGATAGTTTTTTTAACTTTTTTTTGTCAATTTAGTACTATATTTCTTTGAGGGTAAATAGATTGTCAATTGTTTTATGGTATGGAATAAATTGTCTACCTTTTTTTTTTTAATTTTTGGGAATCCGTAACTGTTATTTTTATGGAATAAATTATTAATTTATATATACAAAATATCATTGGTAATGGACATATATCGAATGGAGGTGTATGTTCCTTTTTTTTCCTTTTAAACTAGAGAGATGAAGCGGTGATGTTCGAATCCTAAATCTCATTATTTATAAAGTGATCATTTAAGTGTCCTCTTTAGAGGTTACATGTTCTATTTATGATCTTATGGTAATTCTTAACATCTTACTAAGTAAACAACATGTTTCTATGCTGGTGATGTTTACATACTCGACGAGTATTTCAGAGTATTATATTTGAAAAAAATTCATATAATGATGTTTATATTAATTTATTGAAATCATATTTTTTTCATGGATGTAAGATATTCGAGAATAGTAGGAGTAATTCTTCTGTCCTTTTCCCGTTGGTTGTAAATTTATTTGTAATTTAAAAAGCATGTATGTTTTCACAATACACTACAATTGGAAATCATGTCCCCTACAAAAAAAAAATCATGTCTTTTTTTTTTCACCGATATAAGGTATTCATGACACATTGACATATTCTCATTTACAAATAGTTTGCAAATAAAAAAGACAAAAACTTGGGTGTAACTGTTCCACCGTAGAATATCCGTCCATTTGACCCGTCCCGACCCGTTTGACTGGGTTTGACCCGATTAAACTCCCTTTGACCAATTTTTTTTTAAATTTTTTTTCAGTTTTTTTTTCTCCAATTTTTTTTATTGTTTGCCGCTTCTTCTATGGTCAAGATTTGAGCGAGGGGAGCCGAAGGCCTCGGAGCGAACCGAAAAAGTCCAAATTGTTGTCCGCCGATTATCCTTATTTTAGTAATCGGAGCGAAGGCGGAACCGTAAAATCGGAGCCGAAGGCAGAGTCAGGGAAAATAATCTGGAAATTAAAAAAAAAGAAAAAAAAAAACAGGCACGTGAGACCCACGCGCCGGGTCAGAATGGCGCGTGGCGGGTCAGGGCGGGTCGGATTATGTGCAAATTGGTGCAGACTTATGCATTCAAGTCCTTCTCAATAAAGAAATGTAAAATATGTTTTGGCTGTTGAAGAAAATTGGGTGACCTTATTGTCACTTTATGATGTAGAAATTGTCACGTTATGATTTGATCCTAAACATGGCAATATTCCCCTAGTCTTAACTCTAATATTTTTTTAATATATTTAGTTGCATCATTTTTTTTTTTGTAATAATATGTTTAGTTGTATCGAATTTTATAGAGCGTGAGAATTTAGATGTATGGACTTATTCTTGCAATAATTTGCCACTGTTTTTATTATTTTTAATATCATGAGAACCTGTAATTACTACTCTCAGTGCATTCCGGCTAATAATTTACTAACATTTTTTTCTTCTTTTTTTTTAATTCGTGAATACCCAACTGTTATATTTTATGCGTACCGAGTGAACTCACGTTCTTCGAGGACTGAATAAATTGCTAACGTTTAAATTAGAGAGAAAAATAAATTTATTGTAATATTACATTCCTTAGTGGATAAAACGACGCCGTGCCCTTTCCACATATATTTTCATTTCTGTTCTAATTTTCTTCCCAATCAGAGAATTTTAGGGTAAGCTCACATTTCGACCACAAGCTCAAACAATTCAATATTTCAATCCTACTGTAAATTTCTTCTGAAATTTTTCATTTCTCGATTCTGTCTTTGCAGATTTTACGGAACGAAGACGCTGCAGATTTCGATTCGGGGGTATTCGATTTCGGGGTACGCTTTTTGCATTTTCTCTTTCTGATTTGTTGGTGTTGGAATCGGTTATGGATTTCGATTTCTCCTCTCATGTCTAGTTTTTGGTGATTGGATTTTAGGGTTTTTGTAGAATATGAGAATGGAAATGGAATAGTGTTGAATTCAAGCTGCGCTCACCTAAATAATGACCTTTTTTTATTAGTTTATTTGTTATTAATCTTGTTGAAACGATTGAATGGGGAGAATATGTTGTTTATGATCTGATATAAGCTATTTTTGTTGGTATTTTGATTACCTTTTTGGCTGTTGTTTATGATTGCTCTATTTTGTAGAATATTTTCATTTCTATCGATTGCGTTGTTTTGCTCTTAGGGTTTTGGTTCTACTTTACTTCTTTGTGCTTCTCTAGTCATTTCGTGTAAAATCATTATTACGATACACCAATAAGCTATTTGGGAATGCCGAGAAATACTTGTGCTGGTGAATGTGAAATTAGAAGTAGTAGTGATACTTCTTACTTGCTCTTCTAGAGAAAAGAAAAATAAAAACTTCTTCTGGAATGAAGATTGAATGTGGAACACGATGTACTGATGTACATTTGAACTAATTCTGCAAGTAGAATTACAGATATACACTTCTTGGCGAGTGCAATTATTAGTTACATCCTTCCAGTCTTTGCTTGTATTTTGAATGTGAATGAGGAAGGACATATAGATATAGACAATGAATTATAATCAGTATATTGGTTCTACTTTACTTCTCCGTGCTTCTCGAGTAGTTTCATGTAAAATCACTATTACGATACACCAATAAGCTATTTGGGAATGCTGAGAGATATTGGTGCTGGTGAATGTGAAATTAGAAGTAGTAGTGGTACTTCTTACTTGCTCTTAGAAAAAAGAAAAATAAAAACTTCTGGAATGAAGATTCAGTGTGGAACTCATTGAACATTTGAACTAATTCTGCAAGTAGAATTACGGATATACAGTTCTTGGTGAGTGCAATTATTAGTTACATCCTTCCAGGCTTTGCTTGTATTTTGAATGTGAATGAGGAAGGACATATAGATGTAGACAATGAATTATAATCAGTAATATTATTTTTCTTATTATTCTTCATGCTTGTCAGTTTGTAAGTTGCTGGTTTGCCCCGACATATTTGGTAAAATAAAAATCTTATTTACCAAAAAACATATGGTTTTTCTTTCTACTTGATTATTGGTTTGAATCAATTTCACTATGCAATATCTGGACTCTGTGATCTGTTAGAGCTACTTTGGTCCTGTTTGGTGACTATAGATAATCTCGAAATGGAGTTGTTAAGATATATTATACATTGTTTGATGTTGCAAAGTCTTATATTTCCAATTTTCAGCAAAATCTCTTGTATTTCGAAGTTCAGAACATGTCTGCAAATTTCATAGTTTTAAATGAACTTTCATATTTAATCTGCTTGATGAGGGATTACGTATGTTTCATGAAATTAGCAGCTTTAGACCCTTATTCTCCCATGGTTGAATGATTCATCAATTGCTGTTATTCAATTTTTTTCGACAATATGGTTTGTACAAAACTGTCTCATGGCCTCACCATTTTCTAAAATCTAAATGTTTGGTTGTGACTTAACTAAATTGTGTAAATTGCAGGAATTAAGCACTCGAGGAAGAACTTAAATGGCTGGTTCTAAGGTTGCTCATGCCACTTTGAAGGGGCCGAGCGTTGTGAAGGAGATAGTCATTGCCACTGTACTTGGCATTGCTGCAGGTAGCGTTTGGAAGATGCACCACTGGAACGAGCAGCGGAAGACTAGGGCTTTTTACGACATGCTAGATAAAGGTGAAATCTCCGTGGTTGCTGCAGAAGAGTAAATATCTTCTGAAATAATTGTTGATTAGTGTCATACTTTTCAGTAATGGGATGTTTCACGTACCCACCAATAGTTTTCTCGACTCGTTAAGAGAGCTTAGTTTGAATTTCAATCAAATAAGACGCACTTGATTTCTGTGGATCATATCATTATCATCCTTCCAGCAGATATTGACTCGCTCTTTGTTGTCTAACTATCTTGATTTTGGCTTATGTTGTCGATTTCTGTTTGCCTTGCACTGTCTTTTATATTGAAAACGAGTTGAAATAAAGGGTAAATCCTACATTGGTTAGGATCTTGAATGCCGGCAGAATTTTAAATTATTGTCTTGTTTTCTTAGATCATTTCGACTTAGTTGTGACTGGTGATACATTTGATGATTTTGAGCAACAAATTCTGCATATCTGCACTCAAATTAGCAGGTTTAAAACAGCTGTTTTATTGATATATAAGATGAGGAGGCAGATCTATATCACTGTCACATTCTATAATTTATGTATTTCAATATCGATGTTTTTAAAGATTTTCTCTTGTTTCTATTCTTGTTTAGCCAGCTCCTTAGATTTCTTTTTAGATTCTTGACTTAAAATGTGTTGGTGGGAAGATAGTTTGAATTTAATAAAGCATAGGGACTGCTCACAGAAATAGTTAAAATCGAGATATTAAATAAAGTAAAATTAATACTTGAAAAATGGGACAACGCTAAGTGGTAAGCATCTTACCACTTGAATCGCACCTCGTCGTCTGATAACTAGGAAGTTAACACCTCTAAATAGTAGCATTGCACTATCTTGTGAGACCATGAACTTGATAAAGATGGGAATAAAGAACTTCTTGATTTAAAAGGTGTTGGTGGAAGATCATTGGACTCCAATAAATCATACTCCCTCCGTCCATGAGATGGTTGTCACATTATAGACGGCACGGATTTTAAGAAAATGGGTAGGTAGTAATGAATTATAGTGAGTATTGTTGTGAGTGGAGTAAGGGTCCCACAATAAATGTGAGTGGAGTAGCAAAAGTGACAACCATTTCGTGGACAAACTTAAATAGCAAAAGTGGCAATCATTTCGTGGACGGCGGAAGTAGGTGACAACTCGTAATAATATGTACTCCCTTTATCCCGTTCAATAAGTTCCATTTTACCATTTTGGGTAACCTACTCAATAAATCTCATTTCCTTATTTGGCAAAGATTAACACGCTAAAACCTACTTAATGTCACACTCAACGCGAACAATGTTGTTTACTTTATTGTACAGTGTTTTTTCACTCAACCCACTTTAACATTAACAATAAAATATTACTTTAATCACACTCTAACTCATTTTTTCTTAATCGACGTGCATATCTAAAATGGGACTTGTTGAGTTAGACGAAGGAAGTTAAAATTATTAATACAGTAAAAAGAATTTAAATAAATATTTGAAAAAAGTAGGAAATTCAATAAAAGTGACTCGTGGGCCATAAATTTAATAAAGGAAAATGATAAAGAATTTGTACAAAAAGACTAAAAATCAACAATTCATTATTTTTTCCGAAAAGTCGACGACTTTGTGCAAATGCAATATTATCCATATTTATAGTCTACGAGCGTTTATCACGACTTCACGAGGTGCTTCCTCCACAAGAAAGAATGCAAATATCTTCTTCGTCTTAATTAATTGCAAAACCATGCTCGATTTTGGGGTAATTTTGTGAACACGATTTGCAATTTATGTTCATTTAAAATATTGACATTTGACAAGGTATTATGTGGCAACTTTCAATATTTATTTAATCACTCCTTGTTTGAAAGGAAAACAAGAAATGAGAATAAATACAAACTTTAACTGTCATTAATTAAAAGAAAAATGGAGGAATGAAGACATAATCACGCACATAATAAGCACAATTCTGTGGATTATGACAGGTATAGATACGAACGGTCGTGCTAACTTCCTCTTCAATTTACAGATAATCTTTTTTTTTTTTTTGAGGAACAATTTTTACAGATAATCATGACAATAATTTATATAAATACCTTACCGTAATAACACTCGTTTCTATTTTTCATCAAGAATTCTGAAACCCCACTTCAAATTTCCCCAGTTAGCTGTGAGTCTCCTCTCTCTCTCTCTCTCTCTCTCTCTCTCTCTCTCTCGTGTGTGTGTTATTTTTCCCACCTCAGACATGAATGAAAGTAGTGGAATCTTTGTATTTGGGGACAAAAATTGTTAATCTCTGAATTAGAATTATATGTGTGCTATTTCTTGTGAGGTTCTGTTGTTATGTGTTTTGTTGCTTTTGGGTTGTTGTAAAATGATGAATAATCTGTATTTCTTTGAATATTAGGTGAGGGAATGATTTTGTTTTGTTTTTTCACCAAATTCTTTCTTAAAAATGCAACCTTTAGGTCTACCGAATGTCCAAATTTGAGCTTTCAATGCTGTTACTTGAGATAAAAGAGTAATTCTACAGAAGTAAAATTGATCATCTCCATCTTTAGTTGAATATGGACTCTGGATTTTCTTGAAATTCGACGAAAATTGTTTCTTAGTGCAGTTCTTCTTGTAAAGATGCAATCTTTAGAACTAGTGATTTTCTTGAAATTTGATGAAAACTGTTTTTCAGTGCAGTTCTTCTTGCAAAGTTGCAATCTTTAGAACTTTAGTTGAATATAAACTCTGGATTTTCTTGAAATTCGACGAAAATTGTTTCTTAGTGCAGTTCTTCTAAAGATGCAATCTTTAGAAATAGTGATTTGCTTGAATTTTGATGAAAATTGTTTGTTCAGTGCAGTTCTTCTTGCAAAGTTGCAATCTTTAGAACTAGTGATTTTCCTTGAAATTCGATGAAAATTGTCATACCCTTGTTACTCAGCAAATTTTAAAACTGGTTGTGCTCGAATGTTCGTGATCTATTCAAATTACATGATCTCTATGCTACTAATTGTTAATTAGCTTATATGCTAAATCTGTACCTAGTTCCATGTGATTCTGTCCACTCTATGGCAGATCTTGACTAAGAAAATTAAATAACTTGATCTTTGCAAATAATCTGTTATAGATGAATAATTCGTCGAATTTGTTAAAAAAAACAAGAGTCTATTAGGCAGGTGAAGTTATTCAAATTTCTACTTTAGTGCTTAAAGAGATACAGCAAGTTAAGTGGCCATATAAAATGTTTGTTTCTTTCGACTTTAACCTTTTCTTATATACCTTTCCAGATCAGTCGTCTTCATTGAAAAATGGGTCAAATGCTTGGTTGCGTTCAAGTTGATCAGTCTACGGTTGCTGTGAAGGAGCAATTTGGCAGGTTTGACGATCTGCTAGAGCCCGGCTGCCATTGCCTGCCGTGGTGTTTCGGCTATCAATTGGCCGGTACCCTATCTTTACGTCTGCAGCAGCTCGATGTTCGTTGTGAAACAAAAACTAAGGTTCTTTTCTGCTTCAACTTTTAATTTTTACATTTAATTGGGCTTCCAAATGCATTGTTTGTTGGGTATTTGAAATTTTGATCAAATGGGAAAGTATGATACTAAATTTCAATCCAATTTCCAAATCAAGAACTCTCTTTTTGCAATTTGTAGTTATAATTTGTTGATTTTCCTAAGTATATGAGCTTCTCGTTATCCAGGACAATGTGTTCGTCACTGTGGTTGCTTCAATCCAGTACCGAGCATTGGCAGACAAAGCATCTGATGCATTTTATAAGCTATCAAACACGAAAGAACAGATCCAAGCTTATGTTTTCGATGGTACGTTTATGAATGCATTGGCAAAAAACGTGTGATAATTCAACATATTCCCGTTTTGTTTTTCCAAATCAATCTTATGCTGCCATGATCATACGCACATTAATTACGACTTCCGTATGGATCAGAAGCGAAAATTTTTGGGTTACGTTCTTTACATTTATGATAATTGAAAATAATATTGTTGCCATGCTGTCGATAATTCGTGACAGTCATTAGGGCAAGCGTACCAAAACTGGATCTGGATTCCACTTTTGAGCAGAAAGACGGGATAGCTAGAGCTGTCGAAAACGAACTTGAAAAGGTAACTTATGCTCTTGATCGAAGACGTATGCTCGTTTTTATGAGATGTTGGTTATGCTAAAGCAAATATTGCATCTCTTATCCTTGCAGGCTATGTCTGCCTATGGATTTGAGATAGTGCAGACTCTGATTGTTGACATCGAACCCGATGCTCAAGTTAAGAGAGCCATGAATGAGATAAACGCTGGTGAGTTTCCGATGTTGTAGATTCAATCTATAGATAGCTAGCGTGGAACACGTTCACGGACTTGAACGACTGAAATTTGTTTTAATTAAAAGTTAGGTGAATTGGTCGAAATTTCCGGTTTAGGGTTGGGAGTCGAAATTGGTATCAAAATTGTTTGAAACGGTGTCGAAAAATTTCCGGTTTAGGGTTGGGCGTCAAAATTCGTTTGAAACGGTTCGAAAGTGGTGTTGAAATTGCAAATTGAGTGGAATGGTGTGATTTAAATGACAATTAACCCTTCTCGATGGTTTTATCGCGTTTTCTGATAACCTATCGTCGTTACTACAGCTGCTCGTCTTAGGGTTGCTGCAACCGACAAAGCCGAAGCTGAGAAGATCTTGCAGATCAAGAGAGCCGAGGGAGAGGCTGAATCGAAATACTTGTCGGGGCTCGGTATAGCTCGTCAGCGTCAGGCCATCGTAGACGGGCTGAGGGAGAGCGTGCTCGCATTCTCGGACAACGTGCCCGGGACGACCGCGAAGGATGTCATGGACATGGTTCTCGTCACTCAGTACTTCGACACAATGAAGGAAATCGGTGCTTCGTCTAAGTCCTCTGCCGTCTTCATCCCTCACGGACCGGGGGCCGTCAAGGATATCGCGACGCAGATCCGCAACGGGCTGCTTCAGGGCGGAAGCGTCGAGACTTAGTCGACCTCGTGCCGGTGCTCCGATTTTCGTGCTTCGCCGTGTAAAGTAAGTTTGTTGAGGTGAGTTATAATGTTGTATGTTGATGGTGTGTATAGACTTATAGCGGATGGTATTTAGCATTTAATTGGTTTTGGTTTTGGTTTTTCTCATCAAATTTGTAAACTGTGGAAACTATGAATTATTATGCTTTGGATATTGCGAGATAAATGTGAGATCCTCTATTTGAAATCTGAGATTCTCTTTTTGATAACGTATTTATTTTAAAATATTATTTATACTATTTTTATCGTTAACTCTCATTCAGGATGATCTGACTACGTAGTTCATTTAAAATATGAAATAATTTAGATAAATATTTTTTATTTTTAAAATATGTTAAAATTAAGGTATAAAAACAAAACAAAAGATATTTTAGATTATATTGAAGTAGAAATGACACAAAACAAAAGGATATTTTAGATTATATTGAAGTAAAAATTAGATTGATGGAGGAAAGTGGACATGTTAATTATCTCGATTGGTATATTAATATTATTTATTTAATTTTTAATATTACGTTCAATCTATTACTTTATACTGCTATTAAGTTCAAAAATTATACTAAAAATCAATGCTTGGATTGTTTATCTACTCATTTCTTTGAAGTTAAATGGGGAAAACACGAGTATTGATATTTATGTAATTTTTTGACTGAATGATTTCAATAAACATTTTATAAAGTAGTATTTGATTTTAACACAATATAAAATAAAATAAAATAATATTAATATGGGCAAATTGACAATGGTGCACACGTAATATTAATACGGACAAATTAAGAATGGTGGTGCACGAACATTGCTCAAGTGAGGTGACATGGTATATCGACTCTCTTTATGTTATATCTCCAACACAACGAACATACAAAAATAAATTCTTTCAGCATGGAATGTCCATCTATTCAAAAGGGAATTTAGCTAACAAATCTTATGTATTCTTTTTCTTGGCTTTATTCCAAGAAAAAGTCGGATCGCTGAAAATATAATCTGTTTTAATTTTTCGTTTGACTAGTATTAGTAGTAGTATCTTCATGAACATTTAACGCTTGGGAGTCTGGAGAAATTTAGATTCGTAACATGAAATAGATTAAAAGGTGTAGATTGTATAATTAAAGAGACAAATCCACATAGTATTGTTTATTAATAGTAAATATTTGGTCCCATAATCTAGTACTGAATTTTAGCTCATTAGACCAAAACAACAAATTTAAGCCCCAAAATTGACATCAAGAAACAACTCTTAGCAATTTTGTTGAACATAATAGCCACTAAGGAAAACACTTGATCTACTAAGACTAATAACAGAAAACATTACATCTTCTGCCTCCTCAAATTCCAGTTCCACATGCAGTGATTTCATAGAACCTGAAAACGAGCAGATCAATATCGGGCTCTTATCACCCACTGTACACTCTACGGAACATGACGATCCGTTACGTCCCGTTGTCGCCTAGTCAGTCAGTCAATCAATCAATCATATATAAATGAAACAACAATTGTGTGATTAAAATACTCTCTCTGTCCCGTTCAATAAGTCTCATTTTACCATTTCCTTATAAATCACACTCAAGTCCCACTCAATAAATCACATTTCCTTATTTGGCAAAGATTAACGCACTAAAACTCACTTTATGTCACACTCAGACATGAACATTGTTGTTTGCTTTATTGTACAGTACTTTTCCACTCAACACACTTTAACATCAATAATAAAATACTACTTTAATCACACTCTAACCCTCTTTTTATTAATTTACATGCATATCTCAAATGGAACTTGTTGAATGAGACGGAGGGAGTAATAAATACACACACCTAAGTAAAACTACCTGAGTAATTCGAAGTCTTTCTCTACCTCTTGCATTGTTACATGGATGCAGTACTATCGGCTTATTGGGTTGTACCTCCACACCTGCCGTAACATAACCGATACATGAAAGGGAATTAAATTAATTATTTCTCCATTTGGAAAAATAAATAAATAAATGCATGTAAAATTCGAGATTAATTAACTAAGTATGTTGATAATTTACAGAAGGAGGGGGCTAAGGCTAACCCCAAAAAGCCATGATATGAAGAATATTATATATTATATATCCACTTTAAAATCAAATCATCTTTCAACATATTTATATAGAGAGGAAACGTGGGAGATAATATTCTATATTTTACTCCCATATTTATTACTACTATTACTATTCTCTAATTGGAAGACCTTTGGTTTTCGGAAAACGGCCTCAACGACGTTTAAGATGAAAGAAATCTTGTTTTCATGAGATGTATAAAAAAAGTAGTGTTACGGTTTCAATTTTGTTTCTTTTGGTGTCACATATTTGTTTCTCAAATATGATACCAAGCCTAACCCTAAAAAAAAAAAAAAAAAAAAAAAAAAAAAAAAAAAAAAACATGATACCAAGCCACGGGCCGAAGGCACTATTGGGTCTAAAATATTCTGATTAGGAATCGTTTGTCGAATCACATCAATTTTGACAGTTCTATTTTCACCTTCATGCACCCACGTAATTGTTGTCTATCTAGGAGCATGATGCATTGTCGTCTTGCTGTTAATCGACTACAACTTTCACACCCGCGTCGTCTGTCTAGTAGCCTCGGGCACCTTTATCGTTGATCAACTCGGCCACGTCGCCTTACACCCTCCTCGACTTAGAAGCTTCTGTTTCTACTCTTTATGTAAAAAAGAATTGTAATGCATACATGTATTTTCTATTAGCACCTATGATTGTCGGAATTGAGACCTCAATTTTAGGTTGAAATTTGGATCGTTACATGAAATGATTTAACACAAATTATTAGAAATTCCAAATCCAGAATATGGTCATACCAAATATCAGTGGAACTCAACATATATCAAATAGATATAATTTTTTTTTTACTTCAATATGAAATAGATATAATTGATAACCATTAGTAATTTTAAAGATTAAAATAATAATAGTTATTTAATATTAATAATAATAATAATTTAAGGAGGAGCGGAAGGAGAGAAAAACTTTAGCACGGGGGCCTTTTCGTAATTTACCACATGTCAATTTTCTCCCAATTTTGCCCCTTTTCGTCTTCGTCTACACTGTCTTGGCAACAAAGAAATCTCTCAATTTTTTGCTTCTTAAAATTTATACATACATAAAAACAAATTAAAACCAGAAGCAGAGTAAAAATACCACAGCAGTAGAGAGAGAGAGAGAGAGAGGAAAGATGAGCAGCATAGGCACAGGGTACGATCTATCGGTGACGACATTCTCGCCGGATGGCCGCGTTTTCCAGATCGAATACGCCGCCAAAGCCGTCGACAACAGCGGCACCGTCGTTGCTATCAAGTGCAAAGACGGAATCGTCATGGTAAACCAAATTTTCAACTTAACATTTTCGATTGAGTTTTAGATTGCTAGGGTTTTCGCTGGGTTTTTCATTTCTCTGATGTTGTTGAAGGGAGTGGAGAAGCTGATTGCTTCGAAGATGCTGCTGCCCGGCTCGAATCGAAGAATCCACGCCGTTCATCGCCACTCCGGCATGGTACCCTAATTTTCCCCCTAATTATATAAGTATAAGTAATTAGTAGTAGTATATTTAATATGTATGTATTCGTCATTTCTGCATAAGTGTTTAATATCTGTAGGTAATTAGTTGTCTCATTCATTATGTGTTGTTTGATCTATTATGTGCTAAAGCTGTAATTCATGCTAGAGCTAATGAATTAGCACGTTTTTGTTGGATAAAAGAAGCAATTTACCAGTTTTAAAGCTTATCTAGATTTCTCGCTAGGCGTTTGTTATGCACAATTGGTTAAAGAGCTGCTTTAGGCTTTCTGGATTCTTTTGTCTCGGCTAATGTTGTATTACCATTGTCAGGCTGTTGCCGGATTAGCTGCCGATGGCAGACAGATTGTGACACGAGCAAAGTCCGAAGCAACCAATTATGAGAGGTTTGTTTCATAGACGCTTGTCTGGTTTTATCTGTTTGTGCTGTAAACCATATGGGGATATAGAGAGGCATAACAAATAAGTGTGGTCTTTGGGAATGTTGGATGTGTATATATATGCATTGCCTTACTATTTCAGCTTGGTGTTGTTTAGCGTTGAAGTTTTTCTTGTATAATATCTAAGCTTAAGCTTACTCTTCCAAATTGATCTGTATTGGTGAATTTTGTTTACAAGATCTAGATTTGAATTGTTGCTACCATTTTTCCCTAAATAATAGAAAAGTACCTTTTGCGTCTTTTGATGCTGCTGAGGTGATGGAGCTGAAATCTGATAAATAATAGGATTTAGGTACATCTTTTTTGACCTCCAGTATATGTAGATATCTAAAGGATGAGGTCGTAGTTTAGTGTTCGAAATAGAGGTAACTAGGATACCGGTGTTGTATTCCTTGGTTCACGACATCAGCTCACTTTCCTCAATTGGATTTTTTTTTTTTTAGTTACAGTAACACATTTAGGGAGATAGCTAAATGAAGAACAATATAAATTGAAACTGCAGCTTAAAACAAATGAGAAAAAACTGTACAAAAAATTAGGCTGGACAATTTTAAGTTGTGCATGGCATATAACCAGCAAAATCTTGTACCACAGACAAATCACTAATAATTTTCTCCTGCATTGTATCTACTCAAATTATCTCTTTCTTTGGTCTCATGTTTGAGAAAGAAAGCTCATCTTCATATATTTTCCACTACCTCTCTAATCTCCAAATTCTCTCTTACAAAGTTACATGTGAATTAGTATGCTGTTTTATATTGATTGGCATATAGATCTTACATATTGTTGTATCTTCATTTCCAGTGTTTATGGTGAACCAATTCCTGTTAAAGAACTTGCGGAACGTGTTGCTAGTTACGTGCATTTGTGCACACTCTATTGGTGGCTCAGGTTGATACTGCATCTGTTTAATTTATCAACTTGATTCCCTTGACCTGCTTTCTTAATAAATCTTTTATTAACATTTTCAGGCCTTTTGGTTGCGGAGTGATTGTCGGAGGTTATGATAGGGACGGGCCACAGTTATACATGATTGAACCATCTGGAATATCCTATGTGGGTTTTTTCTCGTTTGTTGCAATTGATAGTTATAGCATATAATTTCTATTTAATCTAGTTTACTTTGAATTATTTAGTGTGTGTTCGGGCATTTGAAATTCCTTCTACTTGTAGAATAATTTTAAGTTTGCTTCTTTTTTGTGCGCCTTTCCCATCCCTGATTTGTACATTTACTGCTGCAGAGATACTTTGGTGCAGCCATTGGAAAGGGAAGACAGGCTGCTAAAACGTAAGTTTTCTCTTTATGGTTTTAATTCACTAATTTCTGTACATCCCGGATAAATGAAATCCAAAATGAAAGAAACAACACCTACTCTGAGCCTCCCATCTCTGCAATTCAGTACTCCTTACTTTCTCTATGTACTCTTTCTTGTTATGTCGGGTTAGTGATGTTAGGACGCCACTGGTCCGACTCCTGGTGTCGTTCAGCCGCCTTGTGGATGTTCTTGATTTTATATTACTTTTAATTGTAGTGGACTGCTTTATTTAACTTGTGCAGAATTATCTTCATATTTGTCATGCATTTTTCTTTCTATTTAATGGTTATGTCGAACTGCTGATGCTGAACCAAATGTCATATTGACAGAGAGATCGAAAAATTAAAGCTCTCAGAGATGACATGCCGACAAGGAGTCATTGAGGTGGCCAAGATGTAAGTCATCTTAAATGATGTTTGACATGTTCTTTCACATATTTATACAAATATATGTGTATGTCTTTTCATGGTGTCTTCTCAAACGCTAGCCTAATCTATTTTCTCGTGTTGTTTGTATGAGCAGTATCTATGGGGTGCACGACGAGGCCAAGGACAAGGCCTTTGAACTGGAAATGAGCTGGGTCTGTGATGAGTCGAACCGCCAGCATCAAAAGGTATTAGGGTTTAAAATCTTGGCAGTCTGAACTAATTCCACCATCCTTTATGCTTTCTAGTCGTATTATTTGTCATGTTCGTCCACTTGATGTTTATATTCGTAACCTACCAGGTTCCAGAGAATCTACTAGAGGAAGCCAAGACAGCAGCTAAGGCTGCCCTTGAAGAAATGGATGCAGATTAAGTTGTTTTGCTGAGATATCTCCTTATCCAGCCTTTCGTAATCCTTTTTCTGCTTCCAATTACATCGGTCATGGTTTTCAAACATTAAGATTATGAAGACGACAACGATTGACATTACTGTCAGATTGTACTAAACCTTTTGTGGTTATACAAGACATTTTCAGTTCCAATTCTCTTATGATGTCGCTGTCATGTGAATTTAGAGATACAAACTTGAGGTTTAAATTGGTGCTTCTATTGTTCATTGATGATGATTGCCCTAACTTTAACTAAGGCTGTGAACAATGAATGTAGAACTTAAATCAACTTTTGCTTGACATTTCCTTTCCTAAACCCAAAAAATGGGAATTATATTTTCTTTTACCCAAAAAGTGGGAGTAGTTTATTAGACTAGTTAAGAAAAATAAAATAATCTTTAAAAAAAGTACGAGAAAAAAAATTCCAAACACAAGTTGTATTCTATGACATATCTGTAATTTTTGCATATTTAATTAAAGGGAGAAGATCATATAGCAACTCAATTTACAGTTCAGATTAACTCATGTATTAGATTATTGTAGTTTGTGTATTAAAAATGTGCTAAAAAATTTGTAGCTTGTGTAATTTGTGCATTAACGTATTGTATTTTGTGCATCATGTAACTGATATTTATGCTGATTCTTAAGGACTCATATAAAGATGAGTTCCTACTACATTCACACCCTTTGATCAAATATCACGTAAAGTATATTCAATGCGTAGTGGAAAATATAATTTCCACGTATTTAGCTCCCGAGCCATAAAGTGAACAACGAGCTAAAGTTATAATTTCATGAAGTTTAGGTCATAATCGTAGCATCATACAAAGTTCATACCATAAAGCATTATAAACCCTATTCCTCAAAAAAAAAAAAAGCATCATTAACCCTAAAAATTACGTCATCAGCAAAAAAGAAAAAGAAAAAGTAGAGGATTTTATAGCAAAACATCTGAGAATGATTGGAAGAAGTGGAAACACTATTCCTGAAACTAATACACAACAATGGCCTAATCTTATAACACAAACAAACAAGATGCAGAACTCATTTCTTTACAAGAATTATGGTAATAACAAAAGATCACAACATCTGTATAGCAAAAGCAGATGAAACCACAATGTCACAGCGTATGCAACAAGAATCGGAATTAAATTTTTCGATCTCATTGAGGATCACCTGTTCTTGTGTCGATCCTCATAGTGCTCTGCTTGTGTTGGTTTTGCTGTACATAGGTAACAACAGGAAGAGCTCCATCATCAAATGAGACAAAAACTCTGCTTCGTACTTGCCATAAACAACCCCAAGGGAGATGCTCTCTATCTTCGGGTATCAATATGACCACACAAAAAGCGATTTGCAGTGATGAACTCCAACTGAAACGGGCAAAATGGGGATATAACCCCCTTCACTAACAAAATGGCTTAATCCTAGCTTGATGTCTCAACTTCCCTTCCACTGCCTTCTTCATTAATTTGTCGTTTCAACCTTCTTAACCAGATTTCGTGGTCAACCGGATACGGTGTTCCACATAGACTGTCGACATAATCTGCAAATGCTTTTAGGACAGCAGAGATGTCTCCGAGCTTCTGCTGAATTAGCCTCCTCGACCAGGATGTTTCCCTCCATTGTAGTGCTCCTTCAACTGAATCCAAAACGGGTAAATCCCCACCAGAACAGAAGTAGAGCATATAGACTAGGCTTTCTGCATCAGAAGCAGAACACAACTTCCCTTCTTGAAGAGCAGAAGTCGAAGAAAAATGAAGATTTAATGCCGGGCGATCCCTTTCTTCCAAAATGGCATGCCCCCAACCAATAAGGACAAAATAAGGCTGCCTGAGACCAGGATTCACACAGATAATATTTTCTGGCCTGATATCTCCATGCCGAATTCCAGATGAAGCAGAAGTCGAGAGAGCAGATAAACAATCATGACAACACTTGATAGCCTCGTCCGTACCGAATTGGCCAGCTCTCACCATGTCGGCAACAGTCCTGCCAATTGGACTGGTCACTAGGACAGGAGTCCCACACCATGGCTGATCACAATTGCCACCTGAGCTTGTTTTCCGACACTGGCCCGCATGAACCACCCGGCCCGATGCAATCACTTCAGGAAGATACTTGCTCGACAATCCTTTTTGTTTCATAATGCCGAGCACTTTAGTTTGCCTCTGAACTTGATACCATAGCTTCATATCTTCCCAAGCTGGCTCCAACTGTGAAGGATGAGAACCAACATACAGAAAGTGAGCCTTTCCCGAATCTTCAACAGGAGATGCAATATAATATTGGATCTCCCCATCATTCAGGACTTCATCGATCTGATAACCTTTCTGCCAGTTCGAGTCCTCAACCATCAATACAGATCCGACTTCGAGCTTCGGTGACTTTGCAGAATCCACTTTAATGGATTCTTCTTGAACCTCTACGATCTCAGGTGAAGCAGTGCGATGTTGGAATCGAAACATACCATTAACATTCACCCCTGTATCCTCCAACTGCCTCTCAATCCTCCTGGCTTGAAGACGGGAACTGTGGTCAGCAGCTAGATCTTCGATAGTGTTCTTGGGCATTCCAGCGTATTGTGTTATAGATTGAAATGTAGAATAAAGTACCTGTAGAGCCCCAATATCGCCCCAGTTAGCATTTCCAAGCTTGTTCCATATCCTATCAACTGGTGAGATTGCAATTTTCGAATGGTTTTTGATCCATGCAGCAGCAGATTCGTAGACATTATTCAGATCACAATCCAACTTACTCAAATCACCTTCAACTTTAACGACACCACCACAATGAGAGTCAACTAGAAGTATATAGACAGAATTCAAACTCAGAGGAATATTTGATCTGCTAATGCTTCTGGCAAGCAACACACGAAGAGCGAAGAATAAAGCTTCACAAATAGTAGAGACCGGAGGATTAGAGTTTTCCTCAGCTGAAGCATGATTTCCGATATCAGGTCTCAGCAGTGCCAGCTCAATGACATCATCCCACTTCCCTTGTGGATGTCTGGGGTTCCTAAGCATTATAGCTGACGCACAGAGGCCTCCGATTTTACCTTTAGCAATGGCCTGTTCAGCTTGGTAAAATCTCAAGTTTCCTTCGTACAGAGAGGAAACGTAGAAAGGCATCATATCATCTTCAGGCCCCCAGAAAGCCTCCCACATGCCATTCACACTTGCATGAAGAAAATCCTCTAGAGCAAGATAAGCAGTTGCTTCCACGTCACTGGATGTTGAAGCGTAAATAGCACTAGGCATCCGAATTAGCTGTTGAAAGGGCACACCTTCTAGAGCATAATCGAACTTTTGGAGATCTATTAACTCAAAAGGAAGATCAAAGGCAGACTTCGGATTATCCTCAACTATATCCTCAAGCCAATCCTCAAGATTCGCTTTCAAAACTTCACTGTCCACAAATCTACGAAGAAACTCCTTCCTATCCTGAGCCCTACCACCTGAGGAGATACTCGACTTTTTGGTTGTAGAATCTACTGATTCCTGATCTGGTGATATACCTGATAACAAAATGTTATTGCTCAGACATTTTAAGACATTACCAATCAATCAACTCACACTCAAAATAAGTAAGCAACAACAAATCAAGTGCGTATACAACTCACAAGCTCTCAGCTTTGTCGTTCTACAAACTAGAAGATGACTATTATATGCATCATCAACTGATTTACCAGCATATGTACTACCTTGTTTTTGTTGCACGTACACTAAGAAATACTACTAACACACAAACACAAGTATTCCAAAACATAATTCCGAAAACTATATTCCAATATCTCTTCCTCTATATGCAAATCGCGAATAACTAAACTACAGAACAATAAAGGAACTAAGAAAACCAAATACTCATACCAATGCAATCCATTATAACACTGACAAGAAAACATAAGGTAGCTTTAGAGCTCTTAAACTGCAACAAACTATGGAAGCACACATCCAATTCGACCGAATTTTCGCAGGTAATTTATCCAGCCTGCAGAGCTAGCAAGTAAAAATTCAAAAATATCCTGAATAATTACTGTTCTAGTACTCCCTCAGCACCTGAAATTGCATAAAACTCAAATGGCGGCACAGATCATAAATGAAAAGTTCAATTAATGCCGATTCCGATTTCACCCAATCACGAAACTACACAAACTACTTAACTTCTCAGAAATTCTGAGCAAATGTCGCTACAGACGGCAGAATTAAGCCGTAACTCAGCAAACTGAAAGCATCCGAAGTAAAAATGGGAAAGTGAAACACGAAATAAAACAAAATTAGGGCTCAGACCGAAACGAATCGAAATACCTTGCTTACCTGCCATAGCAGAGACGAGAAACCGAGAGAAATTGGAGTGAAATTTGGTTCTAGATCGTTGACATCAGTAAACAGAAGCCATTGACGAGTCTGACTCAGTCTCTCTCTCTCTCTCTTTCTCTCTCTTCTCTCTCTCTAACGAATGTATGTGAGAGTGCTAAAAGAAGCCTCGGTTTTACAGAAGCGTGTAATATTTTATCAATTTCCACTCCTTTTGTCTTAACTTCTTAACTTCTTATTCAAATAAATTAAAGCATAAAAAAGAAAAATAATTGTTAATGCATGGTACATAAAATTTTGATTCAATTAAGAAATTCTCTCTCTCTTTTATATTTTTAGAATATTATTTTGTTGACTCTTGTAGTGTGACCATTTGGATACAGAAGGAGATGTTCAATATTTATACACATTCGTCCATAATATTATTATCACTTTTGTTATTTTTGTCCGATCGTAATATGATAAGTCACTTTCATTTATAGTACTTCCTTCATTCCAGAACAAGTAGCTCGTTATTTATATCAGAGTGTTCCATAACAAGTGGTTTGTTTCCAAATAAAGAAATAATTAACCCTACAAAAGTTATGGGTCGTATCACTTTAACCATTTTTTACCCTTCACCTTAATACCCGTACTTAAATAAAATGAGTCACTTGTTATGGAACAGAAGAAGTAGTACGGTCTATATAATACATTATATTTAATTTTATATTTCTCAATACTCCATTCATATTTAAAGTGAGATTCTTACTCCACTCACAATAATACCTACTATTATTCACTACTACCCATCATTTTATTAAAAAGGGTGTCATCCATAATATGACATCGATATCGTGAACGGATGAAGTATTATAAATTGTGTTACATTTTTGTATTAGAGTTGGATATGCTTATAATTTGGAGAGTATTCTTTAGTAGTAATTGTACAACTCTCTTTGTCTCGTTCAGTATGATTTGTTTTTCTTGTCCCACTCAATATGTCTTTTTTTATGGAAAGAATTAAAGTTTATTTTAAGCTAAAAATACACTATATTATATCTAATTCACTTTTACTTAATTTTTGTGCCAATAAGAAACATATTGTATTGAACGAGAACGAGAGAATATATTTTTAGGGACATTATTAAGAAGAGTAATATGAATAGAATTAATTGGAAAGTGAGGTATTTTTAAGTCAAGATTATTAGGACAGGTGTTGATCTTCATGCATGTATAATGATGATGCCTCAAATGCTACACTTGATGTTGTTTGACTTGAATAATAATTATCATTCCTTTTGAACCCACACTATTGTACTTTTGTTTAATCAAATTATGACATAAAAGAGGAAATAAAATGAGGTTTCCAAATTCCAATTATCTTTTTTTGTGAGTCATTTCATATAATCACTCATAAATAGTAGTCTATGTCTATTTATATTAGAGGTAGTCAATTAAATTTCTTTGTAATGGTTATGTTTTCTAAATTTGAGTTTTTATGCTTTTCAATTTCATGATAAGATATTTGGATAACAAATTCTTATAAGATTTAGTGGCGGTTTCACTTATAATCAGGTACGTGATTATTGATGAAAAAATAATGACGTTGAACGGTTAATAATTCTTGTTGACTACCTTATTTACGAGTTACTTTATAGTATAATCATAAACACAAAATAATTGATCGCACTATACTCATGAATCACATTTAGAAAATAAAGGCACGTAACCAAACCATAAAAAATCTCAAATTTAGTGGTGGTTAATCAAGAATGTGATTATAAAAGTATAAAAATAATAACTTTGAACGGGTCATGATTCTTGTTGGCTCCCTTGTACTCCCTCCGTATTTTTTAATTATACCCACTTGATCGAGCACACATATTAAGAAAATGTGTTAATAATAAAGTTGAAAAGATAAAGTAATTTTTTTAATGGTATTTTATCACATCAAGTAAGAGAGAGAATAGAGTTAATAGCTTATTAGTGATTATATATGGTAATTTATGAGTTATAGTGATGTATTTATAATATTGTGCATTTTCTAATGATATAATACGTCCAAATAAGATAAAATGAGCTTAATGAAAAGATATGGTGAGAGTACTAATTATTTTTATATAATCAGACATGCAAATAATCAATCAACATAACATTCGCACGATCACAAAATCCATTTATTTAAATTTATCAAAAAAGGCACATAACTAAATCATACAAAAGTTCCAAACAATATCCAAACATAACTAAACTAAACAACCCTTAATTCTCTTTCTTGAAATCTAGCCATGCACAACTTCAACTGCTTCAACTTCCCTTTTCTCCATTGCAACTCTTTCTTCTTTCACCTCACCATTCCTCCCTTCTGAACTCTCCTCCTCCTTAGCATCTTCTTCCTTCGTCGCGTTTTCGTGCTCGATTTTTTCACAACCACCATCAATGCTGCTCTGCAACACAACACCATGCCTAATCCACCTCCCAAGTTTCTCAACAGCCTCTTCATCTACACACAAAAAAAAAGGTTGACACATTGTCTAATTAACACATCATTCCTACAATCTTCAAACAAAATCTTGATAATCCAACAATTTGAAACCAAAACCTAAGCAAAAAAACATAACAACATATGATCAAATCAAGAACATTAGACTATATCAATCTAAGATGTTTGAAGCTTTAAATTAAGTCTTTCGATACCTAGCCTAGGCACGGTGTGGCCTTGAGGATGTTGTATAATCAAAGGATCCTCGAAGGCTGCAGCGAGCTCCTCCGAAGGCAGTTTGAGCCAATCTTTTTCTCCTACAAAATGAACTGATCTAACCTTGATTGGATCTTTGTAAGCAACCTCACATATCGTTGGATCCCTAAATTTCGACCCGGATATGGATATAAACAGACTCATAGGTGGATGATCCTTCAATATCTTTCCCTGCATCAAGATTTCACATAAAGCTCGATTTTTTTTTTCCTAATTTGAAAGGCATATAAGCATAGGTTACTATTGAAGTATGCACCTGTGCTTGATATCCGAGTAGAAGAGCTGTCAGTGAAGCTCCCTATGTAAAACAATGCAACGAGCCTTAATTTTGTCGATGATTTTAAGGAAACGGGTGCGAAAGCAGAGGTTTTATACCTGAGAGAAGCCTAAAAGGCCATGAAATGGACCTTTTGTTGTAATGTAGTTGCATAAGTAGTCTATACATGCTTCCAAGTTTGTGTATTCGGTGAAATCCTAACGGAAAACGCAGTTTTTAGCAACGGTATCATGATTCTAGCACAATGTACTACTTTTTTGAGGTGAGAATATGTACCTTGTCAAATTGAAACCATTCAAAATAAGGTGGTGGGAAAATGCCCTCAATCCCAGATTTCCCTCCTGCAGGGTAAATCCCATCTGGGAAATCCTGCAGATTTTCGAACATCGAATTTCGTTTAGACATGTAAAATTTGATCATGTACTAAGTAGCATTTGTTAAGGTTCAATGTCACAGACTGCAAGAAAATTGCTCAAATTCTGTCTATTGTTCTATCATTAGGCAGTTTCTTAACATAGCTATGATTATTGTAAAATTATTAGTAGTTAGTAGTAAAAAAATGGTGTTTAGTGATATATTGATTCTGATGATTATAGTCTAACTGCATAGAAAGATTCACTAATATGAAAAGATTGAAATGTTGAGATTTGATGAAAATGTGGCACTTGTTTAGTGAAAATGAGCAAAAGTAAATACCATTTCAAAATGAGCAAAAATGGAAGGATCCCATTTGCTGATTTGCTTTTTGAGGAAGCTCCCACTTGTTCTGAATCCATGCAAACACAAGATTTTCTTCTTTGCTATGTTTGCAGCTTCCATTCTTGACAAAATGATGAGAGAGAGAGAGAGAGAGAGAGAGAGAGAGAGTATGTTCTCAAGAACAAGAAGCTTCTTAACTAACTTTTGGAGTTTGGTAGATCGGTTGGTTAGGATTGCTGCCACGAGGGCACCCTTGAAAATTCAAATTAATTTTTTGTTGGTGTGATCATAAATTTATAATAGTACTATCTATATTGACACTAGTTATCACTTTATAGTAGAAATAATTTCACACCCAAAATAGCGGTTACGGGTTCTCACGACATAAAAAGAATTCTAAAAAAAAAAAAGTAGGTCAATTCTGAATAGCGATAACTTATATATGTTATTTTGAATGTCATGTGATGGACAATAAATAGGTAGTGTTTGGATTTATGTATTTTCATGTACATGCTACATTTAACTTTAATTCCAAAAGTAAAATATTCTGTTTTTTTAGGGAAGAATATTGTTTTAGAATAAATCTATGCAGTCACCTTATGGCTAGCATTAGGTTTAAGTATGAAAAAAAATTGATTGATTTATAAATTTTTTTAGTTCTAAATGACTTCTAATAGTTTAATTTTAGATTTATACAAATTTATATTGATATATTTGAATTTGGAGGCAACAAAAATCTAGATATAGATAATAGAGTGAATACGAAGCTCTTTGTCGAAAGAATTAAAGAAATATATATTTACATTAATTATGACTAAATTTAAGTTAAGAATATAATAGTAACATAAAATATATGTTTGTATTTCTTACAATAAAATCAAAAACTAACTAAATCGCTCTATATATTTTCACATAATTGACCGAATTATGGTTAGCTAAGTATGGCTAAATAACATCACTCATTATTTTATTGAGTTTAAAACAACATGATTGATATTATGCTAAAAAATGATTGATAATTTGTCTTATCGAGATTTTATTAAAAAGATTAAAAATAAAAAACCGGAGCTGTTTTTTTTAGGGCCTATGAAGAAAAAAGGGCTTCTAGCTGGAGGCCCATAGTGCTCTTTAATTAAATGAGGTAATATAGTGAAATAATACTTTTTTGAACAAAAAAGTACAAAATGTTACACGTAAACACTTCAAATGTCATTTTAATTTTAGAAAAGATAAAACCACCCTTAAGGAGAATATATACATGAAAACTAGCTTTAATTTAAATCATACACGAGCAATAATTTCATGTTTAATTTTCCGACGGTGGTAAAATTTTCCATTTCTCCCTTCTGAACTCTCCTCCTCCTCAGCCTCTTCTTCCTTCGTCGCATTTTCGTGCTCGATTTTTGCACAACCACCATCCATGCTGCTCTGCAACACAACATTTTCCCTGATCCACCTCCCAAGTTTCTCAACAGCCTCTTCATCTACACAAAAAAAGTTGACAAATTAACACATCATTCCTACAATCTTCATAAAAAAAACTTGTAAAAAATCTTGATAATCCAACAATTTGAAACCAATACCTAATAAAAAACAATAACAACACATGACCAGATGACCTATTAAGAAACACTAGACTATAAGATATTTGAAGACTTGAAACTTTTTTTTTATACCTAGCCTAGGAACGGTGTGGCCTTGAGGATGTCGTATAATCAAAGGATCCTCGAAGGCTGCAGCGAGCTCCTCCGAAGGCAGTTTGAACCAATCTTTTTCTCCTACAAAATGAACCGATCTAACCTTGATTGGATCTTTGTAAGCAGCCTCACATATTGTTGGATCCTTAAATTTCGACCCGGATATGGATACAAACAAACTCATAGGTGGATGATCCTTCAATATCTTTCCCTGCATCAAGATTTCACATAAAGATCATTTTTTTTTTCTTAATTTGGAGGGCATATAAGTATAGGTTACTATTGAAGTATGCACCTGTGCTTGATATCCAAGTAGAAGAGCTGACAGTGAAGCTCCCTGAGGAAACAACGCAACGAGCCTTAGTTTTGTCGATGATTTTAAGGAAACGGGTGCGAAGGCAGAGGTTTTTATACCTGAGAGAAGCCTAAAAGGCCATGAAATGGACCTTTTGTTGTAATGTAGTTGCATAAGTAGTCTATACATGCTTCCAAGTTTGTGTGTTCGATGAAATCCTGACGAAAAACGCAGTTTTTAGCAACGATATCATGATTCTAGCACAATGTACAACTTTTTTTGAGGTGAGAATATGTACCTTGTCAAATTGAAACCATTCAAAATAAGGTGGTGGGAAAATGCCCTCAATCTCAGATTTCCCTCCTGCAAGGTAAATCCCATCTGGGAAATCCTGCAGATTTTCGAACATCGAATTTCGTTTAGATATGTAAATTTGATCATGTACTAAGTAGCATTTGTTAAGGTTCAATGTCATAGGCAAAATTGCTTAAATTCTGCCTATTGTTCTATCACTAAGCAGTTTCCTAACATAGATATGATTATTGTAAAATTATTAGTAGTTAAGTAATAAAAAAAAAGGTGTTTAGTGATATATTGATTATAGTCTAATTGCATAGAAAGATTCACTAATATGAAAAGATTGAAATGTTGACATTTGATGAAAATGTGGCACTTGTTTAGTGAAAAATGTTGAGATTTGATGAAAATGTGGCACTTGTTTAGTGAAAATGAGCAAAAATAAATACCATTTCGAAATGAGCAAAAATGGAAGGATCCCATTTGCTGATTTGGTTTTTGAGGAAGCTCCCACTTGTTCTGAATCCATGCAAACACAGGATTTTCTTCTTTGCTATGTTTGCAGCTTCCATTCTTGACATAACGATGAGAGAGAGAGAGAGAGAGAGAGAGAGTGTGTTCAAGAAGAAAGAGGGATTAGAGCCAACTAACGTTTGGAGTTTGGTAGCGATTGGTTAGGATTGCTGCCACGTGTGCACCCTTCAAAAATTCCGCACCGACAATAATTGGATAGTGTTTTGATTTATGTATTTTCATCTACATGTTATATTTAACTTTAATATCAAAAGTAAAATATTGTTGTTTTTTAGGGAAGAATATTACTCCCTCCATCCCGGCATTTATGGCCTAATTTGGCTTGACACGGTGACTAAGAAAAAGAGAATTAGAGATGAAAAAGTGGTATCCCACATAATTAGTGTAATTTTATAGAATATTTAATTTTTTTAATAAAGTACTCCCTCCGTAATTGAAAAAATGCAACGTCTAAGTAAATCGAGCGTAATCTAAATAATGCAACGTTTCACTTTATGGACATCATTCTCCTTTAAAACTTTCCTTATTTACGACTCATTGCCATTACTTTCTCTACCATTAATTTAATTAAATTAAACTAAACTCTTAACTTAATTAATTAAACTCATTAACTAAACTAACCCAATCCAAATAAACACATAACCCAACCCAAATTTATGCCCAACCCAACTCACATCACTCAGCCCAAAATCCCCAATTATATTCCCACAAACCCTAGAACTCTATCGGCGTTGATCTCCTTCCTCTCTCTCACTCTCACTCTGATCTCTCATCCCTCTCTCAATCTCCACTGCAAATCGTCGCCGTCATCTTCTCAATCATCTCCATCTCCCAATCTCCTCTCACTCTCATCTAATCGTCGCCGATCACAAAACGACGACTCTCATCTCTCATCTCTCTCACTCTAATTTCTGCAATACTGTGTTCATATCTCTCTGAAACCCTAGATCTAAATCGGCGCCGATTGAATTCTACAAATCCTCTTACTCTGATCTCTTGATTCTCAGAGCCTTGTGGCTATACCTCTAAAAAACCCTAAACCCAAATCTGCATATGTTGATTCTGAGAGCCTAGTGGCGATGAGCGAATCGCCGCCGCTCTACCATGCATCTGAGGCTGATTCGGCGCCGATCTATGACGATTCTCAGACTTAATCGCCATCGCCGCCGCTCTATCACGATTCTCAATATGCAATTTCAATTTAAGGACAAATTTCCTTACAGTTTCAACACTTAAGTATGAAAAACTAAACACGAAAAAAAATGTAAGCAATGAAAAATAAAACACGAAAAATCTAAGGCATGAAAATACATGCAGTTTTTTTTTTCTTTTTTTCGAAAACATTACATGCAAAAACAAAATTGCTGAAAAATTAGTTTAAGGCATGAATTTAATTGCCAAAAATTAAAGTAGAGAGGTTGGTGCAGTTTTTAAACAACAAATGCTAATTGCAATTAACAAATCCCATCTTCACTACCCTTATTGTCTTTTTACACCACTTTATTCCACTTTACCAGCTTTCTTAAACTCCGCGCAAACACTAAACGTTTCATTTTTGACATTACGGAGGGAGTAGTTTATAGGTTCATAAAGTACTTTATAAGTGCAATAAAGTACTTTATAGGTTCAATAAAGTGATTTTAGGTAGGTTGTAGGAAGAAAGAGAGTGAATAGTGTAGAAAGTAGGTAATGATGATAGATGATTAAGAAATTTAATTAAATTCTAATTTAGTCTAAAAAAGGAAATAGACCATCAATATCGGGACACCCAAAAAAGGAAAACAGGCCATCAATAGCGGGACGGAGGGAGTATTTTATTGAGTATAAAACAATATGATTGATAATTATGCTAAAAAATGATTGATAATTGTTGTCGAGATTAAAAATAAAAAATCGGACCTCTTTTTTTTGTTGGGCCTAAGAAAAAAAACGGGGTTCTAGCTAGTTGTCAACTGGGCCGGGTCAATGCAGCCAACTTGACCCAAGCCCGGTATGGGCTAGCCCAAGCCCAACCTGTTTCATATTTGGTGCGGGCCTGATTTGGACCTCCATCTTGAGATGGACTCTAATTAGACCTATTTTGAAGCCCAGAACCGGCTCAGGCCCAAGCTCACGATGGATTTTACACTATATAGACCTCAATAGATAATTGAGAAAGCTCAGCTCAAACTCAATCCATTTAATTCATGGGTTTGGGCCGCGCTAGGCCTCAAGGCTGGTGGGCTTCATCGGGCTTGGTCCGGCCTGGCCCATTTGACAACTTTACTTCTAGCTGGAGGTCCATAGTGCTCTTTAATAAATTGACTGCTAAAAATAGATATCAAAATCTTCTCAAACAGAAAACTATGGATATCAAAATACTGTAAAAATTTTAATAAAAATAAAATAGGAAACGGATATCAGATATGAAATATATACATTGTTATTCTTTGTTATAATTGATATTCAATAAGATGTGATTCCAAATTATATAAACCAAAAAAAAAAAACAGGGAACCCGTTTGACTAATAATGCAAATTGAAACTTCTTAGTTTGTAGTACAAGAAAATTTGAACGGATAATTAGTAAACAAATTTTGAACTTAATTACATAAATCCGTTGTGCTCCATAAAATGTACATATATTAGCCTATTAATTTAGTCTATCACGTTTAGAGTAAACAGTCCTCATATTTTTCTTTGCTTTCCTAATTCCTAATTATAGCTATATCCAACAGAATCACAAACATTTGACATTTTTTTTTTTTTGAAAACCAGAAAGCATCAGTAACTTCATTAACAAGAACACGTAAAATAGAGATGATCCTTCATAATAGGCGGGAGATGACCCTCCACAATAGACGGGGGTTGATAATTTCAAACTTGCGAACAAACCCTAAAAAAAAGAACTACACACATGCGTCTCCTCTCTTATTTTTGAAAGCTACTTCGCAGTATGCCCAAACAATGGAATTTGGCATCTATATAAGATTTGGACGAAAGAAATAAAAGATTGAAAACACTTAGTATTTGATTTTTTTATTTTTTATTTTAGGGTTTATGCTAGAAGTTTATGTATAGGTGTTACAAATTTTGATTTACCTATATTGTACTTCAAATAATTTATACTCGTTATATATATAATTCTTTTGTATCAATATTTTTGGAAATTGTGATGAATATGATTGTCAATGTCTATAAATACCCATCGGTTACACGTACTTAATTTGTCTAAGAAAACGATCATGAATTCCATGTGCAGCCAAAAACAAAAAATATATATTAATCAGTCTAAATCGAAGATTAATTCATGAGAGAAATTTATAAAATTATTATATTTATTCTCGGGCTTATTGCCGCGGTCATCTCCATTGCATCCTTCGTGTTGTTGACTGAGAGCGATCCGAAACTATACGTACAAGATTTGTACGTCGTCAATAAAACGACGTCGTCCAACGCCTCCGTTTTCGTCAAGTTCAAAATCAAGAGGTCGATGAGCTTCACTCGCTACCGCTACGATGATTTTCAGATGATTATATTTTACGGCGATAAATGGAAAACGTTGTCGGCGGCGAACTGCATGATTCCGGGTTTCGACCTGGTCCACAGGAGGCGGGCCCACATGAAGGCGGCGGTGGAGGCTCCGCCACTGCCGGCGGTTTCCGGCAGGGAGAAGGTGGAGTTGGTGGTGCAGTTGGCGGTGATTTTTTGGACGGACGAGTGGTCATTTGCGAAGAAAGACGACACGGCGACCGAATTGCTTGAGGCTCATGTGGCAGTGGATGCCTCTGGTCACATGGTTTCTAAATACCTTATCAAACTCAAGCACTCGCGGTGGTCCTAGGTTTTTTTTTTTTTTCTAATTAAAGTCGGAGCTACCCGAGTTGATTCTACTTTAATTTACATTTTAGTTCGGTTTGATTTTCGATTTTAATTTTTGGTTTGTTTTTTTATATTTTTTTCTATTATTTATTTGTCTTTTTTTTAATTATCAACGATAAATAGTTGTGTTATATTGTTGTATGAATTTCATGAACTGCTATACTTAGTATAGGATAAACGTAATATGTTGGCTTAGACGTCTTATACGTATAAAAATTAATTAATATTCCATTTGATATGAAGTAGTATTAGATTAAAAAAGGGAAATAAAAAAAATGATTGGGTTTTGTGGGGCTTATATAGAAAACGGGTTTCTGAAGAAATATATGTAGATGGAGGGCCCATAATGCTCTTTAATAAATTGACTACAGAAAATAGATATATATCAGAATCTTCTCAAAAAGAAAATATGATCAAAGATTCAAAATACTGTCAAAATATATATACGGTAAAAGCAAAATTAAAAAAAAAAACAAAAAAAACAGGGAACCACAAAAAGATGTGAAATTTCAAATTATAAACCACAAAAAAACAGGGAACCTGACGTGATTAATGAAATTGAAACTTTTTTGTTTTTTTTGAAGAGTGAAATTGAAACTTTTTAGTTTTTAGTTACAACAAGATTTTGAACGGATAATTAGTAAACAAATTTCATGAATTTAATTATATAAATCAGATGTGCTCCATAAAATGTACACAAATTTAGCCTATAATTTAGTTATATCACGTTTAGAGTAAACAATTCTCAAAACATATATGCTCCACAAAATGCACACATATTTATGTTTCAATAACTTAATTAACACGAACACGTAAAATGGAGATGACCCTTCACAATAAACGGGGTTCATAATTTCAAACGTGGGAACCAACCTTCAAAAAAATGAACTACACACATATGCGTCACATTTCTTATTTTCTTATTGTGGCATATAAGATTTGGACGAAAGAAATAAAAGATTTATAAGACTTGATTTTTTTATTTTTTATTTTTACTTGAAGACTTAGGATTTGATTAAAACATATCTACTTCCCAAGAAACCCTTTTATGCTAGGAGTAGTTACAAATTTTGATTTTACCTATATTTTCCTTTAAATTAATAATACTCGTTATATAAGTATCCAAAATTCTTCGAAATTGTGATGGATATGGAATTATCAATCAATGTCAATACATATCCATCACTTACACGTACTAAATTGTCTATAAAAACGATTATGGATTCCATGAGCAGCCAAAAACATAAAATTAATCAGTCTAAGTCGCAAATTAATCATGAGAGAAATTTATGAAATTATTATAGTTTCTCTAGGGTGTATTTTCGTATTCTCCAGCCTGGTAATCCTCTATTTGTTTTCTTTAAGCGATCCCAATATATACGTTCAAGATTTGCACATTGTCAATAAAACGACGACGTTCAACACCTCCGTTTTCGTTGAGTTCAAATTCGAGAGGTCGTTGGGCTTGAATCGCTACCGCTACGATGATTTTCAGATGATTTTATTTTACGGCGAGAAATGGAAGACGTTGCCGGTGGCGAACTGATTCGGGGGTTCAACCTAGGCCGCAGGAGGCAGGCCCACATGAAGGCGGAAGTGGAGGTTCCGCCGCTGCCAGCAGTTTCCGGCGGGGAGAAGGTGGAGTTGGTGGTGCAGTTGGCGGTGATTTTTTTGTCGGATGAGTGGATATCATTTTCGAAGAAAGACGACACAGAGACGGAATTGCTTGAGGCTCATGTGGCGGTGGATGCCTCCGGTCACATGGTTTCTAAATACCTTATCGAACTCGAGCACTCGCGGTGGTACTAGGGTTTTTTTTTTTCTAATTAAACTCGGAGCTACCTGGGTTGAATTCTATTTTAATTTACAGTTTAGTTTGGTTTGATTTTCGATTTTAATTTTTGGTTTGTTTTTTTATATATTTTTTTATTATTTATTTGTCATTTTTTTTATCAACGATAGATAGTTGTGTTATATTGTTGTATGAATTTCATGAACTGCTATACTTAGTATGGGATAAACGTAATATGTTGGCTTAGACGTCTTATACGTATAAAAATTAATATTCCGTTTGATATGTAGTATTAGATTAAAAAAGGGAAATTAAAAAAAAATAATTGATTTTTGTGGGGCTTATATAAAAAACGGGTTTCTGAAGAATACATGTATCTGGAGGCCCATAATGCTCTTTAATAAATTGACTACTGAAAATAGATATATCAGAATCTTCTCAAAAAGAAAATATGATCAAAGATTCAAAATACTGTCAAAAATATTTATACGGTAAAAAAAAAAAAAAAAAAGCAGGGAACCACAAAAAGATGTGAAATTTCAAATTATAAACCACATAAAAAACAGGGAACCCTAACGTGATTAATGAAATTGAAACTTTTTTTTTTTTTGAAGAGTGAAATTGAAACTTTTTAGTTTTTAGTTACAACAAGATTTTGAACGGATAATTAGTAAACAAATTTCATGAATTTAATTATATAAATCAGTTGTGCTCCATAAAATGTACACAAATTTAGCCTATTAATTTAGTTATATCACGTTTAGAGTAAACAATTCTCAAAACATATATGCTCCACAAAATGCACACATATTTATGTTTCAGTAACTTAATTAACACGAACACGTAAAATGGAGATGACCCTTCACAATAAACGGGGTTCATAATTTCAAACGTGGGAACGAACCTTCAAAAAATGAACTACACACATATGCGTCACCTTTCTTATTTTCTTATCTATATAATATTTGGACGAAAGAAATAAAAGATTTATAAGACTTGATTTTTTATTTTTTATATATACTTGAAGACTTAGGATTTGATTACAACATATCTACTTCTCAAGAAACCCTTTTATGCTAGGAGTAGTTACAAATTTTGATTTTACCTATATTTTCCTTTAAATTAATTATACTCGTTATATAAGTATCCAAAATTGAAAATGCTTCGAAATTGTGATGGATATGAATTATCAATCAATGTCAATACATATCCATCACTTACGCTACTTAATTGTCTACAAAAACAATTATGATTTCCGTGAGCAGCCAAAAACATAAAATTAATCAGTCTAAGTCGCAGATTAATCATGAGAGAAATTTATAAAATTATTATCACAATAACTCATATGCAACCCGTCGCATGCTATGCGGCGGGCGCGTGTATTACACACGCCTGATTTATTATTATTATTATTATTATTATTATTATTATTATTATTATTATCATCGATTTTTTTTACTTTTTCCTATTTTCTGCCTTTACCCTTTTTCTGTTTTTTTTTTTCAGCTTTTATTCTAATTTTTTTTTAAATCTACTTTTTTCCACTTTCTTTTTGTTTGGCGCTTCGTTTTTTTTGTTTGTCGCTTCTTCTTTGGTTAAGATTCGAGCGAGGGGAGCCGAAGGCCTCGGAACGAGCCGAAAAAGTCTAAAATGTTGCCCACCGATTATCCTTATATTTGTAATCGCAGCGAAGGCGGATCTGTAAAATCGGAGCCGAAGGCGGAGAAGAAAAAAAAACTGAAATTAAAAAAAAAAAAAAAAAAAAGAACTGGTCAACGGGTCAAACCCGGGTTGACCGGGTCAACCAGACCCGACCCGTCGCATGTGGAATGGAGCAGGTCGCACAGGAGTCTCCATCAATTATTATATTTTCTCTAGGGTGTATTGCCGCAATCGCCAACCTGGTATTCCTCTATTTGTATACTTCAAGCGATTCAATTATATACATACAAGATTTGCACATCGTCAATAAAACGACGTCGTCCAACGCCTCCGTTTTCGTCGAGTTCAAAATTGAGAGGTCGATGGGCTTCACTCGCTACCGCTACGATGAATTTCAGATGATTTTATTTTACGGTGATAAATGGAAGACGTTGCCAGTGGCGAATTGCATGATTCGGGGATTCGACCTGGCCCACAGGAGGCGGGCCCACATGAAGGCAGCGGTGGAGGCTCCGCCACTGCCTGCGGTTTCCGATAGGGAGAAGGTGGAGTTGGTGGTGCAGTTGGCGGTGATTTTTTGGACAGACAGAGTGGTCATTTGCGAAGAAAGACGACACGGCGACGGAATTGCTTGAGGCTCATGTGGCGGTGGATGACTCCGGTCACATGGTTTCTACATACCTTATCGAACTCAAGCACTCGCGGTGGTCCTAGGTTTTTTTTTCTAATTAAACTCGAAGCTACCTGAGTTGAATTCTATTTGAATTAACAGTTTAGTTCGGTTTGATTTTCATTTTTTAATTTTTGGCTTGTTTTTTTATATTTTTTTCTATCATTTATTTGTATTTTTTTATCAAAGATAAATAGTTGTGTTATATTGTTGTATGAATTTCATGAAACTGCTATACTCAGTATGGGATAGACATCTTATACGTATAAAAATTAATATTTCGTTATTTAAAATCGAAGAAATCATACATACAAATTGAATCAGAGTTCTAATTTTTCAAATTTGATTGGGTTAAGATTTTGGATTTTTAATTTTCGATTTGTTTCGTTCACCCCTAATTTAGTTCCATAAACATTATTAACGTTTAGCCCTCATCATTTTTTTTTTCATTTTTTTTCTATCATTATCATCATTATTGTAAATTATTAGTAGTAAATAATAAAAAAATGGTATATAGTGATATATTGATTCTGATGATAATAGTCTAATTGCATAGAAAGATTCACTAATATGAAAAGATTGAAAGTTGAGATTTGATGAAAATGTGGCACTTATTTAGTCAAATTGAGAAAAAATGGAAGGATCCCATTTGCTGATTTGCTTTTTGAGGAAGCTCCCACTTGTTCTGAATCCATGCAAACACAGGATTTTCTTCTTTGCTATGTTTGCAGCTTCCATTTTTGGGGGGAGGGGGAGAGAGAGAGAGAGAGAGAGAGAGAGAGAGAGAGAGAGAGAGAGAGAGAGAGAGAGAGAGAGAGAGAGAGAGAGAGAGAGAGAGAGAGAGAGAGAGAGAGAGAGAGAGAGAGAGAGAGAGAGAGAGAGAGAGAGAGAGAGAGAGAGAGAGAGAGAGAGAGAGAGAGAGAGAGAGAGAGAGAGAGAGAGAGGATTCTTAGAGCACTTACTGCAGATGTCGAGGGGGGGGTGTCGAAGGCGGTGTCGAGTGGATCGACACACCCCCCACTCGACTCACCCCTATGTCGAGCCATAGTGGGTGATCGACACACCCCTATGTCGAGGGGTGTGTCGATGGTGGAGTCGAATTTTCGACACTCCACTCGACTCCATGCTGATACAATATGGGGACACTTGTCGTGTCCCTATTGGTCCCTTATTTTTTATTTTATTTTAATTTTGATTTTTTCGTTAAAAATTAAAAAAAAAATTGTTATTTTTTTCAAACCTACAACGTATACATTTCCATCTCCAACGTCTATATCCCATTTTTTCCTTATATATACCTCTTCATCTCATTCATTCTCCACACAACCTAATTTCTCCATCCATTCTTCACCCAAAAAATTTTCATTATTTCAATTTATTTTGTGCAAAAAAATGGCTGAAGAGGGATTCAATTCGTGGTACTCGCAAACTTTTGGTTTAATCCCACCGAACCAATCTCCCAATCCGGCGAATCCAACCTCCCAATTCTCCTCTTCTTCCGGTTTCGGGCAATACTCGGCCCCTGCAGGATTTGCAGCATTTTCGCACACGCCGGGATTCTCCCAATTTCCCCTGTCGTCGGGTTTCTCCCAATTCCCTCCGGCGATTGGGTACTCGCCGTTCTCACAGCCGCAGGGGTACGGCCAATTCCCCCCGTCGCCTGGATTCTCACAGATGCCTGGTTTCTCTCAAGTTCCTCCGTCTTACGGCTTCTCGCAGTCGTCGGGCTTCTCGCCTGCACCAGGCTTCTCGCCGCAACCGGGCTTCTCGCAGTCGCTGGGCTTCTCGCCTACGCCGGGCTTCTCGCAGTCACCGGGGTTCTCTCAAGTACGGGCGACATCCGAGTACTCCCAATTCTCGCAGCCACCACCGGGGACGGCTCGACTCAGACGATTCAACCTCAACGACGACGACGACCATGTTAAGGTGGAGGAAGACGAAGAGGAATCGGACGAATGTGAGCAAACACCATCGCCCCCGCCCAGCCGCAAGGGGAAAGCTATCGCGACCTCAAGCACGGCCACTTCTCCAGCCAAGGGGAAGGGAAAGCCACGCCGCAAGGGGAAAGCTGTCGCGGCCTCATCCGACGAGCCAAATAAGCCACTTCGAGGTCCTAACTACTCGGCCGGTGAGATTGAATACCTCGCAAAGTTATACATTGACTACGGGATGGACGCGATCACAAGCAACTATCAAACATCAAACGCGTTCTGGGACAAAATAATGACCCAGTTCAACGCGTTCATGTATCCCGCCTACCCAAGAGAAAAGAGTGCGATGAAGAGCGCATGGGGCCGCGCCAAGAAAGAGATCCAGCACTTCGCCGACATCTATATCCAAGAAGAAAGGGAGCTCGGAAGCGGGGAGAACGACCTCGACCTGTACAAAAGGGCCCACGATCTGTTCCTCGCCAAGTACGGGAAACCGTTCCAGTATAGGGCTGGGTGGGAGCTCTTGAGGCATGTCCCGAGTTTCACCAACCCTACGAAGACAACTGCTCCAAAGCAGACGAAGATAAATGAATCCGGCGAGTATACTTCGTCTGCTAGCGGCACCGCATCCACCATATCCGCGAGCGATGCAAACACTCTGCAGGTTCAACCCCAAGGAGTGAAAGCGGCGAAGAAGGGGAGGAAGGGCAAAAATGCGATACGGGAGCAGGCGGTACAAGAGTTGTCATCCCTCAACCAGTAATCGAGGGAAGAGTGGGTGTTGGGCGTCTATCTCATGGATACGTCGAATATGAGTCCCGATCGAAAGGCGAGGTACGCAAATGTTCGCCGCAAACTTGCAAAGGAATTCGGTTGGGAGGAGTAGTTGTACTATTTTTTTTTAAATAATTATTGTAATGTTGCACTTTTTAATTATTGTATTTTTTTTTTTAAATTAGTGTATGTTTTAGTTTTTTTAAATTCAATAAAAATGTCATTTATTAATTTCTGAATTTAATTAAGTTAATTTTTATAATATTTATTACAAATAAAAAAACAATAAAATAAAATCTATTTAATCATTAAAATCACGCTTCCCAGTGCTTAGACCTAGGTCTTACTCAACCCCATTGTAGTGGGAAAATCAACCTATGTCTAACTAAATACCACCAATCATTAAAATCACGCTTTCTAGTGCTTCAACCTACGTCTAACTAAATACCCGTAGCAAGTGCTCTTAGAGAGCCAACTAACTTTTGGAGTTTGGTACATCGGTTGGTTAGGATTGCTGCCACGAGGGCACCCTTCAAAGTTCAAATTAATTTTTTGTTGGTGTGATGACAATAGTGCTGTATATATTGACAATAGTTATCACGTTACCAGTAGAAATAATTTTGTAGCGAACCGAAGCTAGCGATTGTAAGTTCTCACGGTCACTACAAGAAAATTTGCTTTAAAGGACATCAAAAAATGTCGTAACAAATGACTTATAACAACACTAGACCCATCCCCACGGTGATATTCAATGTCGCGTAGGCTGGTGTAGCGAAAAGCTTTTCTCATATAAAGACACTAAATAGCGTTGCTTTAGGTGACTTTTTATATTCGTAAAGTTGAGCTATGATGACATGGGTAAGCGCCTTAATATGTGTGCCTTTTCTTTATTTTTTAATTTACATTTTAAGCATTAAATTATACTCCCTCCGTCCATTTTGAGTTGCCCTACTTGGGGTTCGGCACGGCATTTAAGGAGAGTTGAAAAAGTGTAAAAAGTGGAGGAAAAAAGACAATAAGGGTAGTGGGATTGTGGGCTATTAAGTTGTTAATTTGTGGATTAGCAAAAGTAGGAGAGAGAAAGTGAGGTTGGTTTATTCCTTAACCTATTTTTTCATTCATGTTTGTTTTTTTTTTCATATTGGTTGATTGTTTTTTCTGTTTGATTGTTGTTTCATGTCAGTTTTTTATTTTTTTCTGTTCTTGTTTTTTTTTTTATTTTTCGAACCTGTTTTTTTTTTTTTCGAACCTGGTTTTTTTTTATTGGAACCTGTTCTTGTTATCTCACATGTGAGATAACAAGAACAAACTCAGACCTCAGCAAATTGAAAGTAACTTTGCAGTAGAAATGAAATGAGAGGGAAAAGTGAAAGTTTGGAGGCAAAACTAACATTTCATTGAATAAAGAATTCTAAAAGTACACAGGAAGAACAAGTGATTTGATCCAAAAACATGGAGGGAAATTTGAAAAGCTAAAATCCAAAGGTCTCAACTCCTATAAATAGAAGATGAGAGCAGACAGAATTCACAATACATCTTCACCATTTAAAACTACAAAAACTAGAAATACAGAAAATTTGCAGAAATGGCAGAAAATAGGAAAACAGCTGAGTTGAAGCCAGACCAGCTGAATGCCATTGCGCAGTGGCTTTTCTCACACAGCAGGGAGGGCAAACTGGAGTATGGAGCCAAAAAACAGGCTGCAGAGAAGTTTAGCATCAATCTGAAGACCGTATGGTCCATCTGGTCCAGGGCCAAAGCTCAACTTCAGCAGGGGGTTCCTATTAGTCTCCAAAGCAAGAAAATAGGATTAGTGAAGAAGAAAATCAAGCCATTTGATGCAGAAAAAATAAAAAACCTGTCAGTACTTCACAGAACATCATTCAGGAGTATGGCAGAACATTTAGATGTTAGTAAGAGCCAGGTTCATGTCTGGTACAAAGACAAAGAGCTGCAGGCTTACACCAATGCAGTAAAGCCCTTTCTCACTCCAGAAAACAAGTTATGCAGATTGAATTGGAGCATGAGTCAGCTAGGAAACATCATTGAGGGTGGGAAGATCAAGTTTCAGAGAATGCACAATGTAGTTCACATAGATGAGAAATGGTTTTATCTCACAAAAGCAAAGGACAGATACTACCTTGCCAAGGGTGAGAAAACACCATATAGGCAGCTTCAATCTAAGTCTCACATCTTAAAGATCATGTTCAGTTGTGCCATAGCTAGGCCAATCATAGATAAAGAGGGAACTGTCATCTTTGATGGGAAACTGGGAATATTTCCATTTATCACAGAGGAGCCTGCTCAAAGGAACAGCAAGAACAGAATCAAAGGCACAATGAGAGCTCAAACCAATGCAGTCAGTTACCAGAGAAGTAGCCAAACAACAATTACTCACTGAGGTAACCAATGCAATCATGTCATAATCTGTGGCATCAGCAGGGACATAGCATCATTTGCCCACTAAGGAATCAAGTGTAGTATCTGCATTCTTATCACACACATAAACAGGAAGCAAGCATGGCATCAGCAGGGGCATAGCCTCATTTGCCCAATAACCAATCAAGTGTAGTATCTGCATTCTTATCACACACATAAACAGGAAGCAAGCATGGCATCAACAGGGGCATAGCCTCATTTTCCCAATAACCAATCAAGTGTAGTATCTGCATTCTTATCACACACATAAACAGGAAGCAAGCATGGCATCAGCAGGGGCATAGCCTCATTTGCCCAATCAACAATCAAGTGTAGTATCTGCATTCTTATCATACACATACACAGGAAGCAAGATAATGCCTCACCACACACATAATCTGAAGCAGGTGAAGTATCTGTATTCTTATCATACCACACTTCTCACACAAGATTTGTTTTGCAGATTGTACCAGCAATTAAAAGCAAGTGGCCAGAAACTCTAGGAAAAGAAATATGGATACAGCAAGATAATGCCAAACCACACATTAAGGACAGTGATCCAGACTTTCAAGCTATTGCACACACAGATGGATTCCACATCCATCTGATAAACCAACCAGCAAACAGTCCAGACACCAACATAAATGACTTGGAGTTTTTTAGGAGCATCCAGTCACTGAAGGATAAGAAAGGTGCAGCAAATGCAGGAGAGTTGCTAAGGAATGTGGAGGAAGCATATGCAGAATACCCTCCTTGGAAGATTAACAAGATTTTCCTACAACTCCAACTGTGTTATGCAGAGATCATGAAAGTGAAGGGGTGTAATGACTACCCTATGCCTCATATGGGAAAAGACAGCATGATCAAAGATGGAGTCTTACCAGATTCCATTGAAATTGATGTACAACTTGTAAGAGAGAGTTTGGAGTACTTAAAGTTACATGGCATGGGGGAAGACAACTTCTACAACTTAGATGAATTAACAGAGGCATTGGATAGTGTGGGGCTGGAGCACTGAAGGCATGGAAGCTCACAGTGGTAGTACTCAGCAGACTAGTTTACAGGGACAAACAAAGTGCATTTTTTTGGTTTTTGTCTTGTTTGGAATGTAAACTAAACCAATGCTGGTAAATGTGTTTTTGGTTTGGCTTATGCATCAAAACAGGTGAAGGCAATGTATGAATGCAGAAAATAAAATCCATTTTCAACCACCACAAACCACAAATACAAAAAAATTGCATATAAGGGCATCACCAGCCATCACCATTTCATCAAATGCAGTATGAAATGCATATAAGGGCATCACCAGCCATCACCAACCCGAAAGTTTAAGAAAGAAATCACCTCACTGTCCGAATCCGATCCGGACTCAGCATGATCCTTGCCATCACGGCAGTATCGCTGGTATGGATCCAAACCATCCTCAGAGTCGGGCTCAGCCAAATACTTGCCATCCTCGCCATCCAGCGCAACGGAGGGCTCCTTCGCCTCAACGGAGGGCACAGGTTCCGGCACCGGGGCAACGGCAGGCTCCTCCGCCACCTCGGGGAACACAGAGTCCGGCACCACCTCAGAACGATGCATCTCAGGATCTTCGGTGAATGGAGAGGGCTCCCAGCCTGGTGGAATCCACAGATCCTCCTCGAACTCCGGCGAATCAGTGGGGGGAGATGGTACCCACGAGGGGGAGGGAGGGGGTGGCATCGACGAACTGGAGGGAGGGGTCGATCTCCACCCTCTCCCAGCCTTGCCGTCCTTCATCGACGCTAGGGTTCAAAGGGGTACAATATATTCAGACAAAGGCCGTGGCGGCGGGAAGAGAGAGTGAGAGTAGATCTAGGGTTCCAGAGAAAAAGAACGGCGGAGAGGGAGAGGGTGAGAGTAGATCTAGGGTTCCAGAGAGGCCGTGGCGGCGGGGTGGGGAGCGCCATCGCGGCGGAGAGGGAGTGAGTGAGAGTAGATCTAGGGTTCCAGAGAGGCCATGGCGGCGGGGTGGGGAGCGCCGTCGCGGCGGAGAGGGAGAGGGTGAGGGAGAGGGAGGGTTGCAGTCGATAGGGGGAGAAGGAGAGAGGGAAGCTTCGAGATGGGAATGAGAGAGAGGGAGAGTTGCAGAGAATAGGGAGAGTGAGAGAGAGGGATGGAAATTTCGAGAGAAATGAGAGAGAGGGAGAGTTGCAGAGAATAGGGAGAGTGAGAGAGAGGGATGGAAATTTCGAGAGAAATGAGAGAGAGAGAGGGAGAGTTGTAGAGAATAGGGAGAGTGAGAGAGAGGGATGGAAATTTCGAGAGAAATGAGAGAGAGAGAAGGTCTGCCCAAGAGAGTGAGAGGATAGTGAGTGTGAGGGTGGTTGGGGTGGGTTAATTAGGGTGGGTAATTAGATGGGATAATTAATGGGGTAATTTGTTAAGTGTGGGAAGGGGTAGTAATAATGCAAAAGTAATGAGGGTATATGAGTCAATTTGTTCAAATGGGGTATTTCAAAGTGGACACTTTTTAGAGGTCAAACAGGACAACTCAAAATGGACGGAGGGAGTAGTAGTAGTACACTTTTTTAGTGTTAATTTTTTTTGGTAAATTGGACAAAGAAAATAAATAAATAAAAGGCATTCAACGGAAATGAAATATTTATTTATTTCATATATCAACAGAAAATTGAATACAAAATCATGTTTACAAAAAGTTATCAAAAGAATTCGTAGAAAACATGATCTATAAACTAATCTAACCCACCGTATGATAAGATCTAAATCACAAGGAATACAAATTATCATGCTACCAAAAGTACTTAAAAAGTAGTTGAGCTATTCTTCCAACTGTGAGTGGTTGCCTTCCTTGATGTATTCTGCACATCTCTTTTAAGTGAAGAGAACTAAATAATCCATGTAGCGCAAAAATCTTCCAACTGTGATTTCCAAAGTGAAAATAAACATTAATGAATTAGTACTATATTGCATACCACAAAGAAGCAATCACTTCAATAAATATTTCTCAACATTATACTCATCATCTCTATACTTTACACATAGTAATCAAAGCTTAATCAAATACACTAAAATATTACTGGCTTTATGGTTCCAAGACAACACATTTGAAGAGTTACCTTTATTGTACAAAAAATGAGCTAACCCACCTGCACAAAATCATAGATGAAACCAAGAAGGTTAGACCTACAAAGAGGAACAAACTTCTGTGTATAACTATGGAGAAATATATAATAGAGAACCTTCCCTTCACTGATTAGCAGGAGAATTGTTACCTCCAAGGTATGTGAAGTTGAAAATGAATTGTCAAAGAATCCTTTATATTTTTACTGATGGACAGGAACACCGTAGACTTTGAGTCAAATATAAAGCTTAGAAAAAGACCAACTTGAGTAAGATCAGAAAGGTAACCTGTGCATTACCAATAGGACAAGGAATTCTTCATATAAACATATCTTTTTTTCTTGTAGCCAGAAAACTTAGTAGGCAACAAATCTGCGAATAGATATAAGGAAACACTACTAAGATAAAAAGCATATAGATGATAGAAATCTTGTATGAACCATTTTATGATTCAATAAATACTCTGTTATGAATTATTCCTAGATGTAACATAATGGCCAAACCTTAAGTGTATATTCTTCAAGAAGTGAGGTCTTAGCTCGGAAGATATCCAACAAATGCAGCAATTTTAAAATCCATTCCTCATATTAATAATGATATATACTATATATTTCCAATTCAATTATAACAGTTTTTTAAACCAGAATCAAGCTATAAGCTAAAAATCTGACTCCATAAAATGAATCAGTCATGTAAATTCAAGGAGCTACATAGAATCCACTCAATCATATCATGTAGTAGGAATACTTGAGAAAAATGCTAAGAGTACTGAAACAACTACCTAACTCCATAAAATAAGAAACACCAAGAACTTTTTTGACAAATATCCTCATAGACGACAGAGAACATGACTCCTCTACCAACAGAGTTCCATTTTTCTGAAGATCATCTTTTGTACTAAAACCAAATAGTTATGATAGCCTTTCTTTATGAATGAGTCGGTGGTTTTTCATGAAGTGCACTAGCAGTAGCAATAAGAGAAAACCCCATCCTGGTATGTACAAACACATCAATAACATAAATTTAATTGTAAACATTCTAAAATCTTATAATTTAACTGAGATACGAGAAAGAAAAAATAGAGAAATCATTAAAAGCTTGAATTTTTCTAAGGTATAAATTCACACAACCGCTGTCTAATCTATTAGACACAATTAGCGAAGAGAAAGTACAAGGCGCGCACACTCACAAGACATGAAATTCAAAGCAAATATAAAAGTAAAGCCCGTAAAGACAAAATAAGACAGACATAATTTAAGAATACCATAAATCGATTTGACCGGTGGCGATGTAGAAGACGCCGCCCTGCACCAACATTAACTCATTTGCCTTTGATATTTATTGAAATGAAATTAGAGATTATCTATAAAGAGAATGAATTCAGAGTGAAATTGAGGCTTTGGGGAGGGGGAGGAAATGGGATTAGCCGATTAGGTTTGTTTTTCACCTTCGCTTTCTCTTCTGCGTCTTCGAAATTTGGGGATAGGGCAAGATCATGAATTTGTCTTTATTTTCTTTGGTCCTGTTTAATTTTTGTTTTAAATTTTGGAAAAAAATTTAGTAACTTTGGTGGGAATTGAAAAAAAGTTGCCGCCAGTTATCTATTTTACTTTTCTTTCTATAATTTTATAATTAATTAATTAAGAAAAAGTAGAATATTCAATTTGTAAGCAGTTAAGAACGCGAGGCCCTTTTATTTGTGAAAAGTTTAGAGTGTGTCGTTATTGAGACAATATTACGACGCACGATATTTAACGTCGTCATATTATTAAGTAATTTTGTATAAATTAATATTGAATAATTAGATGTCGTATTTGAGAACTTATGCCAACATCTAACATATAGTGTCGCGAAAATGGTGTAGTAATAAGCTTTTTTTGTTGTAGTGGATATAAAAGAAATTCTGAAAAAAAGAAAAAAGAATAAGTCAATTCTGAAAAGTGATAACTTATGTTATTTTGTATGTCATGTGATCGACAATAAATAGGTAGTGTTTGCAGGGGCGGAACCACAACCAAGTTGAACCAACCCTTGGGGAACCTTGGCACCCCTAATTTTTTTTTACACATGAAAAAATTGCAATTTTTTTAAAATTTAGTAATATCAATTCGTCATAATTTGAGTATGGAAAGGTGAATTTAAAGGGAAATGACCTCATTTCTTACAAAAAACATAAACAAATTTGAATGTGATGTAAAAATTTTCACACCCATAAAAAAAAATCAAAATGTAGTATAGTTTTGCAACAGTTAGGCTCCCCCGAAAAAATAATTCCGGTTCTGGCACGGAGTGTTTGGATATACTATGTATTTTCATGTGCATGCTATATTTAACTTTAATACAAAAAGTAAAATATTCTTGATTCTTTGGTGAAGAATATTATTTTATTGAGTATAAAACAATATGATTGATAATTATGCTAAAAAATGATTGATAATTGTCTTATCGAGATTTTATTAAAAAGATAAAAAAATAAAAAGATTGTTTTTTGTAGGGCCTATGAAAAGAAACAGGTTTCTAGCTGGAGGCCCATAGTGCTCTTTAAATGAATTGACTACTGAAAAATAGATATCAAAATCTTCTCAAACAGAAAATATGGATATCAAAATACTGTCAAAAAATTAATAAAAATAAAATGGGAAACGGATATCAGATCTGAAATATATACATTGTTATTATTTGTTATTAGCATATAACCCGTCGAAAATCGACGGGATATCACACTATGTTGTAAAATATGCAATAATTCAATTCTTTTTTATACAAAATTGATTACTTTTTATACTAAATAGATCAAGAAGGTCGTTATATATATTTGAACATATCTCAACATCGATTAAAAAGAAATTTTAATTACATGTTCTCGTCTCAAATCAGTTATATCCCTTAAATTCAAATCTAATTCACTCCCGTTTTTATCAATAATAAAACTCTATTCTTTTCAAAATTGACGCGGATAAAAGCATATTTAGCTCTCAAAGAGATTGTTCTAACAACGATTTTGAATGAGAATTGAGTTGGATCCTTTTCATAGCAAATTCATCTCTTTATCCCACACTAATTTAAAAAAAAATTAATTTTTAAAATTATCTATAAGAATGAAGACGTCCATAAACATTATGAGTTCAACATAAATTAAAAAATAAAAATAAAGTCACCGCCTCGGAATCAGCTTGTTTACCCCCCCCCCCCCCCACAGTTTCGGGTCGGAATCGGCTCGTTGACCAGGTTCTAATTTTGTGGGCAATGTCCACCATGAATCCAGAATATCATCGCTCTTGGTCCCACGTGATTGTACTCATTTTTTATATAAAATCACCAAATTTGTACTCATGCTCGTTGTAACCCAATTAATTAGAATTTGCTACTTCTACCTGTGTCAAACCCGTAAAATTCGATACTATAAAGTAAAGTTAATTATAAATAATAGAAATAACAAAAGATTATAACGCATCTCATATTTCGTTAATGTATAGTATGTATATAAGTTAATCAATTTTTTTATATGTATCTATGTTAGGATCCCTACATGATTAATTGACTATTTATTCTAACAAATTAAATTAAAAATTATTTTGGCTAAGATAATATATATTTGATGATTTTATAAGTTAAATGATGTGTTTAAGATTATTCAAACGGGTTGAGAAAATACACATTAATTTTTAAGTATGATAAGTTTTTCAATAGGTGATGTTTCATTTAAAAAGTGATGCGAAATAGAAAATTTATAATTATAATAAAATAAAAAATATAGATATGACTAAAAATTTAGAAAATTATAGAATCATTATATTATTAAAAAGAAAATCATTCTTCCTTACAAAATATTTTATGTGGGACCACCCCCAAATCACTTCATTCCTATTCATTTAATATTGTGATTGTGAAGGATCATCTCATTGGTGGAGCCAAATTATTGATGGAGTTAAATTTTTTTGAAATGTACATTTTAAAACAATTTGACAAATATTCCCTATTATTTCCGCAAATATTTAAAAAAAATACAATGATATATTTTCTTATATTTAGGACAATTTAATAATTTATCAGATTAACAAATTAATATTCAAAAGTTAATAATTGGTCAAATTAAAATTTTTAATAAAAGAAATTTATTTGACAAAATAGATATTAATTGATCAAAATAAATTGAGATTTGTCTTATTTCATTAAAAATTAATTAGAAAATTAGAGAATCATTATATTATTAAAAGGAAAATGATTATACCTTACAAAATATATGTGACACCACCCCCAAACCACTCCATTCCTATTCATTTGATAATGTAGTTGTGAAGGATCATCTCGTTGGTGTAGCCAAATTATTGACGGAGTTTAAAATTTTTAAATATACATTTTACAACAATTTGACAAATAATCTCTATTATTTGCTCAAATATTAAAAAAACAATGATATATATATATATATATATATATATATATTTTTGGTAATTAGGACTCTTTTATTACCAATGGAACAATGAAAGACAAACTGTACAACCCATCCAAGCTTCAAAGCAATAAACTACAGAATCTAACTTTTCAAATACTTCAAAATTTTTCTATTTTCCTGGCCTATTGCAGCGACAACAAGCTGACATTGCGGTCCCACCTGATCTGCTGTGGTGTCATGACCTCCAAACCTCCTTCCATTGCGCTCCTTCCAGATATAGTAGATTGCAACAGAGACAACCAATCTATATAGCAAGTGCTTGCCCGACTTTGTTCTGCATTGAGATCTCATATATAATAATTCCTCATGCCACTCCATAATCTGCCCATGAACTCCACACCAATTTGCAAGTTTACACCACACCTCTGCAGCAAAGTCACACTTAAAGAAAAGGTGGTCAATGTTTTCCTCCTCAGTGTGGCATAGTGAACACTCCCTATCACAGTGAATACCAAATTGTTCCAACTTATCGACAGTAGATAGTCTCCTTAGTATTGCCAACCAAGTGATAAATATTACCTTAGTAGGAGCTATATTTCTGGTCAACATCATCTGCCACTCTACCTTTGCTCCAGTTCCCCTCATCTCTTTATACATGTTTCGAATGGAGAAAGTATTGTGATCCAGCCAGCTCATGCTTGGATTGAACTGTATAAACTGATTCCTTGCCTCCATAATTTTTCTGATCAACCATGAGGCTTGGCTAGGAATAGCACAAGTAAGACAACTTTGATTCTTGATGTAGTATTCGTGTATCCACTTAATCCACAAACAATCCTTCTTCTGAGCTATTTTCCAGAAATGTTTACAGATGGCTGCTTTATTCCACCAGCGGATATATGTAAGATTCCAACCACCAGCCGTTTTAGGTTGGCACATTTGTTCCCATGCCACTAGAACCCTCTTCGAAGCACCAGTTTTCCCAGTCCAAATGAAGTTTCTACATGCTGCTTGAATTAATTTAAGGACCTTCTGAGACAACAAAAAAACCAGACTCCAATAAGCTTGTATACTTGTCAAAACAGATTTTATGAGTTGGAGTCTTCCTGCATAAGAGAGAAATTTGGCAGACCAGCAATCCACCCTCCCCAATATCTTCTGAATCAGTGGTTGGCATTGAGCAATGGTTAATTTCTTCGGAGACAGAGGAACTCCAAGGTATTTAAAAGGGAGGTGCCCTTTTGTCATGCCTGAAAGTTGAAGCATGGATTGTTGGGTTGCTTCATGAACTCCCCCAAAGTATATTGAGCTTTTGGCCTCATTTGCTTTTAACCCTGACACCTCAGAAAACTTACCAAAAGCCTGTAGTAATTTCCTTATAGAAGTCTCATCTCCTCGAGTGAAAAGAAGCAAGTCATCTGCAAAGCATAGATGAATAAGATTTAATCTTTTACATCTAGGATGAAAATGAAAGTTTCTGTCCTCTTTGAGTTCCAGTAAACATCTATTGAGATACTCCATTACGACCACAAATAGATAAGGAGAGATAGGATCTCTTTGTCTAAGCCCCTTCTTGGCCTGGAATGGTTCAGTTACAATTCCGTTAACCACCACTGAGTAAGCTACTGACTGAAGGCAGCTCATTATCCATTGAACGAATTGATATGGGAAGTTGGGAACCCCAGTTCTAGTAATAGGTGATAAATAAATGGCCACTCGACGGAATCATAGGCTTTTTGTATGTCTATCTTGACCATACATCGTGGAGCCATAGCTCTTAATCAACTCATGGCTTAAAATAATGTTGTCAAAAATAACCCTCCCTTGTATGAATGCATACTAATTTTCACTGATTAAATAATCCAACACACTTTGCATCCTATTAGTTAAGGTCTTCGAAATGATCTTGTAGATCACATTGCAACAAGCAATGGGTCTAAAATCCTTCACAGCAGCTGCAGCACTGGTTTTAGGAATAAGGGTGATCAAAGTAGAGTTCAAGACTTTAGGCAAGAACCCTGTGGCAAAAAACTCCTGTATTGCTTCTGTAATGTCTCCACCTATCCACTCCCAAGTTTTCTGAAAGAAGTACACATTGTATCCATCTAAGCCAGGTGCCTTCTCGGGATTCATGCTGAAGAGGGCTTATCTTATCTCTTGATTAGTGAAAGGGGCCACAAGTTGCAGTTGGTGGTTGTGATTAAGCTTTGGCCCTTTTGAGATGATTTGTCTATCCACCATTGGCAAGCTTGGAGCTGCAGATCCCATCAATCTGACATAAAAATCTCTGATCTCAGTTTGGATAGTAGCTTGGGTGTTGCAAGAGGTGCCATCTTCTCTCACTAACAGCTTAATGGAATTAGAGTTTTGCCTTGCTTTCACACAAGCATGGAAATACTTGGTGTTTCTATCTCCAAGCCTCAGCCATTCTGCTCTAGCCTTCTGTTTCCAAACTTTTTCTTCAACATCACTCCATTTTTCCAGCCTTTGAAGAACCTCTTTTTCTTTCTGTATAAGTTCATGATTGAGGTGTTGTCTTCCCAACTGCTGTTGAATCAAAGTGAGCTCAGATCTAGCACTTTCAATTTTCAGACTGATATTCCTGAAGTGCTTAGTATTGAGGGATTTTAAAGGAACCTTAAGCTTTCTCAACTTATGCCAGATATTCATAAGTTTATTGGCATGACACTGATGTCTCCAAATATTAAGCACTATCTCCTTGAACTCCTGATGCTCTGCCAACACATTTAAGAATCGAAAAGGGGTATTTCTCACTATGGGATCACTTATGATATTCAGCAATTGTGGACAGTGATCAGAAACTCCTTTCTCAAGTAATTCAGTCACACAAGTGGGGTGATCTTGTATCCATTTTCTATTAGTGATGACTCTGTCGATCAGGGAATGAATTCTTTCATCCCCTTCTTGATTATTACACCAGGAGAACTCAAATCCCACATGCCTTAAAGGATATAGATCATTTGCTCTCAAACAGGAAGCAAAATCTTGATAATCAGTCTCTGTCACCGGATTTCCTTGCATTCGGTCTTGGCTGCTCAGTAAAGAGTTGAAGTCTCCTCCAATGACAATAGCTTCAGTCAAGTTTCCACAGACTCTCTCAATAAATCTCCATAGTGGTTTCCTCAAATCATTAGTATTATACCCATAAACAGCCATCAAAAGAAAGTTACCTCATGAGCTAATTTCAGTGATTCTGCAAAGGATAGTTTGAGTTGTACTCTCAATCCAGTTCACACTCACTGATTTCGGATTCCAACAAAGCCTATCCTACCATTGACTGCATGGATATAATTATTTACAGCCTCCCAATTTCTACATATTTTTTCTACTATTGTCTTGAATTTCTCCTGTTTAACTCTAGTCTCTAGCAGAGCTACACAATCTATTTTGTTTCTCTGCAAAAAGCTTCTAATCTCTTTTTGCTTAAAGGGCTTGTTGCAGCCCCTGACATTCCAAAAGAGAAGCTTCATAGAGAACCAAAGGGGATATGGTCCCCGCCCATTTCATTAAAACTCGAAGTGCCTCCCTGATCCACAAATGCACAATATGAATTGCCTATTGGTACTTCTTGAGATTGATTCACAGAGTTTACCTTGGCAGCCACTTTCCTAGGTATTTGCCATTCTGCTTTGTTTAATTCCTGAGGTGAATTGGGTGTAGTCTTCACAATCTCCTCCATGCTGGTATCATTTGGCTCCTCAATAGTGATTACATTCTCATCAATCTGAGGTGGGATATCTCTTTTGGTTCTTGCTTTCGGCACCCATTGCTTCTTCTTCAAAGCCTCTTGATAAGTTTTTGGCTTCTCACTCTCACAGTTATGTCCCACTCTCTGACAAATCTTGCAGAATGGAGTCACCCATGCATACTCAACTCTTTGCTATACCTGATTTCCATCTGCTCCTTCTATCAAAACTTTGTGTTGTCACATCCACTTCCACTAGTAATCGTGCATAGGAGATTCGACTTTGTGTAGTTGTAAACTCATCCGCATATAATGGAGTCCCCACCGCACTTCCTATTCTGCTCAAAGAAGCTGCTCCCCAACAATTAAGTGGGAGATTAGGTAATTGTATCCACAGTGGTACCACCTTCAGCACCTCTTTCTCAAAGCAAAAATCTGAGTCCCACGCTTTGACAATCACAGGTTTGTAGGCTATCGTATGAGGTCCTGAAAATAGAACTGAATCCCTATCCTCCAAACTCTGAAACCGGATGACAAAATATCCCTCATTGTGGAAATAGATCTCAGGTTTGTTCACAATGTTGCACTGTTTTTCTAAGAACATACTCACATAAGAGATGGTGGGGGAATCACCCACCACATATAGAATAATCGCATTTTCCAATTTTCAGCTTCAATCTCAACATCAGTTTTTTCAAGACATGCTGTGGGGATGCCATTTTTCAATGTAGGAGCTATGTAAGAGAGCTTCATACATGTTTTAGCCGGCTGCTTCTTTTCGTGTTCGTGTAGATCTGGTTCAGAATTTTCCCCTCCCTTCGCCGTCGAGAGCGCTGGGAATTCCTCCTCTTGCCTCACCGAACCATCACCTTTGCCATAATTCACTGTTACATTGTATTCCTCTTTACCCTTACCTTTGTCATTCGGAATCTCCACTGAGGTAGTTTCCTTGCTTGTATTGCCTATTTTAACACCAGATCCAGTTACCGGAGCCCCCGTCGCAATGTTGATTTATTTTTTATTCAAAAAGCCAGGACTTTGTGATTCTTATAGATTTAATTCATTGCAATTCCATCCAATAAAACGGAAGAATTCAGTCCGGCCGGTTTCCTTGGCCGGCCTGGCTTGCCCATGCCGTACACAGCCGACGTACGTTAACGCTTCTACACTAACGTGAGCCGAGAGGATTCAGCTTGGGCCAGACTTCCTCGATTCTCGTCTTTCTTTCTTATATTTAGGCCAATTTAATAATTTATCGAATTAAGAAATTAATATTGACATGGTGAAATTAAATTTTCAATAAAAATAAATTTATTTGACAAAATAGGTATTAATTGATCAAAATAAATTGAGACTTGTCTTATTCATTATAATTTTTTTTTACTTATTGAAAAAGATTTCATTTTGAACATATTCTCATTCCATATAGTTATGGAACTTTTGCAAATATTAAATAAATAATAGAATATATTAATAAAAAGCTCAAAATAGAGATTAAAGATACATATAAATAGTGGATGGAGAAGAGAATCATGTAGGACAACAGATTACGAAAATAGTCTATTCATTTGCTTAAATATCAAAAAATTTAAAAAATAATTTTTTTTATTTTCTTTGATTTTCGCCAAATCAATAATCTGACAAATTAAGTAAATTAATATTTGACAACTTAATAATTGGTCAACTCAAATTTTTAACAAAGATCAAATTATTTATTTGGTCAATTGATTAATTGATCAAATTAACTATTTTAACAAAAATAAAACTATTTGTTAATCGGCCAAATATAATTGGTAGTGCAAAACAATTGCAGGATGAAAAATATACTTTGATTTGTATATTTATATAAGTCCTTCAAGCATCAAGTCTTATTGAAAAACGATTTGGGATGAAAAATTTAAAGTAGATACATTGGAATAAAGAATATTAAATTTCTCAATTGCATATCTAATCGGCTACATATGATTACGTACACACATACCTTTAGGGGCGGACTCAGAAAAAATTGTTGGGAGGGGGGGGGGGGGGGGACTTCATTATATTATAATTTGAATGGATCGTACTCTTCTATACATCTTTATGGCTCGTACTAGTGTAGGGGTTGAACATAATTTTTCCACAATCTTCAATTTTCACAAAGGCTCTATATATATATATAATGGTGGTAGGGGCTGAAGCCCCCTGGTGCCCACCTTTAGGTCCGCCCCTGCATATATTGATTTTATGGAAAAAAATCAAATAAATAAAGAATATAATATTTCCTTTTCATTCCTCCCTCATGAATATAGAAAGAAATTATTAAGGATCGCACAACTTCAAGTAATTAAATATGTAATTATGAATAAAAAATAATTAAAATGAGAATTTAAGATAAATAATAATATCGAATTGTGATTGCGTCATGTAGAACCTAAATTCAAGGAGAGGCTTCGAAACCGTATTGGTATTAATAATATATAGATAACAGATATTCAATAAGACATGATTCCAAATTATATAAACCAAAAAAAAAAATCAAAAATTCTCTACTCCTTTCATTAATTAAACGACATGTAACATTGACTAGGGGTTATTCCATCCAAATAAGATATATAATTATCTTTAAATTGCCAAATGTCAAAAATCCAACGAATGAAATAGAGGATAAAACACCATAGGAATTAGAAAATTTGAGTTGAAACAAAACAAGGAACCCGTAAATGCAAATTGAAACTTCTTAGTTTTTAGTACAAGAAAATTTGAACGGATAATTAATAAACAAATTTTGAACTTAATTACATAAATCCGTTGTGCTCCATAAAATGTACATGGCGAATTCTCCCGAAAGACTGTTGTGCTCCATAAATTTTTGTAACCCCCCTTTTTTTTCCGATTTTTGTTTTCCAGATTCTTTTCTTCTCCTTTTTTTTTGCCTCTTCGTTTATTTGTTTGCCGCTTCTTCTTTGGTCAAGATTCGAGCGAGGGGAACCGAAGGCCTCAAAGCGAGCCGTAAAAATCCAAATTGATGCCCGACGATTATCCTTATATTAGTAATCGTAGCGAAGGCGGAGCCAAAAGCAAAAAAAAAAATAATGGGTTAACCCAGTCTCAAGTAAGAAACCGGTCTCACACGAGACCATCTCAATGTACATATATATTTAGCCCATTAATTTAGTCCATCACGTTTAGAGTAAACAATCCTCATATTTTTCTTTGCTTTCCTAATTCCTAATTATAGCTATCCAACAGAATCACAAACATTTGACATTTTATTTTATTTTCGAAAACCAGAAAGCATCAGTAACTTAATTAACAAGAACACGTAAAATGGAGATGATCCTTCATAATAGGCGGGAGATGACCCTCCACAATAGACGGGGGTTGATAATTTCAAACGTGCGAACAAACCCTAAAAAAAAGAACTACACACATGCGTCTCCTCTCTTATTTTTGAAAGCTACTTCGCAGTATGCCCAAACAATGGAATTTGGCATCTATATAAGATTTGGACGAAAGAAATAAAAGATTGAAAACACTTAGTATTTGATTTTTTTATTTTTTATTTTAGGGTTTATGCTAGAAGTTTATGTATAGGTGTTACAAATTTTGATTTACCTATATTGTACTTCAAATAATTTATACTCGTTATATACTATATAATTCTTTTGTATCCAAAATTCTTCAAATTGTGATGAATATGATTATCGATGTCTATAAATACCCATTGCTTACACGTACTTAATTTGTCTATGTAAACGATCATGAATTCCATGAGCAGCCAAAAACAAAAAATATATATTAATCAGTCTAAATCGTAGATTAATTCATGAGAGAAATTTATAAAATTATTATATTTACTCTCGGGATTATTGCCGTCGTCATCTCCATTGCATCCTTCGTGTTGTTGACTCAGAGCGATCCGAATCTATACATACAAGATTTGTACGTCGTCAATAAAACGACGTCGTTCAACACCTCCGTTTTCGTCGACTTCAAATTAGAGAGATGGGTGGCCTTAACTTGGTTCAGATATGATGATTTTCAGATAATTTTATTTTACGGCGAGAAATGGAAGACGTTGCCGGTGGCGAACTGCATGATTCCGGGGTTCGACCTGTCCCACCGGAGGCGGGCCCACGTGAAGGCGGCGGTGGAGGCTCCGGGGCTGCCGGCGGTTTCCGGCGGGGAGAAGGTGGAGTTGGTGGTGCAATTGGTGGTGATTTTTAGGTCAAACAGTTGGGTATCATTTTCGAAGAAGGACGAGGCCGCGACGGAGTTGCTTGAGGCTCGTGTGGCGGTGGACGCCTCCGGGCACAAGGTTTCAAAGGATCCTATTGAACTCCGGCGCTGGCCACGATGATCTTAGGGTTTGTTTTATCAAACTCCGACCGCCAGTTGTTACGGGACGGAGAGAGCATATCTTTAGAATATTTTAATTAAGCGAATCGAATTATTGTGGAAAAAAAAGAGATCAAATCGAACAAATTAACAAAATCGAGTTCTATTTTTCAATTTAGTTCGGTTTGATTTTCGGTTTTTAATATTCGGTTGTTTTGCTCACTCCTAACTAATTCCGTAAAATTGTTAACTTTTAGTCCTCGTTGTCATTTTTTATATTATGCCACTAGCTAGTTATCAGTAAATTATAAATGTAATTAAGAATATAAAAAATTCAATATCTAATAAAGCGATAAACTTTGTTATCTTGGCCGTGGCTCGTGACACAATCAACACAGGATAGGTGTACTTAGGGAGTAATCTATATATTATTTATCTATATATTATTAATATCGATGTGGATTCGAGGTCTCCCTATGAATTTAGGTCCTACTATAAGTAGCGCAACTACAATTCAGTATTTTTATTTATTTAAAATCCTCATTTTAAATATTTTTTATTCATATATTTTATTATTTAATATTTAATGTGTTCAAAACTTTCCTATTCACTAATATTCCATGTGCAATACAATATTTCTTATTGGAGAATATAATGTAATCTTCATATTTATCTAATATCTTCCTCTCATTAGGCAGTTTCTTAACATAGATATGATTATAGTAAAATTATTAGTAGCAAGTAGTAAAAAATGGTGTTTAGTTACAACAAGATTTTGAACGGATAATTAGTAAACAAATTTCACGTATATATTATTTAATTTTAGGTCCCACCGCTCTCTCCATTCACTATTGTTATTTATCTTAAATTGTCATTTTAAATAATTTTTAATTATATATTTGATATGATCAAATCCTAAATAATACATATGGAATGAGAATCTTCTTCCGTATAGATTTTCCTAAAATATGTCATGTGAATAATTTATATACGTACATATAATCTATAGTAATATCATATTTACATATTTTTAAAATTATTAATTTGAATTAGTCATGTATATAATTTATAAATAAGTATCTTCATATTATATTTACTATAAAAACTTTTATCCCACATCGCTTTTTAATTAGAGACTCTACTATTTGAGAAACTTTATATATACTCTAGATCAATATTCTTTTTTCCTTCTACAATTAGTTTGCACAATCAATTTAATTTGATCAATTACATAATTGGTCAAATAAATAATATTTTTTTAAATGAGTTGATAAATTTTTAAGTTCGTCGATATTAACTTGTCAAATTAAATAACTGCATAAATTATTTATTTATTTTTATTGGAAGTTGTTTGATCAATTATTAAGTTGCCAATAATGATCTCACATCAAGTTTTTAGTTGTTTTTATTAATGGGAGTACTTATATAAAGAATCAAATATTAAAATTATTACGAATTCGAGACATCCTCTTAATTTTAGATCTCACGTGGCGCAATCTCAACCCGTTATTATTATTTATCTTAAATCTTCATTTTATTCAATTTTATTCATATATAATAAAAATATTTAATATTATATTTTCAAAAAGTATTATTAAATATGAAATGAAAATATTATGATACTATATTTAACAAACATAAATTCTTTTCACATACAGATTTTATATGAATTGATTTTGAGTACCTTATTAATCTGATAGATAACATAGAGAGATTGCATATAATTTGCATTTATATTATATATTACCTAAATTATGGATGTAACAATTATAAAAACATAAAATTATAATATTTGAAAGACAATCGAGCACATATATTTATTTCATCTATCTATTTAATATGTATAAAATTGATAAGGTACTCTAAATAATATAGTGTAAGAGTCGATAAGCTAAATATATATCTATATTATTTCTCTTTAATCTTGATATTGCACATTTCTTATTCGTATATCTTATTATATTATTATAAAGTTTTCTGTCCTACATCGGTTTTCAAGAAGACTTCATTTTTAGAGAACTTGTATAAAGACTCTCAATGTATAGTTTCTCATATCGCAAAGGACTTTGCACAACCAATTTTATTCGGCGAATTAATTAATTGGCCAAATAAATAGCCATATTTTCACATAGAAATAACGATTGCGGATTCAAGACCTCCACTAATTTTTGGTCCTACGTGGCGCAACCTATAATTAATTAATTGGTCAAATAAATAGTCTTATTTTCATATAGAAATTTAATTTGGTCAATTATTTTTTTAAGTGTTTGGCCAATAATCGAGTTGTTAAAATTAATTTATTTAATTTAACTAATAAATTGGTGTAATTGGAAGAAAGTATAGAATTAATTATGGAATCGAGTCATTGCCCTAATTCAAGGTCCTACGTGGCGTACTTTTTGTCCACTATTCTTATTTATCTTAAATTTATCTTTTATGCATTTTTTTCATTCCTAAATTATATCAATTTAAATTTAATAAACATATACCTATATATAAAATATTTTTATTGCATATATTATAGGATTCATATCAGAATAATTATCTAGACTTTTTTGATGTATTGAATTGGGATTATTTGCATATATACAAAGTTTTTATGTTTCATATGTCTATCATAATATAGTCTATAAGATACAATGGAAATTATGAAGAAAATAATTAAAAATAAGATACAAGGGAAATTATTATCCCATATCAAAGTTTTAGTAGTCTTCAGTAATTGGAGAAATTATATAAAATGGGCAATAATTTCTTATAAAAGTCAATTTTGGCTAAATAAATATTTTTTGATAAGTATTAAAATAATCGATAGGACGAGATGATCAATTTTAAGGATGGTTAATAATACGTTGCAATCTCATGAATATACTTGCGAAAGAGATCTCAAATTTTAATTCATGACAAGGTGATCAGATGTTCACAACAATTACCATCGTATATGATGAAATATTTGACATATTCTGAAGTAACTACAAAGTTAAATTTTCATATTTTAAAGGATGTTTAGTTTGTACAATAAAAATAATTTGATTTCTTGCAGCTAACACAAGAGAAATAAAATAAAAGAAACGCACTTCTTGATCAATAAAGAAACGGTCTTATTGCTGTATTTTATTTTAATTCTATCTTTTTGGTAAGAGTTATTATCGCAAATTGTTTAAATAATATTACTCATAATGTATTTAATATTGTCAATGTGTCTACTCAACTTTTCAGGAATAAATGTTTATGAATTATGATGTTAGAGTTACTTTTAGCTGCAATTATTGCGAGAGGAGAAACTATTAATGAGGTTTTAGAATTTATGGGAAATGATATACAAACTTTTAATTCCATGAATTTGGTGTTGTGTTAAATTTTTTTTTTTTTTGGTAAATGCTTGTTTAAAATTGAACCTACTAAAATCAAGAGGTCGATGGGCTTCACTCGCTACCGCTACGATGATTTTCAGATGATTATATTTTACGGTGATAAATGGAAGACGTTGCCGGCGGCGAACTGCATGATTCAGGGATTCGACCTGGCCCACAGGAGGCGGGCCCACATGAAGGCAGCGGTGGAGGCTCCGCCACTGCCGGCGGTTTCCGATAGGGAGAAGGTGGAGTTGGTGGTGCAGTTGGCGGTGATTGTTTGGAAGGACGAGTGGTCATTTGCGAAGAAAGACGACACGGCAACGGAATTGCTTGAGGCTCATGTGGCGGTGGATGCCTCCGGTCACATGGTTTCTAAATACCTTATCGAACTCGAGCACTAGCGGTGGTCCTAGGGTTTTTTTTTTTTTTTTTCTAATTAAATTCGGAGCTACCTGAGTTGAATTCTATTTTAATTTACAGTTTAGTTCAGTTTGATTTCGATATTTAATTTTTGGTTTGTTTTTTTTTTTATATTTTTTTTCTATTATTTATTGTCTTTTTCTTTATCAACAATAAAAAGTTGTGTAATATTGTTGTATGAATTTGATGAAACTGCTATACTCAATATGGGATAAAAGCTGATATGTTTGACTTAGGCGCTTACACGTATAAAACTTAATATTACGTTTGATATGAAGTATTAAATTATATGCAAAATTAATAGTTATGGTAAATTTGTGTAATAATTAGTTGCAGTATTATGTATACCAGGTGGTATACGTAACAACAAAACGAGCTCGAAATTTATAAAGGGCCGTATATTTCGTACCAAACAACATATTAGGGTGTTATAAACATATTATACACCCTAATCACGCCTACCAAACGAGCCAGCTTAGTAGTAAAAATATTACTTTGTCGAGTATAAAAAAAATTAGTGATTGATTATTGTGTATCTTTAGAGATTTAACTAAGACAAAAACACAACCAACACAGAATTGGTGTACTTAGGGAGTAATTAAAATAGATTAAAAGAAAATTAAGAAATTATTAGGGATAATACATTAAAAACTAATTAAATAGAGTAAACTTATTCTAGTTAGGGTATTCAACTAAAATTAATTAAAATATTAATCAATTTAGAATATAATCAAAATAAAAATATTGATTTTACATACATTACCCATTAAAAATTTATACTCGTTACTGTAATGTTTATTTATATAATTCTATTGTAGCCAAAATTCTTGAAAATTGTGATGAATATGATGATTGCTGTAAAGTAATAAAGGAGTAGAAGTAGATCTCGTAATTGTGGGCTTTTAGCAAAGATCCGACTCCATACGTCCAAGATTTGTACGTCGTCAATAAAACGACGCCGTTCTAACACCTCCGTTTTCGTCGACTTCAAATTTGAGAGGTGGGCAGCCTTGACTCGCTGCAGCTACGATGATATTCAGTTAACTTTGGTTGTACGGTGGCAAACTGCATGGTTCAGGGGCCCACAAGAGGCGGGCCCACGTGAAGGCCACGGTGGAGGCTCCGTGGCTGCCGGTGGTTTCCGGTGGGGAGTAGGTGGAGTTGGTGTCGCCTAGTTAATTTCGATATGGAGATTAAGAATAATGTTATTTAAAGTGCTAGTAAAGTAGTTCATTTCGGTATGTAGATTAACAATAATGTTATTTAAAGTGTTGTTATAGTACTCTCTCCGACTCGCTGATAATGACTCTTTTCTTTCTTTTCGTCTGTTCCATTAATAATGTCCGGTTTTTATAAATAGAAATATTTAACCCTTATAATAATGGTCCTACCATTTTTTATCATTTTAATTTACTCTTACTTCAGAATAATCATGCCCTAAAAATAGCGGTCATTATCAATGGGTCGGATGAAGTATATGTTCAGGCTATTTAATTTTTTTTTTTTATATATATTTTAACAACTTCAATATTTTTTTGAGTTAGGGAAGGGAATATTCTAATTAAACAATTAAAGGGGATTTAAAATCGAACAAATCATAATTCTAATTTTTCAAATTTGATTGGGTTTGATTTTGGATTTTTAATTTTCGATTTGTTTCGCTCACCCCTACTTTCATAAACATTATTGACGTTTAGCTAGCCGCCTAGCCCTCATCATCATTTTTTTTTTTTGCATTATTATGATTCCGACCTTTGAACCATGGGATTTTTAATTTTCCATTAAACTAGTGTGTAGCCCGTCTAAAATCGACAGGAAATTATTATATATTAAAATTATAATAAAAATATTGTTCATTAATTATTTTTGAGTTTTACAATTATCGTAAACTTTTTGTTGTGTGAGTTTTGCGGGCAAGTTTGAAATCGGCTCGTCTACCCCATAGTTGAAGGTCGGAATTCTCCCGTCGATTACAATTCTGAAAAAATTGAACCATCAGTTTGGAAAAATCCATTACCCTCGTGGTTCTAAGTCGGAATCCTCCCATTAAGTTGAACTGCCGTAATTGAAACGACACGTCTATTCCCATGGTTCAAGGTCGGAATTCTCGTGTCGACCACGATTATGAAAAAGTTGAACCGTCGGTTTGGAATCGGCCCGTCTACCCTCACGGTTCCAAGTCGGAATTCTCCCGTTAAGTTGAACTACCGTAATTTTTAAAGTGATCTTACTTCTCAAAATCAATGTGGGACAAAAATATATTTGGTTCTCAAATAGATTGCCCCACGTTGATTTTATATGCAAATACTTTCTACATTTATAGAAAATATATGGAAAAAATGCATAAAACGAAAAAATTTAAATAAATAAGAATAAAGAAGGAGACATGCCATGTGGGATCCCGAGTTGAGGTACTCGTCAGTTGCGAATTGACCCATCTACCTAATTTATTTTGGCCAAATTAAAATTAAAATTACACATTAATATTAAAAATGATGACAATATTAGAGAAACTGAGGCAAAAATATTTATTTTTCACATGTATTAAAGTTGATGGAACTTGAATCTTCGGAAGCTCTATTCCTTTTTCTTGACATAACAACACGTCGCCTTTGTCAAGCAATCGAAGAGAGGTATATTTCGTCGGAATCAGTCCGTCTACCCTCACGATTTCAAGTTAGAATCCTCCCGTTAAGTTGAACTATCGTAATTTTTAAAGTGATCTTACTTCTCAAAATCGATGTGGAATAAAAATAATATTTAAAAAGATGACAATATTAGAGAAAGAGAGGCAATAATATTTATTATTTACATATATTAAAGTTGATGGAACTTGAATCTTCAGGAGCTCTATTCTTTTTTCTTGACATAACAACACGTCACCTAAAAAAGAATTAATAACGGCACAAGAATTTTATATGTAAGGGACTCAAATGGGGTTTTGCTTTGTTTAACTATATCTAGCATATAGGGAAGTAACGTGTATTCGCTATTTCCAAGCCCTAAGAAAACTTGAATTAAGAGAGAGAAAATCCCCCAGCTACGAAAAACCTTGCCCGTTGAAAGTAGAGAGAGAAACTGAGTAAATATTTATATATTTATTTATATTTAACGAATATCTAGTATGATATGGATACAAATATTAGGGATGTCAAACCATCGGGCCCGGCCCGGCCCGGCCCGTCGGGCCATATTCACTATTACGAGCCGGGCCGGGTCGAAATTTTCACGGGCCGCTAAAAATGGTAGCCCAGCCCTACCGGGCCTACGGGCGGGCCGGGCCAAAACGGCCCGGTCAGAAATTAAATTTTAAAAAAATTATTATACATATTTTAAATAAATATCCAACAATAAATATCCATAAACCAAACTTCTTGTCATAAACATATCCATAACCAAATCAACAACACATAAATATAATATTTTGCTCTAAATAATGAATGTGCATGCATGATTATTTATTTTCTCCAAACTAAAATAATTATTTTTTTGTTTAGTTAACATTTTCATAGTAAAGAAACAAAAGTAGATACAAATAAGGTTATAAATCATTCTCTAATATTAAGTTTTACTGTTTTATATCACATAATAATTATAAAATTTAAATTTAAATTAATAATTCAAACGGGCCGGGCCGGCCCGCGGCTCGGTTGGCCCGTCGGGCCACTCGGGCCGGGCCAAACTGGCCCGGGTTTTTACGGGCCGCTAAAAATGGCAGCCTAGCCCAGTCCAAACACCGGGCGGGCCGGGCCGTTTCGGGCCCATTTTGACAGCTCTAGATACAATCATACAACAACCTTACCTTACCCAGTTGGTTACAATTAAGAAAAAATATGAATTAATTACGGAAATTAGAGATAATGAACAATAAAGAAGTAATTAAATATAATAATATAATATAATAATAATTTTAAATTCAAAAAATTGGAGAATTGAGATAAATAGGAATGGAGGGATTTAAGGGGTGCCACATAGAATTTTTAAAACAAGAATCGTTTTCGTTTATATAATAAACTAGCGTACAACCCGTCGAAAATCGACGGAAAATTATAAAAATTAATAAAATTATTAAATAGTATTAATATGTGATAGATTAAAATAAATATTATTTGTTAATTATTTTAGCGTTAAATAATTTGATTATGCAATCTACTAAACTCGCTTATAATTTATATCCCTTGAACACATCTCAAATTCAATTAAAAAGTAATTTTACCACATGTTTACGTCTCAAACCCATATAGTTATGTTTGTTAAAAATTATAACTAATATATTCTCATTACTTTCGATAATTGTTAAAGCTCTATTCTTCTACAAAATCGATGTGGGCAAAAATATATTTCTCTCTCAAAAGAAAGTGACTCTTAAGCTGAATTTTTTAGTTTTTTATTAAGAAAAAGAGGCAAGAGAAGGAGAGGAGCAGGTAGTGAGAGAGAGAGAAGAGATATATAGATAGCGAATAATACTATAAATGTTAAGATTGTTTATAAGATTAAAGTGACCTTAAATACCCACATTGTGAATTCAACACAAGATTAAGATAAAAAAATAAGTTAAACTACCGCTTCAAATCATCCCGTCTACCCCGACGGTTCCAGGGTTCCGACCTGGAACCGGCCTATTGACTACAATACTGATTTTAAATTATATAAATAATCATCTTCCAAATATATTCACAAAAAAATTAATGATGACATTTGTTTTCTTTTTACTTGAAATTAATATTTAATTATATACATAACTATATTCCAAAAATATTCACACAAGATTTAATAAATAAAAATTTAATTATAAATTGTAGTATTATATAAATAATCATCTTCCAAATATATTCATAGAAAAATAAATGATGACATTCGTTTTCTTTTTTACCAATTTCGAGAACTTCAAGAATTGTTTCACTATGTACTTGGTAGTTTTTCCTTTTTACAAAACTTTATGTGGAATGATTATGATTCATAAAATTATTTAGTCAATGATATAAAATAAAAGTTGACCATGAATATCTTTAATTTTATGAGTTCAAAATTATATATATTAAAAAAAATAAGTTGTCCCGCAAGTACTGAATTGGCCCATTTACGCGTACGATTGTTGATTATTGGTCGAAATTGACTCGTTGATAAATCGTTAGTACTTTTTCTGCCAATTTTTCTACATATTCTACGTTTTTCAACGAAGACAATTAATAAAACAATTTGAGATGATGTGTTTAGGATTATTCAAACTTGTTTGAAATTTATATACTCGTACTTGTTTAAAATCCGATTAAAAAATTAGTCATTTGTGTTCCTTTCTGAAAAAAATCCTTATATTAGTCTAACGCCACAATTCTGCATCGGAACTGGCCCGTTGACACGACTGTGATTTATAAGTGCGTAATTTATAAAATTTATTTAGAATTTATATAGATCCAAAAATTTAATAAAAATAATGATTGTACTATTCGTTAATCGTCCTTAATCGTATAGTAATATTCGTTAATTAAAATTATAAATTATGCAAAGTTGGAAACCCGACTACAAATAACGTAAAAATTATTTCATGGATGACGATTATAGATTTTAGAAAATACATGGGGAAAAAAGCAAAAAATGAAAACTTTCTCGAGTGTTGGTTGAAAATTGGCTCGTCTACCGCCACAGTTCCAGGTCAGAATTGACCCGTTGACCACGCTTTTGATTTATAAATGCACAATTTATGACGATAAATTTTAGAAAATATATGAAAAAAATGAATAAAATGAAAATTTTAAAATTAATAAGAATAAAGAATGAAAATGTGTCAGTTGGGAATTGGTTCGTCTACCTAATTAATTGACAAATTAGAAATTACTTATTTTTTTTATCAAATTAAATAAAAAATATTAGACTATTTTTAAATTTAATTCGGTCAACCAATAAATTATCCAAACTAATTTTGAACCATTTATTCTGTTAACTAATAAATTGGTTCACTAATAAAAATAATTATCTATTCGGCCAATTAATAGATTGACCAAAATAAAATAATTTAAATTATAAAAATATAGCAGTTATTTATTCGGCCGATTAATAAATAAATTGGCCAAATAAAACTTCTACAAAAAATAATTATTTATTCGGTCAATTAATAAATTGACCAAATTAAATTAAATTAAACTATTAAATATAGTTATTTATTCGGCCGATTAATAAATAAATTGACCAAATAAAACTGGTGGAACAAAAGATGAGAAAATACACATTAATTCTAGGTATTTATAGGCTTTTCAATAGGTGAAGATTCATTGAGAAACCGATGTGAGACACAAGATTTTAGTATATATATTTAAAATCTATTATTTTAAATTTAAAAATTCAAAAATTTGAGAATTTAGATAAATATGAATGGAGGAATATAAGGGATGCCACATAAGATTTTTTCAAAGCAAGAATCATTTTTCTTTTAGTAATATAATGATACGTTGATTATACTCGTTATATAAGTATCAAAAATTCTTCCAAATTGTGATGAATATGTCATTGTCAATCCAATGTCAATACATATGGTGGATTTGGTTGTGGGCTCCAAAATAAGCTTTATGGATGAGGTTACACAATTCTGTTAGCTCTTGCATATTCAATATAGAACTTTTAGTTGATGCGAAAGTAATCATCGTATAAGATATATTTATTTATTAAATAACTTAGTTAGTATAAATCTTATAAACTTTCCATAACAAATAAAGCTATAAAATTAATAAAATATTTGGATAAAATTTTGTCTCCAACTCCTACTCCTACACATATATCCATCACTTACACGTACTTAATTGTCTACAAAAACAATTATGATTTACATGAGCAGCCAAAAACATAAAATTAATCAGTCTAAGTCGCAGATTAATCATGAGAGAAATTTATCAAATTATTATATTTTCTTTAGGGTGTATTGTGGTTATCGCCAGTTTGGTAGTAGTCGGTTTGTTTTCTTTAAGCGATCCACATATATACGTACAAGATTTGCACATCGTCAATAAAACGACGACGTTCAACACCTCCGTTTTCGTTGAGTTCAAATTCGAGAGGTCGTTGGGCTTGAATCGCTACCGCTACGATGATTTCCAAATGATTTTATTTTACGGCGAGAAATGGAAGACGTTGCCGGTGGCGAACTACATGATTCGGGGGTTTAACCTGGGCCGCAGGAGGCAGGCCCACGTGAAGGCAGCGGTGGAGGCTCCGCCGTTGCCTGCAGTTTCCGGCGGGGGGAAGGTGGAGGTGGTGGTGCAATTGGTGGTGACTTTTTGGTCGGATTTGATATCGTTTTCGAAGAAAGACACGGAGACGGAATTGCATGAGGCTCATGTGGCGGTGGATGCCTCCGGTGACATGGTTTCTGAATACCTTATCAAACTCGAGCTTTGGAGCCCGAGTTGAATTCTATTTTAATTTACAGTTTAGTTCGGTTTGATTTTCAATTATTAATTTTCGGTTTGTTTTTTTTTATCATTTTTTTTTGTCTTTTTTATCAACGTTAAATAGTTATGTTATATTGTTGTATGAACTTCATGAAACTGCTATACTCTGTATGAGATAAAACGTGATATGTTTAACTTATATATCTTATACGTATAAAAATTAATATTCCGCTATTTAAAATCGAACTAATCATATATACAAATTGAATCAGAATTCTAATTTTTCAAATTTGATTGAGTTTTATTTTTGATTTTTAATTTTCGATTTGTTTCGTTCACCCCTACTTCTATAAACATTATCAACGTTTAGCCCTCATCATTTTTTATTTTTTCCATTATTATAATTCTCTGTAAACGATCAGTAAATAATAAATTTGATATGAATATAAAAAATTCAATATCTAATAAAGAGAAAAATAGTTGTGGCCCGTGAATAACCGTGGTGTTATTAACGATAAATAGTTGTGGTAATTTTTATATGAATTTCATGAAACTGCTATACTTAGCTTAATATGTACGAACGTAAAAATATTATTTTATCGAGTATAAAATAAAATGATTGTTTAGTGTGTATTTTTCAGATTTTATTAAGATTGAAATACAATCAACTTTATTATAGGGTTTGGTTGTACGAGATTAAGAGAAAATTAAAAAAGTAGCGATAATAGAAACACTTAAAAACGAAATATATAGAGTAAACTAATTCTTATTAATGTATTCAATTAAATTTTCTTAGGTTCCATTTAAAATTAACTAAACATCAATTAATTAGAAAATAAACAAAATAAAAAATGTTGCAGCGTAGCTCTTTTTTTTTTTTTGAAAGAAAACATACGTAGATTGATAGATTAAATAAGAACAACACATGTAACAAAAATATGATCCCTAATACTCGGGGTTTCATCCCAAATATGCGCATCGGAGAAACAAAAAGAAAAATTAGCCGGATCGAGGCCAAAATGTCAGTTAATAAATTGCCTAAAATAGATTGAAGAATTTTCAAAAAGAAATATAAATATCAAGAAAAAAAAAACGAATATCAAGATCTTGAAATTCACAACTTATTCATATTTTTATATAAATTTCAAGAAACCCAAAATCTATAAATATGATCACATACATATGCACACAACAATCTACTAACAATTTCCAACATTAATTCAAATCCACATCTAACTAATCCCAAAGCTCGAAACATGGCCCACAACGGCGGCTCCGCCCTTCTCCTCGCCGCTCTCCTCCTCTCCGCCACCGCGAGACCTGCCGGAGGCGCCAGCCTCTTCTTGAACGGCCTCACCGTCAGCGGCAGCCTTTGCTGCACATCCACCGGAAACTGCCCCGGCAAAGGCGTCCGCGGCGTGCCAGTTGTATTGAACTGCACCAATATTTTCGGTGGCGGCGCCACCACCGCCGGCCGGACCACCACCAACGCCACCGGAGAATTCAACTTCACCGTCCCACTTCTAGGGTTTATTTTAGGCAATATTATTCCATGCACCGTCGGTGTTCAGCTACCGCTGGAAGCCGCCGTCTGCCCCGTGCTTTCGACCACCACCGGCATCCTCTCCTCTGCCGTGCAGTCCGTCGGCACGGTGGTTACGAGCGTGTTGGGGCTGGTTCAGAACGCCACCATAACCGGATTTAACCGTTTGGGACGAGTGTAGTTTTCCATGCATTTTTGCGTTTTGTTTAGTTATGTCGTGTGAACTCGTAGTTGCAGTTACATTTCATTATGCACCGTGTATGTTCAATTTTGAATTTTCAATAATAGATATACAAGACATAAAATATGTGTCTCATTTAAACTTTCAAACGCCTACTATATTTAGCGATTTATTTGATAACAAAACATATATATCTCGTTGTAATTCACTAAAAACAAATCCTACTATATAGAATCTGAATTATACAAGAACTTAAATTATTTAATTAATTAATTAATGTTGTATCCTTGCAGTAATAAATAGACACGGGAGTGTGACACGGAAATTTAATTGAGAGTGTTAAAAGTCATAAAATTTTACTAATTAATCTGTGATTTAAAAATAATGTCATAATTGATAGACACTTATATAAAACATGCATACGATATACAACTAAATATGAATTTGAATCTAAATATGAGTAATTATGCCAGATCCATCGACAATTTTGGTAAGTTAATACGATATGTGTCACAACTTGGCCGATTTTGCAATAATGATATAACGTTAAAAGCTTCACAAACATATACATGAGCATACACACATTATAATATTTGTGTAATAATATCATGTATGAAAACTATGAAAGTCGAGGGAAAAGGGGTAGGCACAGGTTCGAAGTTGAGCGTCGATACGATTCTTGAAGCAAGGTCGTATCAACTGGTGATTTCATTGAGAGATTTCGGAGCGAGATTTCTTTTGAAGAGGTTGGGAATGATACGCACATTATTTCATTATTATTTCTAGTATTTATATTTAATTGTTTAATTTATTATTAATTAGTGTAGACGGGTATTGCGAAGTTTATCCGTCTTTGTCTCGAGGTGAGCCCACTAGGGCGCATCTAGGTTTTGTTATTCCTATAAATATGAGTTGTAATCTAAGGTTTTTAAGCAATCAATGAAATATGAATTAGTTTCTAATCGAAGAAAATGAGTAGGCACAGGCTCGAAGTTGTGCGCCGATACGATTCTTGAAGTAAGGTGGTATCATGTATTCATTTATGGCTTCAAGAAATGTATTCACTTATGGCTTCAATTAACGATTAAAATGGTGTGGTTATCAGTACAAATTCATTTCACTACCAAACCAACAAAATATGAACTATTTGGACTATGATATTATTTCAAAAAAAAAAAAATTTGCTACGTATATACATCTGTAAATATTTTAATATTATTACATTATTATTATTATTTTTTTTTTTGGAAGGATTACAAAAATATTTAAATTTATTGAGAATCTATGGTATATGCCTTATATAGTATGCACATTGAAGGTCACGAAAATTTGTTAAATGTGACGAAAGGAGTGGGACTATGGGCCCACTTGAGCTGCTAAGGTCCAAAAACCGTTAGCCAATAATGGGCCGAGCCCATAAATTGTGGTGGGCTACTGAAACTCATACTCCTTTTTAGTTTTTTATTATTATCTAACCAAATTTTTGGTAATATTTATTTTATTTTTTTGTCTCGTTCTCCTAACTAATTTTGGATTTATTTTGAGTTTGTTAGTTGGGCATGTTCAGAAATCAGATACTCCCCTCTAAATTGAGTTAATAAATTTCCACAAAAAAAAAAAAAAAAAAAAATCTCACTCGAGAGATGATTGCATGGAATTTCACTAGATGTGATTTAAAATAAATTGAATAAAGATCTCAAACGTAAAAAAATAAAAACAAAAATGAATGAAAAACAGTCTAAATTTAGTTTAAAAATATCCACAACAACGTCCATCAAAATGGTGGGCGCTGTCAAAGTTTTGGAAAGCCCTTTAACGCAAAAAAAAAAATTACATTGGTGTTATTTTCTCAAATTGACTCTCTCCTTTTAATTCATTCGATACATTGTTGTCATCTCAACTCTCTCTCCCCCTCCTCTCACTTTGCTAGTGAAAGGGTTGCTAAATTCTTCAAAAAGTACTCTCTAAAAAGTTATCATCTTTCAAATTTTATTATAAACAACTAATTTCATACTCCCTCCGTCCACGAAATAGTTGTCACATTCTTGTCGACACGGATTTTAAGAAAATGATAAGTAGTAGTTAATTATAGTGTGTATTATTATGAGTGGAGTAAGAATCTCATAATAAATGTAAGTAGAGTAGTAAAAGTGGCAATTATTTCGTGGACAAATTTAAATGGCAAAAGTGACAATCATTTCGTGCGTGTAGGGAGGGAGTACATAATTACAATCATATTATGAACATGTGATAGTAAATTCTTCGAACATAGAGAGTAATATTCTTAGTAGTATTTAATTAGTCCCATTCCCCAATGATGTAAACGAGTAATATTGTAGTAGTATTTCTTTTTATGATGATGAGTTCGTTATTTGACGTGCATACTATAAATTCTTATCGGATCACATCCTAACATTTCTTTTAAATTTACATTTCCATTATTAAAAAGAATTAATTTTTCAACTAACTTCAAGAAATACAAAACACAACTATAAAAAGGTCATCTTTTCCACATTCCACACATCACAAAGCAAACTTCATTACTACAAAGTACTTCAAAAAAAAAAATCTCCCTCCAAATCCAATGGCTTGCAACCCCGCCGTCGCCACCCTCTTCGCCGCCGCTCTCCTCCTCTTCGCCGCCACGAGCCCCTCTGGCAAGGCCGACGCCCAACTTCTCAACGGCCTGCTCGTCGGAGGCCGGATTTGCTGCTCAGCCGAGGGCAACTGCCGCGCCGGTACCCAAGGCATCGCCGGCGTGGGGGTCCGGCTAAACTGCACCCTTCTCGGCGGGAGCACCACCGTCGGAATCGGCACCACCGACGCCACCGGAGCTTATAACATCACCGTTCCCGCTCTGCCGGGGCTCCTCCTTGGCCTGCCGGCGCTCCCATGCACCGTCAGCGTGAGGCTTCCGCTCGAAGCCGCCGTCTGCCCCCTGTTCTCCACCACCACCGGCCTCCTCGTCGGCACTCTCAGCGTCGTCGGCACGGTGGTTAACGCCGTGCTGGGGTTGATTCAGAGCGCCGTCGTAACTTCGTACATACGTGTAGGGTTGTAATGGTAATTTCGTGCATGCGATCTTCTCCAATTTGATCGTCACTACCTGTGTTATGCTGTGTGTGCTTGTGTGAATAAGCAAACAAGCATTTAATCATGCATTGTTTGATTTGTATTTGAATTTGTGTATCGTTTTCACAATTAATGGAGAAGAAAATCAAATTTATATTTCTAATTAATTTAGATCCTATTCTTTTTATTTTATTAGAATAACACAGTATAAAAGTGGCGTCTCATATTGAAATGTTTCAGGTTCAAACTCCATGAAGTGCGTCTATAGATCGAACATATCACAATTATACTTGAAAAGTATGATTTACTTGTCATATATGTGTTGTGGGCTACTGCACATAGGGGTGTAATCGAGCCGAGTCGAGTCGAATAGTGTCTTGCTCAATATTGACTCGTTTAGCTAATCGAACTTCTCATTTAATTATCGAACGAGCTTTAATTGAGTCGAGTGCAGAGACGAGCCTAATCGAACTTTTTAAATTTAGACTTTCATTTAAATTTTAGTTATTTTTCAAAAATATAAGTAATTTTATTCCAAAATTATTATATTTACTATTTTCTTGTAAATAAATGAAGTTAACTAGATACTTAATCCAAATATTACTAATTATAGTATAAAATATAAGACATTTAATTAATAATCTTATGTTTTAAAGAGAAATCACTTAACGAGCTAACGAGTCGAGTATCGTCATGCTCAAGCTTGACTCGTTTAGCTAAACGAGTCGCTCATTTAATTATCGATCGAGCTTCTATCGAATCGAACGCCGAGTAACTCACGAGTAGCTTGACTCGTTTATAGCCTTAATTGCATAGGGACGAAGGTTTACCCATACCAAATATAACGGCTACGGGTCCCACGCCAAAAAAAAAAAGAAAAAGAAAAGAAGTCGACTCAATGCTTGATGGGCTGATGAAATAAAAACTGTTATCTACTGTAGAAAAGTAAGCCCCATTGAACTTCGTCAAGACCCGGTCTGGCCCAATTAAAAATTGTTCGGGCCATCCGATCGGCCCAACCATGTTTAAAGTTTTTGTTAGTAGTATTTTACACTGGGCTGGACTTTTAGCAGCTCCAATGACCCGGTCCGATAATTACGTTTGGCTAGGAGTGAGCAAAATTCGGTTAAAACCGAAAAAACCGAGCTGAACCTAAACGAAATACTAATTCGGTTCGGTTAATTTGGTTTTCGGTTTGGTTTTGGTTTTGAATTTTGAACTTTTCGGTTTTACGGTTTGGATATGATTTTTGAAAAAAAACATTTGGTTAACCGAAAACCAAACCGAATTAATAATTAATTTAATAATATATTAATTTTTATATATATTTAAAAATTAAAATGATTATTATTACTTTTCAATAAAATAGTCAATACTCTTAAAAAGAAATAAAATAACTTTTCATTTCTTCTCAAAGGAATTTTGGTTATGTTTTGGTTAAGATGTTTGGAATTTTGGTCCCGCAACATCAACAAACATCTTTGATTTATTTATGTTTGGTTAAAGATGTTTTAGAATTTGGATTACTACTTTTTGCGGATTTGGAATCTTGAATATTGAATGTTAATTACTTATTTAAAATGTAGAAAATATATTGTGTATTTATTTCGGTTTATTTGGTTTTAATCGAAACCGAACCGAAATATTTCGGTTCAATTTTGTTCGATTTACCCATGTTCGGTTCGGATTCGGTTATTTATTATATAATTCGGTTTTAATTTGGTTTTTGCAATTCGGTTCGGTTCGGTGACCGAATAACCGAATGCTCACCCCTACATCTGGCTTGATCAATTTGATAAATTTAATCTATTTAAAAGTTAAAATACTTCATTTTAAAAAATAAAGATAAATAATACTCCTAAATATATGAAAGATAAATAATACTCCAAAATTATGTAAAATTACATAGTTGGCCTTCTCGACGAACTTTTTTTCGTATATACGTGAATAACAAACATGAGTTGTCATACATGAATAACATACATAAACATCAGACTATCATACATGTATGACGAATAGCATACATGACTATCATACATGTAAATATCGCATACAAAAGTAGTATGTATGACATGTATGCTATCGGGAATTCATGTATGATTTTCATGAAGATATTTTGGTAATTAGGAGTATTATTATTATTCTTCTTATTCTTCTTATTATTATTATTATTATTATTATTATTGTTGTTGTTGTTGTTGTTGTTGTTGTTGAAGCAATCGCTATCTTCAGTGCGCACTGGATAAACCCCCGTCCTTGTACAGTACACTGTGTAAACCACACAGGACAGGTAAACCACACTTTTCAATTACAAGTGTGACATGCTCGACCTATAAAGACGTTAGTGAGAATTGAACCTGAAAACCTCTCAGTTCTAGGCAGCCCACCCTACCTCTCAATTAGTAATATTATTTACTCCTTCGTGGACGGAGGGAGTATCTTTTAAAATGTAATCTCATCCGTTCGTCATGGTAAATAAATATTTTTGTTTAGTGAATATGTGCATCACTTCATTAACAATCATCTGCACACAAAATATCCAAAATACGAGTGTAGAAATTTGCAAAGATTGATCAATTCTACGATCAAAGATTGCAAGGTAACTAGTTTTCAAGGAGGTATGAAATGCTTTTGGCAATCGACAACATTTTTATACCAACTATATTGCAGAAGCCGGAGTCGAAAAACTCCGACTACTCATAGTCAGAGTCGAGAAGATCGTAGTCGGAGTCTTCTCGACTCTGACTTGAGACCATCCATGGAGATGCTCATATCTCAGAAAAGTATGAAGTCACCAACATCAATTGTCTCAATGATTAAATATATTAACATAAATACTAAAATTGATGCAAATAAGAGGAACAGTGAAGAATAATCCATCACCATTACAACACCATTCAAAATCTTTCACTCTAAACCATAACTGCAGTAATGATAAACCAACTAATCTTATATTTCTAGATTTTTATTGCCAGATCAGGGGATTACTTGGCCATCATAACCTTAACAAACTCTTCGTAATTGATTTGGCCGTCGCCATCAACGTCGGCCTCCCTGATCATCTCATCTACTTCCTCGTCGGTGAGCTTCTCGCCGAGATTTGTCATCACGTGGCGCAGCTCAGCAGCAGAGATGAAACCGTTCTGATCCTTGTCGAAAACACGGAACGCCTCTTTAAGCTCCTCCTCGGAGTCGGTGTCCTTCATCTTCCGAGCCATGAGGTTCAAGAACTCCGGGAAGTCAATAGTTCCGTTCCCATCAGCATCCACCTCATTGATCATATCTTGAAGCTCAGCCTCAGTGGGGTTCTGGCCGAGGGATCTCATCACAGTACCCAGCTCCTTCGTCGTGATGCAACCTAGAGACGAGACGAGTAGAGTTAGTTCAATAATAAACCTTTATACTGTTCAAACTCCATATATTCATCACTAAAACCACAAAATCAAGAAATCAAATGCATTTACAAGAAACTGCTGCAAATTTCTCCAAATTCAAGTAGCCAGAAAAACATTTGGGTTCATAACTTAGTTTTCGAAAAATAAATGGTCATAAAAAAGAAATTAACTACACCCTCTTGGCTCTTTCTTGTGAACCATACTCTGGATGTCCTAGCTTTAACATATTAGACGAGCGCTGACAGTATACAAGCATATTTCACGAGACTTAAGAGGCGTATAAATCAAAGCTTCATCCCTTTACCCTTAATGATAAGCATACTCTGATATATTAGAGCTTAGACAGATCAATCATGATCATGATCAAATTCATTTTCTATTTACTTCTATAAGCCCCAAATCAGAAACCAAGATTCTCATTCTCCTACGAGGAGTCAGTTCACTAAGAAACCACCAGCACGAATCAAACACCATCCCTCGTTTTCTTAATGAGAAAATATCCAAGAAAGGAACCATCCTTAGAAGGAAGAATTCACACATGATTGATCGGATCAAACAAATACTCCACACCCATTTTCTTAACGAAGAAACAGTTCAAAACGAAAACCACAAAACACGACTCAAACACCACCACGCCTGTCGTGCAGGAGCAGGACCAGTTCAAGAAGGAACATCAGCCCATACCAAAAACCAGCATACTTAATTCTACTATGAACGAACTAGTTCACTCCAGCCATAGTTAGTATTCGATTATCGTCCAAGAGCAGTTTCCAAAGCCACATCAATAGTTCAAATCAGAATTAATTTCTTCTTCTGTTTAGCTTTTTGATCAGAACACCAATATCCATACCCATGGAAAGATCTCTCTATTGATGAAAAATCTAACTACAAGCCCACATCATAAAAAATCCCCCAAAACAGAACCTCAAAATCTTGAATATCAAGAAACGATTTTTATCTTTTTATTGTTTTTGGTTATACATATAAGCCTCATCCTAGCAATACCAGAGAATAAAGAAACAATTTTTATTGTGTGTTTTACATATGAACAAGGTGGCAACAAAAATCTAAATTTCAAGAAACAATTTTTTCAACAGCAAGAAGACAAGATGATCAGATCCAAAACAAAAACAGAGAAACCCATAACGAAATTCGAGCATCCAAACAAAATATACAAACAGACATATGAAATACAGAGAGAAACATACACGCAAATTTGATTCATATTTATTCACATATATATGAGAGAGAGAGAGAGAGAGAGAGAGAGGGAGAGAGAGAGAGAGAGAGAGAGAGAGAGAGAGAGAGAGAGAGAGAGAGAGAGAGAACCATCGCCATCCTTGTCGAAAAGGCTGAAGGCCTCCTTGAACTCAGAGATCTGATCATCCGTCAACTGATCCGCCATATCTCTTAAACTAGATGACTCCCTAACTTTTTCTTGATATAAAATTCTGGGTTGGGATTTTCTTGATGAAATGAGGAGGAGAGATAAGCACTCCGCCTTTGATTTTGGGTATATGTAGCACTACGACTAAGTCAGCGTTATATATCAGCTAAACAAACTATCAAACAAAAGGTGTGCGTGGAGAGAAAAGGACAGGTTATTCAATGGCGAGAGATAATTATAGTAATAATCTAATCTGAGAATCCTCATTTATATACTCTTCTAATCTCTTGCATTCCTCCCGCCTTTCCCGCTTTGCCCTTTGATTTTTCTGATCTCATTTTCCTTTTACTGTTTTGTCGAAATTTCTTGCTACCTACTTGTTTCACCTCTTATTCCAAAATGATTTTACTTACAAAATAATTTCCTAAAAAAATAAAAATATCATTCTATAAATAACATAAATTTTAATGTCATATTTGAGTAGTTCCAATATTGGTATTTACATAAAAAAATGTTTCTCAAAACATAAATATCAAAGCTATAAATAACATATTTTAGTGTAAGATTTTGAGTAATCTATATGACAAAATAATTGGATTAGTTGCATGTAAATATCAAAAGTATTTGTAAATTTTGGTTTTTAACTCAATTTTTTTAGGATTTGAATTTTTAGAACAAGCATATGAGAATAAATTCGGGATTAAATTTAAATTCTAACAAAAATTATACTCATTTCGCTAAAAATTAAATCTTGCCAATGATTCTTCTATTTACATACAATTAATCCTTTAAAAAATTCAAAAATGAATATCTACCCATAAATAGCATAAATTTTTATTCGAGATTTTGAGTATGATTTACAATTGGTATGGCGGTGAATGTTATTCGTGGAAGATTGGAGAATGTTACTTTTATTTAATTAGTACTATACTATTAATTTATTAATTTATTTGGAAAACATAAATAAATAATAATTGCGAATATTTTTTATATTAATAATATTTTGAATTGGGGTTTTTTCTCCCCAGATTGAGAATTGGGTAATCAAATTGCCCTAACCGGAAAACTCGCAGCTGCTACTCGCCTATCCCTGCCGTCGCTCAGCCTCGCCTCCGCCGCCCAGAATCACAAGGTCAGTAATTCCATGTCGCCGCCCTTTCATTTTGTCTAATTTTCGGAAAATTTTGAAAAGAAAATGTTTAGGGTTCTGTATGTGGAGGAGATGCAGATGCGTCTCAAGTTAATGAAATACTATTAATTTTGTTGACCTTCCTAGATTAAGCTAGAAATTTCGAAATTTGCTTTGAAACAGCATTAATCTGTTGATTATTTGAAAATTTGAGCCGACAGATACAGAGATGAGTAACCGTAAACGCGGGATGTTTCAGAAGGACTGTAAGTATTTTTCTCTTTTGGGAAATTTCCGAGTTGTGATTTTGAATTTCTGAATTGTGATTTTGAATTTCTGAATTGTGTGGGAGCAGTGCAGCATATGATGTATGGATTTGGCGATGATGCTAATGTAAGTCATATTTTCTGATTTCTTTTCAACCTTGTTACTTGCAATGTAGTTCGATAATGTTTACGTCGTTTTAGTCTAAAACGCATGGGAATATCATATTGTGAAAAGCTTGACAGTTTTCTGGCAATTCATGTTGGGATGTATAAGCACAACAATTATTATTGTAGAGATTATTTGATATGTAATTCGATAACTTTTATGTCGTTATGCATGTAATCCCATAATGTGAAAAGCTTGAAAGATTTATTGCAAATCATGTTGAGAAGTATAAGCACAACATTCAAACAACATTTATACTTGAATATTTGAAATGTGAATTCGATTACTTTTATGTCGTTTAAATCTAATATGCATGTGAATCCCATATTGTGAAATTTGAGAAGTATAAACACAGCTTTCAAATAACATTGTAGTGATTATATGAAATATAATTTGATAATTTTTATGTCGTTTTAATCTAATATGCATGTGAATCTCATATTGTGAAAAGCTTGAAAGATTTATTGCAATTCATGTTGAGAGTATAAGCACAATTTTTTTCAAATAAATCTTTACATTTGTAGTGATTATTATAGTTCATTCATTCAATTCTCATGCAATTCATCCTTATGTTGAGAGCTCTTAAGTTTCGATCATGCATTTCATTTTTGTGAAATTTATTTGAATTTTGTTAACAAGAAGCATCAAATTAGCATTCTTTATCTAATCTTGAAATCTCTGTGTGTGTTGGTTTCTGTTGTTGCACCAGCCGCTTCCTGAGACTGTTGCTCTCGTTGAGGATATTGTTGTCGAGTATGTCACAGATATGGCAAGTCTCATCTCTTTCCTCGTTGAACTTTTCAGCAGTTGAATTTCAATTACATTTCACGTTCCCTTCTTGTTCGTATATCTTGCTTATGAAGTGAATTTTGCCGTCAGGTCCATAAAGCTCAAGATGTTTCAGCTAACCGAGGAAAACTTTTGACAGAGGATTTCCTCTTTCTAATCCGAAAGGTAATGAGCTCTAATCTTCGAATTGCAAATGTTAAAAGAGCAAGCATCAAGGATAATCATCATATTATGCAAATTCGTTTCAAGTCTCATATACAACTGTGGTTGTGTAGGATTTGCCAAAACTCAACCGGTGCAAAGAGCTGTTGTCGATGAACGAAGAACTGAAACAGGCAAGGAAGGTTTTCAATGAAGATCAACTAGCTTCAGCTGACTGAGTTGTAGTGTTATCAGAGAGGGTATTTTTCTTTTGAATAATATGAATTGGGCAGAATTTGATATTTATGGAGACAGTATAGTGAATAGAATAGAATGTTTGGATACAACTATGCGTCTTGTTTGTTAATAAATGCATGATTTTTTACCAAATTTGCAATTTTTTTGACACAACTAGAATTTCGATGATAGCTCAATTCAGCCCGAAAGTAAAATACTTTGTAGCATTTCACTGAGCCGGCTCGAGCCATTAGGCCGAAGGGCAGGCGTCGACAATGATAGGAAAGAAAGTAGGGATGATAGAATTCCATGGTTAAAGGTTTGAGAAGATTTTGGCGCAGTGAAAAAAGGAGGAAATTTGGAGGCGCATAGGGGACGAATGCGTGTATAGTATCACACGCGACGATGCCCGTGTATAGCACGTGCAAATTTCAGAAGTAAATAACTCCCAAATCTTGCTTAGAGCATGCACAACGAGGGTCGAGCGGCGGTGTCAACGCCGGTGTCGATCCTCAGCTCCCTCGACACCAAGGGGTCGAGCGCCGGTGTCGATGGGTGTGTCGAGATTTAGACATCGCGCTCGACTACCTTTTTTCCAAAGAAGAGGATGCGGCGGTAGGAGGTTGATTTCTTTCTTTCTTTTTTTAAATTGTGAGTTGGAGGCTTGCCGATGGAGGTGAGAAGAAGAAGAAGAAGAAGAAGAAGAAGAAGAAGAAAAGTGGGGAAAAAGAAGAAACATGGTATGTAGAGAAGATAGGATAGTGGTGGGCTTATTCTGGGTTTAAGGGTAGTGGGTTGTTAATTTTTAATATAATGTTGTAATTAAGTATTAATAAAATAAAATTGAAAATTTAAGTATTAATCTATAATATTATTCATTTCCAACTAAAATTAAAATTATTTATCACAAAATACAAAAAAAATAACAAAATAAAAACTATTCAATCATTGCCAATGTTTATAGACCCGAGGTTTTACTCAATCCCACCATTTCAAAATTTTCTATTAGAGGTTTTAAGTCAAACCCACCAATCATTAGGACTCCACCAAAATTACGCTTTTCGGCGATAGACCCGGGGTCACGGGCGGAGCTAGGATTTGGAATGTGATTGGACGAGATTACGTTTACGTATTTAGTCGTAAATTTGGACGGACGAATCTACAATTATACCTATAAAAGTGGAGAAATAAATAAAAATCGACAAAATATTATATGTTTTTTTTTTTTTTTTGCCCAAGCGAGCGCCGGGGTCGCCCGGGTGGTGGATCCACCTCCGCCCGAGAGGGTATTTAGTCGTAAATTTGTGCCTGCTCTTAATGTGTTTTAAATAAACTGATGTATATGACCGTCGGTAGCGACAACCTCTTTTGCTTTTTTCTGACATCTCATTTTATGAGGATCAAGATGGATAGCAAGGATGCATGCATGGCAGAGATATAGTTATCAAATTAAATATTTGTACTTGCTCAACTTGATAACCCATACAATATGGTAGACTTTTTGTAACATTTAAATGTGGCTTCAACACCCAACTAATCAAGGGACCTACTTATCATCCCATTAATTATGTGAATGACACATCTACTGCTCAAGATTTGTCTATAAATGGAGAAGAAATACCAGCAACATTCTCATTCAAAATCAAACACTTATCTACTTTATTTCATATTGAAGTAATATGGGTGCCAAAGTGATTGTTCTACTTGGTCTGTTCTTAGCTGTGACTCTTCTGGTTTTCTCAGAAGTAGCTGCAGCCAGAGAACTTGCTGAGACTACTAATGTCGTCGATCCATGTAAGCACTTTCTTTATTTTTCTTTTGCTCTCGTATAAAAAATTGGGTAATGCTATTTGGTCATACTGTGACCGACCACACAAGTTAAAAATGGTAATATAGGTTTTGAAAATAGAAATATACCCTAATTAGGAAGCATAAACCCTAGGGGAATGTGATTATTTCTATTTTTACACTCAACTTTTCTTTTTTTACGCGTGTGGCTGGCTACCGTGTGACCGAATATCATTACCCTAAAAAATTTAGGGACTGTGTCTATACAATGTTCATTAAAGTACATGCATGCAAGTTGTAAAATGTTCAATATATATATACTTAATGATAATTATAAGATATAAGTTTTAGTTTTTATAACATTTCAAATCACTCTTATTAAAAAGGACATTTCAATAACTAATTGTCATGACTTGTATTTCACTTGGAAATTGGAATCATCTCTCTAATTTTTGGTATCACATTACATGCCCTGCTACCATTTTTAGGATTTTTTTTTAAATTTATTTCTTTGAAAATCTCTTATGTTTTTGTTTAATTTTATAATTATTAATTAGGATTCATTTTTAATCAGGATTTATGATTATTGTTACATTTATTTTTTTATCTTATAATTAATAAGGTTATTCAAAAGATAGGGTACGTATGTAATCTTTTTAATATCGGTTTTAAGCAATAAATATTAGTTATGGTTCATTATGTAATACTAAAATTTTATTTTATAATAAACATAACTAAATTTGTGATCAAAGGATCTTTGTGGGCGTTGTTAACAGCTAAAGAAGCAGAAGAAAATGCAATGAATGATGCCAAATACAACCAATTTGGAGGCTATCCCGGCGGTGGCTATGGTGGCTACCCCGGCGGTGGGTATGGAGGCGGTGGTCGTGGTGGTAATGGTGGCGGCTACAGTGGTGGACGCGGTGGCAATGGTGGAGGCCACGGTGGTGGTGGACGCGGTGGCAATGGCGGAGGTTACAAAGGTGGACGCGGTGGCAATGGTGGACGTCGTGGCAATGGTGGTGGTCGTGGTGGCTACTGTCGCTATGGCTGCTGTGGCCGGAGCTACAACGGTTGCCGGTGTTGTACTTATGCTGGACAAAAGATGGATGTTGGACCTCAGAATTAATTCAGCAGCCTCTAAATGAAAGTAAAGCCAAGAAAAATTGGCCTTGTGAAAGATATAATGAATAAAATGCATGGATACACTTAGAGCATGCTCCTAGTGTAACAGCTATCTTTTTATAAATAATTAGTATTGTGCCCCCGTGTTGCGTTGGAAGAAATTATTATTTTTATGTATGTAATAATGTCATGTTTTATCCTTTATTTGTGTTCACCAAATGATGCTCCGATTCGTTATTTTTACCAACATACATTACTTTATTAAAATTACTATCCCTTGTCATTGATGATCCACCTCACATCAACTTTATTTCTACTTTTTTGTCATCCCAATAACTTTATTTCTACTTTTTGGTTAATACCACATCTTTTTTGTCATTACCACTGTTTTTTGGTCATTATCTCACTACCCTTACTTTCTAACTTTACCCACTCAAAATAATTTTATCAGTTTTCTTAATCTGCGTGTCGAACGCCAAATGGGACATCATTTCCTGAACGGAGGGTAAATAGTGTATGCTTCAAGTTAATTTTTATAAAGTAAAAACTATTACTCCATTCGTCCCCACAAAGTATGGTGCGGGAATCGTGCACAAGTTTTAATAAAAAATAGATAAATGTTTGGTATGAATACTTTAAGGGGAGGAAGGGATCTTTTTATGATGTATTGTTAATTTCTTAGTGAAAACTTTATAGGAGCAAATATACTGAACTTTTAAGAGCAAAAATATAAAAGATGTCATATAAAGGAAACACCATATTAAGCTGGAAAGACTAAAAAAGAAAAGTAGTTATACTAACTCGGGACAGAAAAAATATGATTCAAATGTCATTTACCCATAAAGTTATATACATTACATTTCCATTAATTAATCAATACATCAATAATTGAATGCATAAATATATAATTTATTACATTATTATTAAATGAATGAATATTAATAATTGAATATTAATTAATTTATTCATAAAATGTATGTTGATTTTTGGAGGGAAAATTTTTCCAAAGTTATTCTATTTTAGTATATTTATATAGATATAGATATATGAAATATTTTTTCATATTGCCAGAAAAAATTATGAGAGATAATTGCATTATTTGAAAGGTTTCAAAATTTATATTAAATTTAAAATTAAGTCAAAATTCGTATAATATACATATTGTAAAGAAATACTTCATTCGTCACAATTCAATGTGTTCGTCTTTTTTTAAGTGGACGTTCCATTTCAATAGGTCATTTCTTAGAACCTAAATTATCATACTCTACAACACATAATATATACATTTAACATAATTATAGATCTCTATATATAAAATTTAAGCTTTATGTCACAAAAATATTTACTTTTCTTAGTTTATTTGATAAAAATACTCTTCAAAATTTTATTTTATTTTTTCATCTTTAGTATAAACATACTTATTCTTCTAACATCCTTATACTAGACTTCAATTTATAAGCATTGAGCTCTATGGTTCAATTCTCACCGCTGCTGTTCAAACATAAAATAAAATAGAGCAATCTAACCTATAAAATTGGTGGAATAATAATAATAATCCACATGATATTTAAATAATCGTCACCGCTGCTCGTTCAAACATAAAATAAAAATAGAGCAATCTAACCTATAAAATTGGTGGAATAATAATAATAATAATAATAATAATAATAATAATAATAATAATAATAATAATAATAATAATCCACATGATATTTAAATAATCGTCGGGGGCATAATGGTAAATTGAACACACGGCAAATGTTTTATTGTACATTTTCTGTAAAGTATCATTAATATTTTTTACTTGTAAGAAAATAGGATCATTGATGTTTTTTGTCGTGTCCGATTGTAAGGATTATTGACTTTGAATATATACAAAAAATATTGACTTTAATAATAAAGATATGATAAGGATTGCATCTTTTTCTCTTATCTTTCATCTCAAACAAAAAAAAAGATAGAAAAAAAAAAAGAAAAGAAAAGAAAGGTATTTACGCGGATCTCACGCGGTGTGTATTGCCTCGATGCCACGTAATGTATGTTATGGGCTGCTTGATTTTGTGTTGGGCCCAAATTATTCTTATTGGGCTTTATAATGGACTCGTTGAGAATAATTCGGATTTAGTTCATGACTTGTTACAAGTCGAAGACATTCTACTGGGATCTTCATGGAACGAAAAAGATTCTGTCCGTTTGCTAATGATCGAGTTGCATTGCTTCTTTATCCCGAAGGCCCCGAATCGAGGAATCCGTTAGATATGATGCAAAACGGATCATATTGACCCATTATCATTTTAGTAAATTACATATACAATAAAAAAAGGTGAATTGTTGAAAATACGTTAATTTTCATCAAATTTTGATTTTGCACATGATATTTGAAATTTCAATCTAACTATACCATCTTTAATTTTGTTTGATTTTTTCCACGAATTCGAATTACCCTGAAATTCAATGTTGCATCACAAAATTAAAGTTGCATTGGACAATATAAAACGACATATTTTTGAAATGCCCAATGCTTTCTAGTTTGAGATAGTTGTTATGAGGTGATGAGTTTTTCAATAATGTTTTTTCTTCTTTGATTTGTTGTTGTAGGTTATTACGCTTTATACAAAATACACTTTGGTTAATTGCAAAATTTTCATGTACCACGCACAAATAGGAAAGAAGAAAAAAAGAAATCACTTAGCTAGTACTCTCTCCAATCCACTCATATTGTTATCCTTTCCTTATTTAGGTGTCCTACTCATATTATTATCATCTAAATAAGGAAAGTTTTAACCTTTAAAATCCTTCAAAAGTGATGAGACCTACTTACTTTCTATCTTTTAACCCTTATTTTTAATCTCCGTGCCGAATAGTAACATGATAATTTCAGTGGATCGGAGAGAGTAGAGTGGATGAAGTCATAAACTTAGTGGTTGATTGATTGTAACATGTACTCCCTATGTCCCGTTTATAAATCAACATATTCTTTTTTGGGGTGACCCATTCATCTTGCAACGTTTCCTTTTATGAGAATAATTAGAAAATCACTTTATCTACTTCATTCACTTTAAACCACTTTATATCATATCACTAATACTTTCTTTACTTTAAAACTACTTTATATCCCATCAACAACACTTTATTTACTCTAAAAATATTTTATATCACTTTATTAATATATTAATCACCATCTTTACTCTTAATACTCTTTTTCTTAATACTCATGCCGAAAAGAAACGTTGCATTATGAACGGGACGGAGGAAGTATTATTCATTATGGGAGTGTTTGGTTTGAAGGATAGAATATGATAGATAAAATCGATATAATCGATATAATTACTTGAGTGCTAATATTTTAATTAAATTGAAAATGATAAATTATCACTCAATTGGTGGGCACTGACAATGTTTTCCATTCACGAGCTTAATTATTTAAATCAAACATGTGATTAAATTGAATTATTTTATCAATCAAGTTTTATCGTACCTTATCAAACAAACCAAACGAGCTCTTAGAGAACGTCTGATCGGTCTAACTAAATTGGACTGAGGTGTTTATTGCATGGAGTCGATTTGATACGTTGTCTCACGATACTGCTACGTAAAATTAATCTCGTCTCATCTTACCCTTATTAATTTCAGATCAATCTAATACAAGCCAATTTTACTTATATGACTTGAACACTCCTAAGATATAGTTAATTAAAGCCATCACTTATGACTTGGTCATATGTTGAAATCCAAGTATTGAATCAAAAGATTGAGTTGACTGAGAGGAAACAAAAAGAAAAGAACTTGGACTTTGTGACTTTCTTTACACTTCATCACACAAAACGCCTAAATTTGAAATAAGCAAATTTATATTTATTTATCCTAGCTATAATTCGACAAACAAAATCGAATAAAATGAATTACTCCTTCTGTCCATGGTCACTTTTGTCATTTAAATCCATCAACAAAATGATTGTAACTTTCATTTATAAATACAAGACTGTCCACAACGCTCATCGAGCGGGGTGCTCGAGACCACATCGAGCAGGGGGTGGCTCGAGCACCCCGCGTGGCAGACGGTGAGAGCTCGAGGCGTGCCCGAGCGCTCGAGACGAGCTCGAGTCCGGCGCGTGTCGAGCACGCGCGAGCAGTTTTGGGAAGAAAAAAAAAAATTACGGCGCGTGCATTGCACGCGCCTAACGTATATATTCGAAAAATTTTGCCCGTTGCGGCAACGGCTATGCGGTGTTTAATTTATTTATTTATTTATTTTTTATTTAATTTTCTTCACCTATAAATACCACCACACCCCCTCATATATCTCACACCACTTTATCATCCTTTTTCTCTCTCAAATTCAATCTAAAAAAATGTCTTCATCGGAGGAACTTATTTTTTCCGATTCGTCAGAGGAATATGTCGAGGGCGGCACCGACGACGAGGTGCTGGAGATGATGGCGGACGTGGATCGCTACATGCGTGCACACCAAGCGGAGCAAAAAGAGAAGAAGAAGAGGGCACGAGACTTCGTCGACCGCGACCGAGAAGCGGCGTGTGCGATCCTCTACGCCGACTACTTCGCCGACCACCCCATCTACGGCGAGCAGTTTTTCCGACGCCGTTTCCGGATGCACAAGCATCTGTTCTTGCGCATCTGCAGGACGTTGGAGGAAAACGTCCACTTCTTCACGCATCGACAAGATGCACTCGGGCGATGGGGGCTAACGGCAGTGCAAAAATGCACGATGGCGGTGCGACAACTGGCGACCGGTGGTGCTGCCGACTCGTTCGACGAGTATCTGAAGATCGGAGATAGCACGGGCCGGCTTTGCCTCAAAAAATTTTGCCGGGCAATCATCGACCTCTTCGGCGAGCGGTACTTGAGGAAGTCCAACGCTGCCGACACTGCGCGTCTGCTCCAAATGCACGAGTTGAGGTATGGGTTTCCAGGGATGCTCGGGAGCCTGGATTGCATGCACTGGGAATGGAGGAACTGCCCAAAAGGGTGGGCGGGTGTTCACACTCGCGGCGATCACGGCGTGCCTACCTTAATCTTGGAGGCGGTGGCGTCGCAGGATTTGTGGATCTGGCATGCCTTTTTTGGGATTGCCGGCTCCAACAACGACCTCAACATCCTCAACCAGTCGCCCTTGTTCACCGACGTGCTTAAGGATAGAGCTCCACTGTGCACCTTCACCGTCAACGGACACCGCTACGACAAGGGGTACTACTTGACCGACGGGATCTACCCTTGTTGGCCTACGTTGATCAAATCGCCGAGGCTTGAAACCGACCTAAAGACGGCGAGGTTCAAGAAGATGCAGGAGTCTGCCAGAAAGGACATAAAGCGAGCCTTTGGAGTGCTCCAAGCCCGATGGGGAATAATCCGCGCTCCGGGTCGGTGCTGGTACAAGAAGCATCTCCGAGACATCATGTTCGCGTGCATTATTTTGCACAACATGATCATCGAAGATGAGCGGGAAGATGTGGAGAATTGGAGAGAGGACTCCGACTCTCCGTCCAGTAGCGAGGTACACTTGCGGACAACTCCGATCTGCTTTCGGCAATTTATGCAACGGAATGCCGACTTGAGAGATAAAAAAAAGCACCATCGGCTTACCAATGATCTCACCGAGCACCTCTACCAAAAATTTGGTTCTCTTCGGGAGTAGTCTAGCATTTTTAATTAATGTAATGTTTTTTATTTTAATTATTGTAATATGTTAGTTTTTTTTTTTAATTAATGTAATGTTTAATGTTACTTTTATTAATGGAATTTTATGAATTAATTTAATAAACGAAAATGGGGAATTTTTTAATATTAAAGATAGAGCACCCTTAGAGCACCCTTGCGTTGCAGGGGTAGAGTGCTCTAAGGGATGTGGATAGCCTAAGGCTCAGATAATACATATAACTTTATATTTCTCACTACTTCACTCACATTTATTATAGAATCCTTACTTCAATCATAACAATATTTACTAGTATCCACTATTACCCAATATTTTTTTAAAACTATTGTCGTTCATAATGTGGCAATTATATACTATACGGAGGGAGTACAATTTAGGTATTTCACTTTAAACCCATGTTTGGTTGGACATTTTTGAGGTAAGAAAAGTGATTCAACTAATTGAATAATTTATTTGTTTGGATGGTGGGTTAACCATTACTCTTATTTGAGGGTAACTCAATCCCTCAAAATATTACCCCTAATTAGAGGGGTAACAAAATTCTTCTCTTTCCGAATGCATTTCTCTCACATGTAATTCTTTTTCATTGTTGAACCAAACATCATATAAAATTAATTGTTATCATTCCTCCGTTCTACTTAATTCAATTCCCTTTCCATTCATCTATTTGAAGCAAACGGGCATTAATTCTATAAACAAAGCAAAAAAAAAAGCGTAAAATATCAACAAATTAAATAATCATCACCAAATTTGCCACTGTATAACTAATTATCTTAGTAGTATTTTTAGGGCCAATTAATTATAAATATCTCGAAAGCATTTTATTTACTTTCCAAAGAAAGATTTAAAAAAAGAAAAGCTCTAATTCAAACCGAGTAAACAAGGAAAAAGATTCGATTTTTAGTCATAATAATAGTTGTTAGCTATATCTTCAAATTCTTCTTCTTTTTCAACATTTCATCAATCAATCCCGCTAACAAACACAGTAAAAGCATCATCACTAAGCCGAAGAGCTAATGGCAGCCGTCGGTTTGCTGCTAATCGTAGCCCTAACCATTTTCTCGTCGGTGCCGGCGGCGCGTGGGAATTCCGAGGGCGACGCGCTCTACGCGCTTCGCCGGAGCTTGACCGACCCGGATAAGGTGCTCCAGAGCTGGGATCCGAACCTCGTGAACCCCTGCACCTGGTTCCACGTCACCTGCAATGACGATAACAGCGTTACTCGCGTGTATGTATATATATATATATATTTATATTTCTGTATCTATCGCTGTTTCATGATGACGTAGCTAATGAATTAGTCCAGCTCTCTGTAGATTTGCTTGTATTCATGATGGATGTGTGATTGTGTGCGTAGATAGCGGTTAATGTAACAGCTGCAGTGATTTCAGTTAATTGCTATAGTAGTGGATTGTGATGGAAAATTTTGAATTTCTAGGTTTGATGTTGGTGCTTAAATTCAAAATTGTGATAGTAATCGAATTTTGCCTATTACTTTGATATGCTTGATAATTTTTTTTTTGTTTTGTTTTTTTTCTGTATGCTGTTTTTCTCCAAGAAGGAATTTGAATTTTGAAACACCATTTTATGTACTGATTTTAGGAAAAAATTGGTAGGGCTGGTGGTGCTAAATTGATCTGATCATCTTTTCTTTAGAAATGGCGTTGTAGTTAGAAAGAATTGTTTGTCTTCTCAATGGGGAACGAGGGGGGAATAGTATGTCGATTGAAATGCATCTTCGAGATGCTGTTCTGATGCATGGTTGAGGCAATTAAATGTTTCACAACGTAGAACCTTAACCTTGAAAACTGTAGTTAATCTTCGTTCTGATCAAGTTTTGAGTATTATAATGTGATTCGTATGTTAGAGATTGCATTTGTGATGCTCCTCGCGTTTGTGAAACTTACCATCTTGTTTTGTTTTTTTTGTAGGGACCTTGGCAACTCGAATTTGTCTGGTCATCTAGTGCCTGAGCTTGGGAAACTTGAGCATCTTCAGTATCTGTGAGTAACTGAGTATTATGTAAATGTTCGATTTTGATCAGATTGGCGGAGTCTAACTTTCTTACGACTAGTTATTTCTTCACGTTCACTTACCATTGAAATCTTGTACAACTTGCATTTCCTCCTACCACGTATCATTATTGTAATGTATCCTCAGCGTACTTAACATACACTTTGTCGTGCAGTGAGCTTTACAAAAATAACATTCAAGGGTCAATCCCGTCCGAGCTTGGGAACTTGAAGGACCTAATTAGCTTGGATCTATACAACAACAACATATCCGGAAGAATTCCTCCCTCACTTGGAAACTTGAAGTCTCTTGTTTTTATGTAAGTTTCTGATCATCATTCGTCGTAATTGTATGATCTTGGTTGCCTCTTCATATGAATTGCTTTGCTCGTTGATGGATTTTGGAGTGCTTGCATGTGTATCCATCTAGAACACTATGTGATGAATCAGTTATCCCATCTCTCGGCCCCTCCTGCCTTACCTCTCCCTTCTCTTATATGAACACTCCACATGAATGTAATAAATTTCGGGTTGATTTTGCAGGCGTCTTAATGATAATCGACTAAATGGGCCGATCCCCGTGGCTCTTGCTGGTATATCTACCTTGAAAGTTTTGTAAGTGCCTCTGATATTTCATTCATTTCCTACCATTTTCTGTGATGAGAAATTCTTACTTATACATGTCTGCATTTCGTTTAGGGATGTTTCGAATAACAATCTGTGTGGCCCGATACCTGCTAGTGGCTCATTTGAACATATCCCCTTAAACAAGTAAGATGCTAGCTTGACACACCGTTTTCATGTTTCTGCCCCTCTCTCTCTCGACTCTTTCTCTGAGACTCGTGTTTTGTATTTGCAGCTTTGAGAACAATCCTCGTCTGGAAGGGCCGGAGCTGCAGGGACTTGCTAGTTATGATACAAACTGCTCATGAAGAAATGGGTGGTATAGTATATGAACAACTTCACAATACACAAAGCTCTTTGTAGTTGTTCTTGATTTTTCTATTAAAATTAAGTTTTGTAATGTTGGTGTGTGGGGCATAAGGTGTAAACTAGTTACAGTTTCCAAATGTAGATGAAGAAGTTATTAAACTACAATGAATATCAATGTAAAATTTCAATATTGACCTTCTATGTTTCATAGTTGTGCTTAATTTCGAACCAATTCTATTAGATGCTTTTCAAGTTGGGCCAAATTCACTTAATTTTTCTCAAATAATTAGTAAATTTCATTTCTAACTCTTTTTTTATTCATTTTTATTCTATTTAAATCAATTCGTCGACTTAAGATTGAATGTTCAACTGACTCTTAATTCTTTTTCGTTTTCTATTTTCAATCTATTCAAACAAGTCCATCGATTTAAGATTGGATTGACTTATCTATGGCCAATTTACTCGATTTTATATCAGTTCATCAAATTGTCATGAAATTTGAATATTTTTTTTGAGACAAGTTTTTGAATTAGCATTATGATACATTATCATCTTTTGTCTAATTTGCGGATATTTGTAATAATTCAATATTAGAAATATAATTTTTTTTAATTATATTAGAAATATACTATCATACATAAGATGTCCAATTATACGTTTCCAATTAGTTTAAACATAACTTTTAATTTTAATTTTTTTTAGAAGAGAGAGAGAGAGAGAGATATGACTCACGGCTGTCTTCGCGCCACGGCAGCAGCAGCGCGGCCGCTCCCGCCCGCTCCTCTTCACCGCCATGATTAAACGGCGGCGGATTTCCAACTCCCACAAACAACAAAATCAACAGAACTGAAAAACGCAGATAAATCGCAGCAGCAAAAATGGATCATTACAAGATATTGGGGGTTCAGAAGAGTGCGAGCAAGGAAGAAATCAAGCAAGCTTTCCGCAAATTGGCCATGGAATTTCACCCCGACAAGCATTCCCAATCTCCCAAGGGTTTGCGAGATTCCGCCACCGTTAAATTCAAGCAGCTGTCGGAGGCCTACGAGACTCTCACCGACGATCGCAAGCGCGCCGATTATAATCTCCGAAGAAATGCCTACGCCCACGGTTCTCATCAAAACAAGCGACATGATTACCACTACCGCGGCGGCGGCGGAGGCGGAGGCAATTCTTATGGTGGCGGCGCTTATGGATATAGCAATCCTTATGGTTATGGGTATAGTGGATCGGCGAGAAGAGGCGGCGGCGGCGGCGGCGCTTTTGTGAGATTTGAGATGGGTCTTCGATATCTCACCACAAAAAGTTTTCTTTTGAATGCCACTCTTTTCAGGTTATTGAATTGAATCCCTTTTTTATGTTGCTTGATTTGTTTTTGTTTAGTTTGAAATAAATTGTTTGCACATTTTAATGTTTTCATGATTTCATATTTTGTGATGTGATGATTATTGGAGATAGGTAGATGTATTCTGCCATTGGAGATAAGTAGTTTGAAATAAGCTGAAATTCTGAAAAATCTCAAATTTGATATCGATTTTGCCATTGGAGATAGGTAGATGTATTTATATAGGGAAGTAAAATGGTTTGTTTGGGAATTGATGAAGTAAAAAGACAGAACTTAGCAAGTTTAAATCCGGATAACGCATGCCTTTCTCCGGATTAGTGCTTACTAAGTTAACATTTCTAGATGATTGGTTGTCGTTTAGATTGAAATGTCACATTCAATTTTATGAGACAATTGAAAAACCAATGGATGTGGTCCGAGTGATCATCACATTTCTGCTTGGAGAGGAAACGTCAGGATTGTAGAGGCCTAAATCGATGGTTTACCACATTTTCTGTTGGAATGCTGACTGTGGACAGTGAACCGTTGATTGATTAGGTGTAGAGGGAAAGGAGGATGTTCTATGCTTGATGAAGTATGGTTTTAGGCATTCAGTTAAACATATCAAACCTCAGGTTATGTCGTTTGCTTCGTTTCAAGTCTGTTTCATTGTTTGGTGAGTATTGGCGGAGATTTCATTTGGTCATTCATCTTTCTATATGTATTTTTTCATTGAATTGTTATGTTCTATGATTGATGAAGTATGGTTTTAGGCATTTTGTTAAATATATCAAACCTCAGGTTATGTCGTTTGCTGCGTTTTGAGTCTGTTTTGTTGTTTGGGTGAATATTGGTGGAGATTTCATTAGGTAATTCGTCTTTGTATATGTATTAAGAGAGCTTCTTGGTGTGTAGCTTCGGTGAGGGTGGATAATGGATAAGAATTCTGTCTATCTCGGGAATAGACTTTGAAATCGCATTTGGAATTACAAATGATGCATTATCCATATATTCGTCTGTTGCTATGGTTGAAATATTGAGGTTGTGTGGTGGGTATGTTTTATGAAGAAATTCGATTATTTTTAACTATGGATTTGGAACCGTATGGGTGATATTGAGAACTTTATAGGAACAACTTAAGAGACTACAACTGTATAGGAACCCTATCTTGTTCGTATATTTCAATGATGGTTATTTTCAGTTTTACACTATATTTGTGATCAATTCAGATTTCGTGGATAGTCTCATAACGTGCTCGTGCATTGGACAAATCAAAGATTGATCCTGTATTTTGTCGTGCTCTACTTACATAGTCTCTGCACCAGTATGTTGATAGGTGGGATGTTTATCATTGATGCAAGCGGCAAGGCTCTATGGAAAATGCATAATTCTGGGGTAAAGTTTCGATTTTTATCCTTGATTTCCTCCTAATACTGAAAATATTTTTTTGGTGCTTCTCTTTCTGTTTTGTACTCGATCTATGAGATGTGTATGAGATATGCTTTCTAGCTAAAAAAAATAGTAGTTTAGCTCCTTAATCTTGAGCTTAATCAAGGAATTGCTCTGATTCCATCGTTGTTTGCATGTATCTTATGACTATTGATAGCTTAGACGCTCGTTCTTTAATTGCAGAAATCTTTTGAAGAGACGATGGAGTCCATAGAAAAAGCTAAAGTTAGCAAGGAGAACTCCGATTGAGTTGTCGTTCTGTATTTAGCCTGATGAGTGTCGTCAATGCTAATATCATGAGGTGTCACACTCTCATATGATGAACCAAGCCGGTTTTGTGGGAGTCCGCGCCATTTGAGTACGGTGCATAGATCTAACTATATATGTTGTATGTACTCATCCTTGAGCATTGTTCAAATAATTCACACACACACACACACACACACACACACACACACACACAAGTTTGGATCGACTTGGTTGATATTTATGTACAATTTGTAATGTAGATTATATAGTAACTTGTGTGTGTACCGATTCATATTCTGGTGTAAATGCATAGTGGAACTATTATTCCATGTCTGCAGACATGTAACGGAGTAGGTCGGGTTCTAGCGCATTTTTAAGGCTTCTAGTTCGTCTCATGTCGATTTGTCGACCTTAATCTAATAGAGAAGAGTAGGGCGAAGACGAGGTCGCGAAATCGAAGGCTTTGTACGATCTCCCGATGCTTGGGTGATTTTTCTTTAGCATCACTAAGCATTACATTAGTTAAATGCGGGTTTCTCTCGTCATAACAATTGAACTGATACTTTATTATTATTATTATTATTATTTGGATACACCGTGTTTAACCACATTAGCTAAAATGATAATATATGTTTTGAAAAAAGAAAATATACTCTAATTGGAGAATTTATACACTAAGGGAAAATGTGATTATTTTTATTTTTATAATTAATTTTTCTTTTTTTACATGCGTGGCCGAATATAGTGTGTTCGAATGGAATTATTGCATTTTAAAAATTAGTTACTGAGAACACTAGGAACTAGAACAAGCAAAAACCTTAGAATTGCAATTACTTTCTGCTTAACATCACTAATTAAGCTCAATTCAAATCGGCCAACATTGCCTTATAAAAAAACTATACAAAACTCTCCAATTTGACACTGCATTCGATATTAAGGATCATCATATCTAAATACCTATTGATATACTAATTTTTTATGAACAATAATGTAATATAGTAGTATTTATATTTATAAGTAATTATGCAAATTCGCTAGAAAATTTTTTGCCATTTAAAGTTATAACAGTGTTGTGTTAATGTCATCCATCATAGTAACAATAAAAAGACAATATAATAATCCAAAAAACCACAAGTTTTAGAATCTAAATTTTATAGCTAGCTAATTATTGTTATTGATCAAATGTTTGTTCGAAAAAATCTTAATCATTGACTTAATAGTCTTTGAGTATTAATATGGATGCATGCTTTACTTCATTTAACAATGTGTAATATAATCAAAACTGAAATAAAATTCAATATATAATATAATATAGTAAATTCTATTAATACTCAAATGATCTCTGGTATATCTTGATTTGTCCTTCGCTATTGTTAAGGCGTCCTGGTCATCATGTAGAGAAGATGTACAAATGGGTTTTTGCAGATCAACTTATAGTTGATTAGGATGTACATCACGGAAACGTTACTCAAAATATATTCTACAAACTGAACATTGTTTTACTATTGAATGGCTTATGTTGACGGTTTGATTTATCTATAAATTTAATCAAATATTATATAATTTATAACAATTAAGAATATATTCAGCTGTCATGTTAGAAGTTGACATTATAATACTGTTTGTTCGAAAGTAAATGCGGGTAAAACAGAAGCTCAACTCTCAAGTCGCTACACTTCCCCTCCCGCTCAAAAATTTGAATGCGGCAGCCGCCTATCCTCCTCGCTTGCTTCGTTGGACCGTCGCGTTGTTGTCTGCCAAGCCTGAGCTGCCGCTGCCCATACCCATTCCGTCGGTGTCTTTTGCTATCTCCGCCGTCGGTGCTCTGTCGCTTCTCATCATCTTCGTTGCTCCTCTGCCACTGCTCGGGAATAACAAAGGATTGAATTAATGTCTGCACCGGGTGAAACCTCTGAAAGTGAAAACATAAAAGATGCAGAGATGAAGGAGACGAATGAGAATACAGTGGATACTCTTCTAATTCCATTGCAGTACGATGAGCGTACAGGAGAGGGAACCTAACTGATTTAGATATAGAGGTTCTTGTTAACTATAAAAATCTAGAAGTTGAATCCTCAAAGTCCGTTATGATGCAAAGGCATAAATATGCATTAGATTACTTGATTGCGACGGGAAATTAAGGCTCATAGGCGGAAATATAGTTGCAGTTACATCAACCAATCCGAAGGGCTGAACATACCCCGTTGATCTCGCTGATCTTTCTTCTTTAATGAAGAATTTCAGCCCAACATAAACTGAAATCATCTGTGCTTACTTTCCACCAAGCTCGCCCACATTAAGAATCTAGTTGCATATAAGTCTTTGTCGGATATGAATGATGAGATAAATTATTTCAAAGCATAAACTTTCATTGACCGGAGTATGCCAATTGGACACAACAATTCGCAGATCCGAATAATGAATCTTGGGGACCGTAGATGGACTGTTTTTGGTAAAGTGCCAAAAAGGTTGGGAGCATCATAATTGGTCTAGTACGTGATGGCAGAATAGTTGCTCCATATACAAACAACGGAATAAGTCTTATATCCTTTTGTCGGAACATGAATGAGCATCTAAACAACCATTTTCAACTGAATAAGGCTGATCACAGATTTGACTATGAGTTGACAACTATGACATTATTTGCTCCAAGGATGATATCATTCCAACGTGGTCTAATTCAGTATAACGTTTTAGAGAAGCTTACATATGCTCGGTATTCATTTTGATTTTGATCTTTGTAATGATCGAAGAAATTGATTACTCCCTCCGTCCCAAGATTAATGGCCTAGTTTGGCTCGACACGAAGACTAAGAAAAAATAAATTAAGGATGAAAATGTGGTGTCCCACATATTTAGTGTAATTTTATAGAATATTTAATTCTTGTTAATAAACTGGTTTATAGGTTCATAAAGTACTTTACAAGTCCAATAAAGTGGTTTATATAAATTGTAGGAAGAAAGAAAGTGAATAGTCTAGAAGGTAGGTAGTGATGTTGAATGATTAATAAATTTAATTAGATTTTAATTTAGTCTAAAAAAGAAACATATCATCAATACTGATACACTTAAAAAAGGAAAACATGTTATTAATACTGGGATAGAGAGAATATTATTTATTACATTTGCTAGATTAGATTGATTTATGGACGTTATGATATGCAATTAAATAATTATTTGATAATTAATTAACAAAAGTATTTGATAAATTATTGCACTTACCGGTCGAGTTTTCTTTGTCAAACTTTTTTTTTTTTTTTTTTGTGCTTGAATCATGGTTGTCTTTTAACCCACGTCACTGAAATAATCCAAAACAAATACAGATGATGTTCAAATCTTTAAATTTTGGAAGCGGCATACAATGCAAGTGTTATAAGCAGAAAATTGTTTTGTCAATGATTAGAATTAGTTAACCAACACTTAATTCAACTTGCAATTTTATCTTGTTAACTATTGGGCATCACAAAATTTAAAGTCATAATATTGGGCAATTGGGCCTAACCCAACTTCCTTCTTTTTGGGCCAAATTCCCGATACGTAATGCTTGAAATTAAACTTAATAATCTCTATGTTGGGCCTATCTTTCTTGGCAAAGGAAATAAACAAACAAGAGTAATTAATATGTAGGTTTTGTTATAACTAAAGGTAGGAAAATAACAAGTTATTATTAGCAGAAAATAATTGACAACAAAATCCAGCAACATGAAACCACAAAACCACATTTTATTTCTACCTATCAAGAAACAAAGCAATTTGCTTTAGCCAGTAATGCAAGACCTTTAATTCAATAATCCAAAATACCAAAAAAATACTAATTTCTCTAAAACAATCATGTAATGTTAATATAATTCAAATAAAGTTCTTAAAGTCAACACTGTACACCTATTCACTCACGTAATCAACGACTTTTCCAAACACAATTCGCAACTTTCGCACACCGAATTCGCAAACTCAATTATTTTTTATTTGGAATAATACACCACATTGTGAATCATACAAATTGATATGATACTATGGTATTTTACAATTATTCGTCCATCATGGAAAAACACATATTAGAAATATTTTTTTTTCTTTTCAAAAAAAAAGAAGCAATTTTTTAAACAAGAAATATTATAATGGGTCTTACCACCTATGCAATCTCCTGAACACGTGGCAGCTGACTTGTATTTCAAGGCATATGTATAAACTAGTTTTTTTTTTCCACATAATGCCATCGGTCCATGAATTTCATTGTTAATTTACAATTTTTTGTTTCAACGAGATACATTCTTAATTCTACTTATTTATGTAGGTCCGGCACACTTATATTATTAAACTATTTTTACTACTTTAAGTAGATTCATATTTCACTTATTTTTTTCCCACGTAATGCCATCGGTCCACAGATTTCATTCATAATTTATAGTAATTTTTTGTTTCAACGAATTTCATTCTTTTTTTTTGGTAAATAATAATTTTTATTTCCCAAGTGAACGTTGAAGATTACAAAACTCACTACCACCAAAACTCAGAAAAACTCCTATTCTAGCTTTGCAACATATTCAAAAGCCGCTGATCTACTTGGCATCTCAAAGCAACAGTGATTTGACACGCTCTAATCACGTTCCTTGCATCCTGAGGTTGGCCCTTGAATCTTCTGTAATTGCGTTCCTTCCATAACTGATGTATACTAATCGATACATGGTTTGATAGCAACCCTTATTTTTGCAGTGAAATTCCATGTACCTTTTCTCATCTGCCCAGCATCCAACTACCCTTCTATTTCCACTCCATGCATAAACTTCTTCACTCACCACCCTTGAGAAAGGAACACTGAAAAAAGAGGTGGTCCAAAGATTCCATCTCCATCTCACACAAACTACACACAGGGTCAACATGAACACCAACCTTGATTAAGTTCTCACATGTTGGCAACTTTCCCAATATACTCAGCCATGTAATGAAAATTGTTTTGGGAGGAGCCAAGTTGCTACATAGCATTCTCTTTCAAGGCACTCGAGGAGCTGTTCCTCTGATGATGCTGTACATTTTTTTGATAGAGAACTGTGAATGACTAAGCATCAAATTCCTCTCTTGTGATCCACAAAACATCTCCCTTGCTTCAAGTATCTTTCTTACCACCCAAGATGCTTGTGGAGGAATTCTCATAGAGCTCAAATCTTGCTCTCTCACATAGAAACCATGTATCCATTGTATCCATATTTTCTCCTTCCTTTGAGCTACATTCCAAAACTGCTTACTAATAGCAGCTTTGTTCCAGCTATATATATCAAGGATGTTGAGACCTCCTGCATGTTTGGGCAAGCACACTCTCACCCACGCCACCAAAGCCCTTTTAGAACTCCCTGATTTTCCTGTCCACAAGAAAACTCGACAAGCTGTTTGTATAGCTTTGAGAACCTTCTTTGGCAAGAGAAACACTTGACTCCAATATGTTTGAATGCCAAATAATACTGCTTTTACCAGCTGCACTCTCCCTGCATATGATAATAATCTGGATGCCCAATGCTCAATTCTATCTAAGATTTTCTGTATAAGAGGTCTGCATTGTATTACACACAGCTTCTTAGGCGATAAAGGCACTCCCAAGTATCGAAATGGCAGTTCTCTCTTCACTAACTCAAATTCAGATATCATTTGATCCTGTATTACCTCTTGTACCCCGCCAAAATATATATTGCTCTTGGCTTGATTAGCCCTGAGCCCTGAAACGGCAGAGAATCTGGAAAAGGATAGCAGCAGTCTTCTTACTGACATAAGATCCCCTCTTGCAAATAATAAAAGATCATCTGCAAAGCAGATTTCCACTATGCCCAGTTTCTTGCACCTTGGATGATAAGAAAAAAGCCTATCCTTGCCCAATTCTTGAAGGTTCCTATGGAGATATTCCATACATATAACAAACAGATATGGTGAGATTGGATCTCCCTGTTTCAAATCCCTTTTGGCATCGAAAGGAACTGTGATCTCCCCATTCACACAAATGGAATATGATACATTACTAATGCATGCCATGATCCACTTCACAAAAATATAAGGAAACCCAAGCTCCAATAATAGATATCTCAGGAACGGCCATTCCATAGAATCGTAGGCCTTTTGGATATCTATCTTCACCATACATCTCGGGGATATCCTCTTTCTGCTATAGCCTTTAATGATCTCATGACTCAGCAAAATATTGTCAAAGATCACCCTCTCTTTTATGAATGCAGATTGACACTCACTTACAAGCCCAGGCAGAACATTTTGCATCCTATTTGCTAATACTTTAGAAATGATTTTATAGAGAATGCTGCAGCAAGAAATGGGTCTAAACTCCCTTACAGTGCTTGCATTACTAGATTTTGGGATAAGAGTAATGAGGGCAGTGTTAATAGCTTTGGGCATATATCCTGTTTCAAAAAACTCCTGAACAGCTGCAATAATATCTCCTCCCATTATCTCCCAAGTCTGTTTGAAAAAGAAGGCATTATAACCATCAACTCCCGGTGCCTTACTTGAATTCATACTGAAAACAGCTTCCTTTATTTCTTGTTCAGTACATGGTGTGCAGAGGGTGAGCTGATCATCATGAGATAGGAGAGGTCCCCTCCTGACTACCTCTTTGTCGATCATAGGTAAGGTAATAGCTGCACTCCCCATCAATTGTTTATAGAAATTGATAATTTCACTCTTGATCTTTTCCTGTGTAGTGAGTCTTTCTCCAGAATCTGAAACAAGAAGCTTTATAGCTTTTGTTGTCTGTCTTGCCTTGGCTAAGGCAAAGAAATACTTTGTGTTTGAGTCCCCTAACTTCACCCCTTCATCTCTAGATTTCTGTTTCCATATGCTTTCTTCAACTTGACTCCACTTTTCCATTTCTCCAAGTATTCTTCTTTCTTCATTAATAAGCTAAGTATTCAAATAATCTCGAACTAGGAGATCTTGTGTTTCCTTTAAAGAATTTCTCAGATTTTCCAGTCTTGCTGGTATCTGCCCAAAATGATCCTGATTTAATTGCTTTAAGCTGCTCTTCATCTGTTTCAACTTATACCATATATTCAGGAGTTTGTTCCCATGCAATTGAGTATTCCATCCCTCTTGAACAATTCTCTTGAAATCAGGATGTTTGGCTAAAATATTAAGAAATCTAAATGGATAGTTCCTACTCCCTTCTTCATCTTCCACTCTAAAAAACTGAGGACAGTGGTCAGAACAGTTCTTGTCAAGGAGCTCAACAATTACTGATCCAAATTGCCGAATCCATTCAGAATTGCCCACACATCTATCAATTAGAGACATTATTCTATTCCCTCCTTCCTGATTATTACTCCATGAGAAATTATTACCAATTATTCTCAGAGGTGTTAAATCATTTCCATTCAAACAATCTTCAAAATCTCTAAAATCTGCAGGAGTTACCATTTGACCCTGAAATCTGTCTTCAGGCTTTAATAAGGCATTAAAGTCCCCTCCTATCAACAACGGGACAGAGATATTGGTAGAGATCTCTGATATAAATCTCCACACTTCTTTCCTTTGTTCCATCGTATTCAATGCATAAATGGCATCGAATTTCATTCTTAGTTCTATCTATTTAGGTGGTTCTACACACATATATTTTTAAACTACACCAAATGTTAATTTGTGGGGAGTACTTTGTATTTTTATTTTACTTAGAAATAAAAATAAAAATATTAATTTACTTACGATATATCAAGAACCTAAAAGCAAAAATACAATGCAAATGATACACTCAGTGTCATTATAATAAAATAATTAGAATATAGTAGATTCCATTATTTTTTGAAGTTAAATATGTTTATTATAGAAAGAGGACATTTCAAAAGATATAATTAATGAGTTTTGAGTACTTACTTTATTCTAATTTCTTTTATTCTAATTTTTTCAAATTGTAAAACTAAAAGCTAATTTCTAATATTTTAAATTAAAATTCATTATTTAATTACTCAATAAAATATTTTTACCTTTAACTCACCTTTAAATGGGACTCGAAATTTCCGTATTAGTCAAAGTAGGAATAAAATCATGGAGAAAAGGAATATATAATAAACCAGTAATATAGAAGAGTCACGATTTATGCACCAATCCATCAACGCTAATCATCGTCTCCCTCCCCAAAAAAACACACAACACACACTACCGATGAGCCTCTACAAATTATTAGGCGTTGCTAAAACTGCGAGCAAGCAAGAGATAAAGGAAGCATATCGGAGACTGGCGCTGCAATTTCACCCCGACAAACACGCCCAATCTCCGCCGCAAGCGAGGGCCGCCGCCGCCGCCGCCAAGTTCCGGCAGCTCTCGTCGGCTTACGAGACTCTCGCCGACGACCACAAGCGCGCCGCCTACGATCGCAACCCTCATGGTGCAGGTGAGGCTCGTCGTCAACAACCTAAACCTAGGGATTCTTCCTCCTCAAATTCCTCCCAATCTCATTCTCGATATACTTCTGGTTCAAACGGCGGCGGCGGCGACAGTGGCGGCAGCCGCCTAAGAAGAGAGATCAGAAACCTTAAGCTTCTCCCAATCGGCTTTTTCTCTCTCAAGCTTCTCTCTCTCTATAGATTTTTTTTTCTTTTTACACCATGGATGACGAGGAGAAGCAGATTCAAGAGCTTCTCTCCAACCCAGAAGCCCGACAATATATTGCCCAACTCTCCTCTTTGTTCCCACCGAAGCCAACCTTCGCACTCACCCAAAGCCCCTTTGTGTCCCAACGTTGCAATTTTTTTACAATTGTATCCCATCAATCAATTTTCGGCCATTTTTTGCCAACTAGCTCACCGAAAATTCCACATCGTAAATTTTGATTTGATGCGGATTTTAGTGTTTAAAAAAAAAGAATCTGGATGAACTATACAGTTCCGCTATAATTCAGAGGATGCTTCATGAAGAAGGCCTACACGCCGTGACGATTAGCGCCATCTTTTGTCAGCAACACCACCGCTGCCATTGGCAGAGCTTGAAGAGAAATCCGATTAGGCTCTAGAGGAGATCTAGCCATGGTGAATTAGAAAACATTGAAAGGCATGGTGAGAGGATGAAAGAAATTGTAGGAATTTTTGATTTGGGGGAATTTTAGCGGAAGTGCAGAGTTCATCCAGATTCTTTTTTTTTTAAACACTAAAATCCAATCAGATCAAACTTTACGATGTAGAATTTTCGGTGAGCTAGTCGGCAAAAATGGCCGAAAATTGATTGATGGGACACAATTGTAAAAAAATTGAAACGTTGGGACACAATTTATAAAAATTTATACGTTAGGACGCTTTATAAAAAACTTCAAACGTTGGGACATAAAATAGGGTTTTCCCTTCTTTTTACTAATAGTACAGAAATCAGGTCAGATTCTTACATGTTTATTTACAATTATACAGTCAATGGGAAAAATAATATCGCCATCCATTGTAAATATTTCTCAAACTATACAATTATAGGTGTGAAGAATACGTGCATCCTATTTCATGCGCTGCACATCGTCACAGCCCAACAAGCTCCAGCCGACGCTATCGCTGAGTTGATCCTCGTGTCCACTATCATGGAACACCTAGCCGTTTACGGTGTCCCATGCAGGCATTTGAACACATGAAGGATCATAAAAAACGAGCCCAACATCTTCGGCTAATTTAATTTAGTCGTTTTACTACGGGTTTTCAATAAGTTCGCTGTATTAACATTTTTAATTCTCCCAACAATAAAACTAGAAAATATACAATCGTTGGATCCCACAAAATTGTGGAGCAATTAGCTAAATGACAATCGCTATTGTGAATAGCCTAAACTAAGAAATCATTTGAAGAGACAATGGAGTAAATAGAAAAAGCAAAAGTTAGCAAGGAAACCTCATTTGTCAAACTTAATATAATAGAGAAGAGTAGGGCGAAGACGAGGCTGCAAAATAGAAGGCCTTGTACGATCTCGCGATGCTAGTGTGACGACTTTTGTTTTGGCATCACAGAGAATTATAATAGTAAAATTCGGGTTTCTCTCATCATAAAGAAAATGAAATGTTACATTATTATTATTATTATTATTATTATTATTATTATTATTATTATTATTATTATTATTATTATTATTATTTTAAATTTTTGGAATTTTTTTTTACAATCCAAGCTAAATTACTGTTACTATGCGGAAAGAGAAAGAAGCAAGACTTATACACACACATATCTATATTTATATAAGTAGAGCCTAATTTATAAAATTTGAATTGCCTATCATGCCCTTATTGGTATTTTTTTTGGTAAAATAAATGATTTTATTAACCAAGTAGGCAAGAAGGAACAAACACTTGCAACTCACAAAACCATACAAAACACATGCTCCCCATTTCAGTTAGATAGCATCCGTTTGAGCTGAAGATCCTCACTGCAGCAGCTGGCAATAATGAGTTGGCTCTAACGAGCAATCTGCTCCCAACCCATACATCCTTCTCTAAAAACCCTATTATTTCTTTCTCTCTAGATATTATAAATCACCACACTTAGGAAAATTCTAAAGAGCTTCTGTTTCCCAGTGTTAGAACCACAGTGTGCAATCATTTCTATCTTCTCTTCATCCCATGCAGCACTTGCCCTAGCCACGCCCCCAACTCTTGACTTCCATCCAAACTTTGGAAGAGTAGTCACATTGAAAAAATAGATGGTGTTGTGACTCTTCTTCCTATCCACACAACTTGCATACTTGATCAACCTCAACTCCAAACCGAGCAAAGCTTATCACATGTTGCCAACCACCCGAGTATTAGCAGCTATGTTATAAATAGAAACTTGGGAGGAGCCAAGTTATTACTATTATCTTACTCCAAGGAACTTTCTGTGCATGCCCTCTCAATGCTATATACTGTTTCCGAATTGAAAATTTACCTTGAGACAACATCTTTCGACCCTCTGCACTAGCGTACAGAATATCTCAAGACTTCAAAATCTTCCTCGCAACCCAAGAGGCTTGTGGAAGAATCCTCATGGTAGGAATATTCTGACCCTTTACATAGTATTCATGAACCCACTTTATCCAGATTTTATCTTTCTTCAAAGCTAGACTCAATAGCAACTTGCAGATGGCTACTTTGTTCCACACATGCATATTAGTCAAGTTCCAACCTCCTGCATGCTTAGGCAAACAGAGTTGCTCCCATGCAACTAGTGCTCTTCGTGATGACCCTGAACCCCCCTTCGAAAGAAAGGTCCTACATGCAGTTTGGATAAACTTAACTACTTTCTGAGGGATAATAAAAATTTGATTCCAGAAAGCTTGCACACCAAACAGGACATACTTAATTAGCTGTATTCGACCGGCATAACTCAAGAGTTTAGAGGTCCAGCATTTTATTCGAGTATTTGTTGTTGAGCAGTAGCAGTAACTCCCCCGAAATATATACAACTTTTGGCCTGATTTGCAACAAGCCCTGAAGCTATAGAGAACTTCTGGAAGGCATGAAATAAGTGCCTAAAAGAAGTATAGTCACCCCCGGTAAAAAGCAAAAGGTCATCAGCAAAACATACTTGCACTAGTCCCATCTTTTTGCATCTTGGATGGAAGTTAAAAATCTGGATTTGTTCTAAGCTCCAATAAGCATCTATGAAGGTATTCCATGCTCATAACAAAAAGATATGGTGACATGGGATCACCTTGTCGTAGTCCTCTTCTTGCTGAAAAAGGTGTTGTAACTTCTCCATTTTCATTAATAGAATAGGCGACAGTAGGCACACACTTCATTATCCAGTCAACAAACTGATGAGGAAATCCCAAGCCTAGCATTAGATACTTCAAGAAAGGCCACTCTAATGAGTCATAGGCTTTTGGAATATCAATTTTAATCATGCAACGAGAAGATACACCCTTCCTAATATAACTCTTAATCAATTCATGGCTGAGAAGAATATTGTCAAAAATATGTCTTCCTTTCACAAAAGCAGACTGATTAGGGTTTCACCACAACATCAAACACACTTTGCAATCTATTTGCCAAGACTTTTGATATGATTTTGTACAGAATAGAGCAGCAAGCTATACGCCTAAAGTCTTTGACAACACTAGCATTTGGTATTTTAGGCAACAAAGAAAGAAGTGTGGTATTGACAATCTTAGGCATAAAACCTGTAATGAAGAATTGCTTGACAGCCTCAGTTACCTCATTGCCCACAATCCCCCAAGCTGCTTTGAAAAAGAAAGCATTGAAGTCATCTATTCCAGGTGCTTTATGTGAGCTCATGCTGAAGAGAGCTCTTTTGATTTCAACATTGGTAATTTCACTGCAAAGAAATTGTCTCTGTTCTGTATCCACTAGAGGCCCTCTCTCTATTACACATCTATCCACCATAGGGATCTGAGCAGCTGCACTTTCCATCAGTCTTTTATAAAATTCTACAACTTCCTCCTTTATTGAGATTGTGAGGTACACCTTACCCATCCTTTGTGATTAGCAGTTTGATGGCTTTTCCCGTTTGTCTGGCCTTGGCATAGGCATGAAATAACTTGGTGTTTGAGTCCCCTAACTTAATCCAATCATTTCTGGACTTCTGCTGCCAGATATTTTCTTCTATTTGACTCCATTTCTCCACTTCTCTCAAAATATCCTTCTCTTTTTGGATATGTAGGTTATTGAATTTATCATGCATCAAAAGTGTTTGGGTCACTGATAACTCCTCTCTTAGCTGCTGCAACTTCTCATTAATGTTAATGTAATGTAGATTGTTCAAACTCTTGAGAGCGCCTTTAAGTTGCTTTAGTTTAAATCAGATGTTAAGCAAACCATTATGATGTTTATGCTCATTCCAAATGCTCTGAAGAATAGGTTAAAATCAACATGCTCAGCAAGCACATTGAGAAATCTCAAGGGAGCATTCCTAACCCCATCTTCAATCTCAAAACTGTGTGGGCAATGATCGGAAACTCCTCTTTCCTAAACTTCCACCACCATAGAGGAGTACTCACTTAGCCATGCTGTATTAGCAAGACTCCTATCAAGCAGGGAATAAATTCGAGCACCACCCTCCTGATTGTTACACCATGTAAATAAGTCTCCAATCATTCTCAATTGAGAGAGATCATTTTGTTGAATACATGTCTGAAAATCCCTGGTGTCACACTCTGTAACAGGATTCCCATGAAGTCTTTCCAGTGGACCAAGCACTGTGTTAAAATCCCCACCGATAAGTAGAGGCTCAGCACAAGAAATACAAATGGAAGAGATAAAACTCCATAAATCTTTCCTTAGCTCTGATGTGTTGAAAGCATACACTGCAATAAAATGAAAAGATTTTCCAATGAAGATATTATCAATTATACAGTGAATACCTTGAGCATGCTCTTGTTTCAGTGTGATAGCTAACTTCCGGGGGTTCCACCCCACCCAAAATCTCCCATTTACAGCTTGGGAGTAATTATGAATGAATTCCCAGTGCTTATTGATCTTCTTAATAGTCTTCTCAAACTTTACTGCCGTTACCCTTATCTCTAACAAAGCTACAGTCAATATACTTTCTCTGCAAAAAGAGTTTTATCTCTTTTTGCTTGAGGGGCTTATTACAGCCCCTCACATTCCACATAACCAGTTTCATGAGGCAACAAAGGGGAAAAGGTCCCCGCCCTCTATTTAAGTGTCAATCTCGTGATCATCAGCTTCATCAAGGATTTGGCATGAATTTGTCCACTGCATAGGTGTATTCCCTTCTCTCACTACTTGACTAAAGGTCCTCTTAGGAATAGACCAGCCTTTCTCTATTGTTTTTAACCGCCTTAGGTTGAGCTTTTGGAACCCATTTCTGTTTCATATGATTAAGCTTCTTCTTTTCCTGAGATAAACAGTCATGATCAGCAGCTTGGCAAGTTTTACAAAATTGTGGGATCCATTCATAGACAACTTTCTGTTCAACTCTCCTCCCTTCTTCTCCTTCAATTTGAATTATATGCTACAAAGGTTGGGAAATATCAACTTCAACTAGCATTCTAGCAAATGAAATTCTCTGCTGGGTTGTGGTAAACTCATCTGTGCATATCGGCTTTCCCAGTAGGCTACCAATTCTACTTTGAGATTTTAATCCCCAGCAATTTAACGGTAAGTTTGGAAGCTGAATCCAGAGGGGAATATCACGAAGAACTTCATTCTCAAAGCAAAAGTTCGATTCCCATGCCTTCACTATAGCTGGTCTATTAGCAATAGTGTGGGAAGTAGCATAAAAACCGGAGTTTCTATCATGCATACTCTGAAAACGCACCACAAAATACCCTTCGACATGATAGAAGATCTCTGGAGTTTGCACTAAGCATTGCTTCTCCAAATACGTATTCAAGTATTTAATAGTCGGAGTTGAGCCAATCACATACAAAATAACGGCAAATTCCCATTTCTTAGCCTCAGGTTCAATATCCTTACGATCTAAGCAAGCTACCGGAACACCCTCTTTGATAGTAGGAGCAATATAGTCTAATTTCATACCTCTGTTAGCTTGGCGAGAAGGATTCTCTGAATGATTGTCCTGGTTACTCTCCAATTCCAACCTTCGTTGAGCAGATCCATGGGCTGCTCCACTAGACGAAGACTCAGCTGCGTCAACAACAGTAGTAGGCACCGTTCCATTGCTGCGAGCTTGAAAATTTGAAAAATTATTCAAACTGGCAGCATGGATCTGGGAATCCTAGGTCTGCCTCGTTTCCTGGCCTCCATCGAGAAGCGCACGTTAACACAGTGTTGCTATCATATGCCGAGAGAGAAACTGGCTTGTACGGAATGCAAGCTTTCCATTCCTTATTGGTATTTTTATAATGAACAATAATGTAATATAGTATCTTATATTTATAAGGAATATACAAATTTATTAGGAATATGTTTGCCATTACAAAATTTAAAAGTTATAACACTGTAGGATCAATATCATTCATCATAGTAGCAAATATCATTCATCATGGATGAATTAGTGTAGAACTTGGAACTTATCCTAACCACCCATCCATGTGATTATGTGGTTGAGATTAATGCTTGTATGTATTATTTTCCTTCTTTAATCATTATTTTAATACTTAATATATATTATATGCTCCACCAAATTTGGATGTTAGCATAAAATCGGACCCATCTTTTCTCTCTCTCTCTACCTAGTCTAATTCATCTAAAAAAAATAACGTGCATAATACTCCCATGCTTAAAATAAAATATATATGCATGCTATTTTTTTAAAGTAAATAATATATGCATGTAAACAGGTTAATTATGATTCTTAATGCTAGAAAACGTATCAAACTATCAATGAAAAAACTGATCCATAATTCCTTAGAAAAAATTTCATCTACATTAATTTTAACAAAACTACTAATTAACATTGTAATATTAATAAATTTAAGCTCAAATATTAATTAATCAACAAGTTCGTATGGAAAAAAAAAAATTGTAATAAGACAACATGCTTTTAAACCTAACAAAACATGCTTACGTGTCTCCCTCTAAAAAACAATAAAAAATGCTTACATCTCAAAGTCATGCTTAATAAAAAAATCCAAAAATTCTGGTGATTAAGAAAAACAATTCAAGCGTATGCACCATCAGCATTAAATGATTGAAATATTATATGAATATTTAACAAAATGTAATCACTCGCATAATCAAACACAAAAATAATATTATATATATCTTCTATGTTTCTAATAGAGAGTTTTTTTTTTTTTTTTTTTTTTTTTTCATATGTGAAATTATTGCAATAAAATTAAATGCTTTTAAACATGCTTACATCCCATTATATTCTTGTTTGATAAAATTGACGGAGTTTGTTGCATAATTAATTGAAACCCCATATTTGTAGGGATACATGTTTACCCCACACATTCCTAAAAAAACGTAAATGATAATTAGCGTTAAACAAATCAAAAAATTAAATCAACCATAGATCTGTAAAATTAAAAGGTCATGATGAATTTTTAGTTCTCACATGTGAATTGGTTTCTATGTATATGGAATTTTATGTTTAGTCAATTATTGTTAATCAATCAAAAGTTTATTCAAAAGATTTTAATCATTGAGTTAAATAGTCATCATACTTTGTTTTTTAAATAGATTAAATTAAAAGAAGCATAGTCATGTGATTCGCGAGACTTCTTCTTCTAATTTATTTGTACGTCAATTAAAAAAATAAAAATAAAAATAAAAATATTCACATAAGTTAAAAATAGTATTATAGGTTTCGAAAAATATACTCTAAATAGGAACCATAAACTTTAGCGGAAATATGATTATAGTCAAATTTTTTTTTCTTACACGGATAGTTGGCCACCGTGTGACCGAATAACTTTATTGTTTTCTTTTATCGTGCCGACGCCGACCTCAAGAAGTGCAACGGTGGAATGCTCTGTTCGTTCTTGAAGAAGTTTTCGGGGTCAACCATGGTTTTAACTCGAACAAGACGATCAAAATTACCTTTCAAATACGCCTTCAATTCCCCCAAATGCTCGCCTGTTCGTAGCTCGTTTCTCCCAGAACGTTATTAGCTCCGATGTCGAGATCTCTGAGATTCAGATATCTTCCTCTCGGAGAAGTGGAAACATATGGAGTCATGTAATGCTCTAGCTTCCTAATCCACTTTATATACTTGTCCGCATCTTGATTCTCGCCGTCGTCGTCGTTCCAGTACACCATCTGAAATATTTCGTATGAGTTACCAGCTCTGTGAGGAAACGGGATGGCGGATTCAGAAATTTCCGCCATCCTTCCTCCGTATGGAACCAGCTGGATAAGAGCCCTTGTTCCTTCATCCTTGTACAACTGTCTCCACATGCCCTCGATCCCGGATTCCGGGATGGGCGTCTGCACGTAATCCGACTTCACTTTCATGTATCCACGGTAATCATTTGTTCTGTTGAGCAGCACCTCCGGCCAAGATTCAATCGGATTCCCGGCGATGTACGCCACCGATTCTATCCATCTCAACTCCTTGCAATCTTGCCTCACCAACCCTAGCTCGGGGAACTTCTCTTGCATCAACGCCATTAATGCCTGCTTCCCACCTAGGAACAATGAATTGAACTTCACATTTATCGTGAGACCCTTCCTCGTTATTATGATCCTGATGAACAAATCTTCGCTCACTTCAGGAGCCACGTATTGCCAGCGGTGAAGGAGCTGAGTCGCGTTCTGCTCCGTCGTTCTCTCGATTGTGAAAACAGTGACAGTTTCCGGAACGTCGACCAGCTGCACCTTCCATGCAACGATCACGCCGAAGCTGGCACCTCCGCCGCCTCTGATCGCCCAGAACAGATCTTCTCCCATTGATTCTCGGTCGAGAATTCTGCCGGTAGCATCGACTATCCTTGCATCGATGATGTTATCCGCTGCTGTGCCGTATTTTCTGGCCAATAAGCCGATGCCGCCTCCGCTGAATTGCCCGCCCACACCGACGGTCGGGCAATCGCCAGCAGAAAACCCAGAACCTTGCTTTTCTGAGCGATGCTGTAATATAAATAGCCGAGGGTTGCGCCTGACCCCACCCACGCAGTCTTCTCCTCGACATCGACTGTGACTGCATTGAGTTTGATCATGTCCAAGATAACGAACGGGACCTGGGACACGTAAGACAATCCCTCGTAGTCATGGCCGCCGCTCCGAGTTCTGATCTCAAGACCGGTCTGTTTAGCACAGAGTATGACCGGCGGGACTTGGGATTCGTGCTCCGGGGTTATGATCACTTCCGCTTTAGGAGTTGATTCCTATTCGAATCTGAGGTTTTGGATGGTGGATTGAAGGATGAAAATGTAAGAGGAGTAGTTTGCATGAGTGTAAACAATGTTGGAAATTGAGGAATACTGGTTGTCGGATTCATGATCAAAGAGACAATGAAGAAAGTGGTTGTGCTCGTTGTTAGCACAAGTTGAGCATGAGAAGATTATTAGAAGAAGAAAGAATGAGAGAGCTGAGATAAAATGAGATTTCATGATTTATTATATATTTTCAGCAGATAGCCTTGAGATATAGCATATATATGTAAGTGTAGTGATAAATGAAGGAAATTCTTGAATGGTAGGTGTATTGTTATAGATTTGGAGATTGGTAGGTAGATGAAAACGAGACTCGTATACTTTCAAAATTAGTACAAGCATAATACAGTTTTATCTTTTTAGAAGTAGTACTTAAATCATGAAATAAGATTATATAGCTTAACGATATTTATAAAGAAAAATAATTAACTGTTAAAAGCGACCGTTGCTTTCAGCATTAATAGGATTAAAATTTTCATTTTTTGCACTAGCATTCCTATTTCGAATCCAAAATCATTTATTTGGCTTTTTGGCACGTGATACGCACTTGAGCGGACATATGGGGCCTAAATCCTACATGGGCCTGCCTCGTCACCTTATTTTGTCATTTGACACTATTATATCCCATTATTTAAAAAAAAAATATTACTCCCTCCGTTCACCAAAGAGTGCCCCATTGTGTGTTGAGCACGAGGATTAAGAAATCTAGTAAAGTTGTTGTAAGTGAAATACGGGTCCTACTTATTGAGAGGGGTAAAAGTGAATTGAAATAAAATTATTGTGAGTGGAATAAGGGTCTCACTTGTTGTGAATGAAAAATAAAGTTAAAGTTGTTGTGAGTGGAATAAGGGTCCCACTTATGTTGAGAGGAAAAAGTAAAATGTGAGTGAAAGTTGTTGTAAATTGAATAAGGTCTCACTTAATGTGATTGAAAAAAGTAGAGTAGGACATTATTTCGTGAACAAAAATAATGTAGTAAGTAGGACACATTTTCGTGAACGGAGGGATATTAACTAATAGCAACAAAATCCTAAAATAATTAAGGTGCATCGGTTCATAGGCCCCCAATTAACACAAAGATCTAAGACTTTTCTGCAACATTCTTCACTCTTTTTCCTCTTTACATTCTTCTTCTCGTCTCTATCCTTTGAGCTTGTCTTGTGCGACGCGTCTCACTTTGTGAGACAATGCTTGGCTCGTGCTCGTGCACTGCACGCGCCAGCTTCTCACGCGCAACGCATGTTGTGCACACGCTTATTGTTTTATTTTTATTTTTATTTACAAATTTTTTTTCTCGGCTCCGCCTTCGCTCCGATTACTAATATAAAGATAAATTTAGCGGCAACAATTTGGTCACTTCGGCTCCCACAAAAAAGTCAATTGTTTACCTGATGACTGTGATCAGCTCCAACTGACTTTCTCAGTTGTTGAGCAAACTGACTTGAGCAATCAACTCAGTAAAAAGATTTTGAAATCGGAAAATCTCTACTGATGTATTCCCCCGCCTCATACACCACATACTCGAAAAATTTATTATTTATATCACTTTTATAAATAATTTAGGATTTTAGGGCATTGGGTAAATTAGGCATGAACAATCTAAATAGATTCAATCGGCTTTTCAATAAATTTGAAAAGTTAATGCGAAGAGTTAATATTTGAATGATCATATATTAGTAAAAATCGATTAATAATTGCTCGTTTTGCTAGAGATATAGATTCCACTCTATTGTGGCATGATAATTTGCTTTCTTTGCTTTGGAATATTGCAGTTGATGATTCTAGTTAATCAATAAAATTATCTTTTTCTTAAAAAAAGAACGATAAAATTGGGCGTGCTTTTAGATGGACAAAAAATGCTATATAAAAATAAATTAAGATGCTCCGCTATTTGAGTAAAGTAAATCATTTGCCCGTTTGCTGCAGGTGTTGGAAAGAAGTGGGCTTAGAACGACAAATTATTCAAGTGATCGAAGTGAATCTTTTTTTCATTGGGTCTCTGAGGTGCTCACTTGTAGAGAAAATAAGGTTAATGTTAGGGCGGGTATGATTTTATGGCAGATTTGGAAAGACAGAAATGCAGCCGTTTGGAAAGATATATATCTTGTTCCTGCTAGAGCATGTACTCTTGTATTTTGCTATCGAAGTGAGTGGTTAGCGGTCCAAAATAGCGTTGGCAACCTGGTAAGTCGGAGAAGTGGTCAAATTAATTGTAAAGGATGACATGACTTACAGGAAGGGTGGATAAAATGCGGAGTTGATGCAGCGTTCTTTGAAAATGAAAACACCACAGGCATTAGCGTCATTTTGCGCAACCACCAAGGAAGTTGTATTGCTGCAAAGACACTCAAGTTGCCCGGAAATTTAAGAGTAGAAGAGGGGAAGATTATGGGCATTAGAGAGGCTCTATTATGGGTGAAAGAGTTGGGATTTATGCAGGTTTGGATAGAGTCTGTTTGCAAAATTACTTGTGATGTTATCATCTCGCACGATGTGAACAGTACGGAACTTGGAGTTTTAGCCTCGTTTTGCCGCAGAGAGATGGAGTTGTCATCGGATTGGAAAGTCAAGCATATTAGCCGTGATTTGAACGACATAGCTCACAAGATTGCTAGAGCTTCGATAGATATTGATACACCTCATGTTTGGAATGAACCTCCATCTTTTGTAGAGGGTCTTCTCTATATTCCATGCGCGTGTACTTAATAAAAAGTTTCTTTGGTTCTCCAAAAAAAAAATAAAAATTACTACTGTATAAATTATTTTATTTGGAGAAATTTATTTTGAGGACTTATAATTAATTATTTTTGCCTTTGCAACAGCGCGGGACTACTTTTTATTGTGGCCATCGTTCCGGACGAAAAAAGAAGGTACACACACGATTAACATATAATCTGATCAATATGATATATTTCTTTTTCTCCCATCCCGTTTAATATGGTATGTTTCCTTTTCATGGAAAGAATAATGTCCCGTTCAATATGACATGTTTTTCTTTTTCGTCCTGTTGAATATGGTTTATTTTCTTTTATGGAAAGATTTAAAACTGAGTTTAAGCTAAAAACACACTTTATTAGCACTTTATTAACTAAAAAGCACTTAATTATACCTAATACATTTTTCTTAATTTCAGTCAGTTTTATTTCTTTCATAAAAGTGAGAAATTCAGTGCAAATTTCAATCCTCACACCCTCAACTTAAACTATAGAAACGAAAAAGAATTGGAAGGAAGTAGATATATATACCTAATCTATTTTACCACATGCATGCATCATCGATCAAGAAATCCTATTATCATATGTAAATATACCTATAATCAAATACTAATACTCTATTGATTACTAATTATAAATCCATTTGAATCATTGATTTTAAATGATCATCAATCGGTGATTGATACTAATACACTATTTTTATTTCCTTTTGTGTTGTTTGCATGTGATTGCAGGTAGATGAGAAGCCTTCAGAAAAAGAAAACGGTAGGAGGAAAGAGCATCGTTGAAGAAGAGTTCAGGGCCTTTTTGTTATTATTTGTAAAGGCCTTTTTTTTTTATCTCGATATTTAACTTTATTTCTTGTTCTATACGTCTTTAATTTGAAACATGTAAATTGTATTATTGGATGAGTTTTCTTGATTTTTGTTTGAAGTTATATTTTTTCTTGGATATTAATATTTCTGTAATTTTAATTAATTTGTCGAGACCAAAACTAAATGAGTTTTTTTTTAGTGAAAAAGAAATATTTCGTTTGTTTGAAATTAGTGAAGTTTCGCAGAATTCGAAGTTAAGCCAAAGTGCCATATAAACTCTTTTGCTCAAGACAAAGAAACATTATTTTTCAATTTTGCCCAAAAAACGTACACAAGAAGTGTATAGATTTACTTTCATACCCTTTTTTAGCTATTGCTCTTTAAGAAACTTTCGACTTTTGATATTATAAAATAAGGATAAAATGAAGAATTTCTCACTGTTTACTATGAATATTAATTCGAAACAGGACACCTATGTTGCACTAGTGCACGAGAGCGGGAGCGGTAACGATACGATACGAATATAGGAATACAAAATTTTTAAAATTATAGGGTGTGATTTGGAACAACATTTATATGAGTATATGGTATTTTTTAAATTATTATCCATGCTAGCAAAACACATATTAGGAGTAAAGAATAAAATTAATTCAAATGAGTCGCTTATTTCTATCCAGAAGAAGTAATTTTTTTTTAAACAATAAATCTTTTTTTCTCCTATTTTCATGTACATCCCGAACACGTGGCAGCTGACTTGTTTTTTAAGACATGTATATATATATATATATATATATATATATATATATATATATATATAGGGAGTGGATCTGGTAAGAACACCCCTTTATATGAGAATTAAGAACAAAATCTAACCATTAATAAAGCAACATCCAAAGGCCAGATTTCAATCTAAAAAATTTACTGCATATACCACAAAAAAATGTCTGCCACCTAAATAATGAAATTAAGGGTACAAGAGTAAATAATACTAAGTAGTTCGAAATTATTGGCAGCGTAAATTATGGGAACAAAATAAGTGTTGATATTTTCTATATTTTCTAATTTTTTTTCTTATTTATTCTTATGTTTTGGGATTCAAAACTTTCAGCAAAAATTAATAATTACTAGCTTGTATACATGGTGGATTTAATTAATTTTCTTAGGCTGATTTTTTGAAAATCTTGTGAATATGACGACTGGAACGAGCAAAAGTTCCAGTTATAATACTAAGGGTTGAAATTTCTGCATTGTTTTAATATTAATTTATGCATTACGATTTTCATTTGTTTGATTGTTGAAAACACAAATTTTTAGGATTTTTTTATTTTCAACTTCATTTAGTGTACACTAATTGCTCAACAATTTCAAAGTAAATGGATATACCGAATTAGATGCATAAACATCATTACTCAAATGCAGTAAACAAAATAAATAGATGCATTATCATATTAAAACAATTTGCGGAAAAAATACATGTCAAATATTTTATGATAGAATCATAATTGCTAATACTTTTACATGCCCAAGCTACACTTGTTCCAACAAGAGTTTGTTTTAACAACTAGAAGTATGATAATATTTTTGATTCTACACACTGTAATCACCATGAATTAAATATGAGTTTTATGTACATATGATCCGAGATGCACAAATATCACATTTTAAATGCAAGAAACATACAAATTGAAATGCACAAACAACACTTTTTTAAATATAAGAATGGACATATAATTCGAGATGCATAAACATCATCTTCTAAATGCAAGAATCATACAATTCGAAATGCATAAACATCACTTTTTAAATGAAAGACTCTACATATAATTCGAGATGCAAAAACATCATCTTTTAAATACAAGAATCATGAATTATATGCAAAAACATCATCTTTTAAATACAAGAATCATACAAAATTAAATGCAAGAATTATATTGTTAAGAGTATTAGTACGTGAACATTATCAAGCAAAGTAATCATGCAATTTTTTTGGTTAAAGATACTAAAAATAGAAGACATGCAATTCCATAAATTATATAAAATTGAATTGATTGTCATGCTGACTTCATTACTCAAAAATTGAATTGATTGTCATATATAAAAAAAAATATGAGAAGTTTTCGGGTAAAAGAAATAAAAAAATTATGAGAAGACCACGTTTTAGTTTTTGAAGTTATTAGGATGATATAATTTGCCATAAATAAAACAAATCCAAGTTCCAAGTTTTATGGAAGTGGGCGGTTACGAAATAAATACAATTACAATTTTGACCTTAATTGTTAATATAGCCGATTTATTCAACCTATAATATAGAATTAATGATAGCCTTAGATCATAATAGATAGAGGGTGTTGATTTGTTCTTATTTCTCATATAATATAGTGTTCTCATATGATCCACCCTCTATATATATATATATATATATATAATTCTATATCGATAATAAATAGAAATCACAAATTTCGATAATAAATAGAACACACGATTTACGCACCAATCCATAAACGGTAATCATCGTCTCCCTCCCAACCAACTCAAAAAAAATACACAACACACACTACCCCGATGAGCCTCTACAAATTATTAGGCGTTACTAGAACTGCGAGCAAGCAAGAGATAAAGGTAGCTTATCGGAAACTAGCGCTGCAATATCACCCCGACAAACACGCCCAATCGCTGCCGCAGGCGAGGGCCGCCGCCGCCGCCAAGTTCCGGCAGCTCACGTCGGCTTACGAGACTCTCATCGACGACCAGATGCGCGCCGCCTACGATCGCAATCCCGATAGTGCAGGCGAGGATCGTCGTCAACCTAAACCTAGGGATTCTTCCTCCTCGAATTCTGCCGAATCTTGTTATACTTATTCGGATAGCGGCTACGGATATGGCTACGGCTACAACTACGGCGGCGGCGATGGTGGTGGTGGTGTGAGATATTAATACAGCTCTCGTTGGCGTACGAGCTCTCGCCGACGACCGTAAGCTCGCCGCCTACGATCGCATTCCTAATAGTGAAAGTGTAGCTCGTCAACCTAAACCTAGGGACTCCTCCAATTCCGCTCAATCTCATTCTCGATATACTTCTGGTTCAAACAGCGCGGCGGCGACAGGGGCGGATCCAAGGTTCGCCCGGGCAATTTTTTTTTTATATTTTTGTTAAATTTTTTATTATTTTTTCACTTTTATATTTTTTTCACTCGTTTAAGTTTTAGTTTTGAACATTTTAATCTTTTGGTCTCTGGATTTTAAAAACTGTGTTTGTTTTTGGTATTTTGGTTGGATGCTTTGTTGGATATTTTGTTTTGATTTTTATTCTATCTTGGCTTCAATGATATATTCTGGTTTTTATGATTTGGTGTTTGTGATAGGGGGAGAAATTTAAGTAAGGGGGAGTTTTACTTTGATAGGGGGAGTTATTGGTTTTAATTGTTGGAATGTTTATGATTTTTCGTATGCATGTTTAGGGGGAGTGGTTAATATACTTGTACAGGTTTTGGGAAGAAAGACAAACAAATGAGGAGATTGTTGAAGTATTATTTTTCTGACCTTGGTTTATAACTATATTGTATAGTTGTTTGTCTTTCTTGTATTATTGGTTGTAGGTATTGGGGTAAAGATACACGTATGATGGAGACTTGTCCAAGAGTGATGAGTCAAATTTTAATTGCTACAAGAGTAGAAGAAGCTGTCAACAAACGTGCTTGAAAGCTGTTGAAGCGGTTGAAGGTTGTTGAGGAAATTTAGGAAGGTGGTCCACGCTGCTGTGAGCATTGCAGTTGAAGATAAAGGGCTTAAAACGTGGATCATAGATTTGTTGAGGAGTCCAGCCCAAGTTTGAGAGATACTATAAATAGATAGCTTGTCTCATTTGTTTAGATACGTTTTTGCAGAGATATATCTCGTAGTATAGTTTTCATCTTTGATTCTTTATTTCTTCGAGTGATAGTTGAGGCTACTTCAGTCACCACCTTCTGTGAAGGGAGTGTTGAATAGTCTTCTTTTTAGTGACCATTATTTACTCGAAGTGTTTTTGTTGTTCACATTCTCATAGTGAATATTTTGCTCTGAGGCACTTCACAAGATTATTAATTAATAATCTTGTGAAAATTTTATCCATTGTGTTCTTTCAATTTCCGCTGCTTTCTGTCCAAAGTGGTGAACACTTTGATTACCACTTTGGTCACCACTCTGGGTGTGAATCTGGTATCTTCAATAATAATTTCAGAAGTATCAAGCTCAGTGTCACTGAGAGACAGAAAAATGACAGGTTTTCCAAGCTTGCGAAAGGTGTTGGCGCATTCATTTGCAAAATGGCCATAACCTTTGCATTCGAAGCATTGTATGGCGGCGAAATCTTTGACTTTCTTGGTTTGAAGTGTTCTGATGCGGAGCGTAATTATCCTTGGATCTTTCCCCGGTGAGCGAACTTGTTCGTATAGGACCAAGGGACCGAATACTTCTTGACGAGGTTGTCGTTGATCAACAATGCCCTTCCCTTTTTGTTGAAACTTTGACTTGTTTGATGCATTTCGCAGCAACGAGTTCAGCTTTCGTGTGAGAAGTGCGAAATTTGCATTTTCGGTAATCTCCTCCAGATCATCATCTTCCTCATCGATTTGTGTGGAGCTCTATGAAGATGTCCCATCTTTCATAGTGAAACCCTTTTTCTTGGGGTTGTATCTTTGATTCAGCTCAATCTCGTATGTCTTGAGATCGTTCATTAGCTTGGTAAACTCCAAGGTGCTCACAGTTGTAGACGTATCAATGGCCACGACTTTCATATCAAATCGAGGGGTTAAGGTTCTCAAGACTTTTGTGACTAACCTCTTGTTACTAATGAGATCACCAAGATCTTGACACTCATTGGCAATCTCGAGCAGCTTGTTATAATAGTCACCAACGCTTTCATCTTCTTCCATCTTCATGCTCTCGAACTTTGAGATGAGAATGCGATGTCTTGACTCCTTGATGCCGATATCTCCTTCACAATATTGTTGAAGGATATCCCAAGCTTCTTTGGCTGACTCACAATTTCTTATGAGTTTGAACATTTGAACATCGAGGGATGATTGTATGGCATTGAGAGCTTTGTCGTTGTAGATTGCTTCATCGATCTGTTCTCTTGTCCAGTTATTTTCAGGAACACGAACCAAGTCGCCATCTGCATCCATGACTTTAGGATGGGACCACAAATTCTGGACAACTCTCCATGCTCTAGCATCAATGGATTTGATGCATGATCTCATTCGAACCTTCCAAAAGGAGTAGTTCATGCCATCAAGGATGAGAGACTTATTGAACAACGGGTTTGACTGATCCACTGTGTCACGAAAAACAGGATCAACACTTAGTGTATCAAGTGGTTGCTCTGATACCAATTGAAGGTACCAGATTCACACCCAGAGTGGTGACCAAAGTTGTAATCAAAGTGTTCACCACTTTGGATAGAAAGTAGCGGAAATTGAAAGAACACAATGGATAAATTTTTCACAAGATTATCAATTAATAATCTTGTGAAGTGCCTCAGGGCAAAATATTCACTATGAGAATGCGAACAACGAAAACACTTCGAGTAAACAATGGTCACTAAAAAGAAGACTATTCAACATTCCCTTCACAGAAGGTGGTGAGTGAAGTAGCCTCAACTATCACTCAAAGAAATAAAGAATCAAAGATGAAAACTATACTACGAGATATAACTCTGTAAAAACGTATCTAAACAAATGAGACAAGCTATCTATTTATAGTATCTCTCAAACTTGGGCTGCACTCCTCAACAAATCCATGATCCACGTTTTAAGCCCATTATCTTTAACTGCAATACTCACAACAGCGTAGTCCACCTTCCTGAATTTCCTCAACAACCTTCAACCGCTTCAACAACTTTCAAGCACGTTTGTTGACAACTTCTTCCACTCTTGTAGCAACTAGAATATGACTCCTCACTCTTGGACCAAGTCTCCATCACACGTGTATCTTTACCCCACCTACCACCAATAATACAAAAAAGACAAACAACTATACAATATAATTATAAACCAAGGTCAGCAAAAATAATACTTCAACAAATACTAATATTAATTTTATTTCCTTTTATTATTATTATTCGTAGAGGCCTTTTTTTTCTCTCGATATTTTACTTTATTTCTTGTTGTAGGTCTTTTGAAAAAAGTAAATTGTACTATTATGGATGACTTTTCTTGATTTTTGTTTGAAGTTATATTTTTTGGATATTCAAGCTTTCTATAACTTTAATTTGTCGAGATAAAAACTAAATGAGTTGTTTGCGTGTGAAAAGAAATATTTCGTTCGTTCCAAATAAGTGAAGTATCACAGAATTTGAAGTTAAGCCAAAGTACCATATAAACTCTTTTGCTCAAGATAAAAAAAAAATATTTTTTCCAATTTTGCATGCAGTAATTATAGTAAAGAACGTTATTTTTCTTACTATGTTGATCATATATGCATTCTGGTGACTCATAACACTTACTCGAGAACGAACGGATAAGCTCTATTATCAAAACACCAATTAGCACCAAAGCCACCTGAGATTTGAGCGAAGTACTTGCTTCGTCGTTTTAAAAGTGTTTTTCCACCAAAAATGTACACAAGAAAAGTATATAGATTTACTTTTATACCCTTCTTTATAGTTATTGCTTTCTAAGCAACTTTCGACTTTTGATTTATTAAATAAAGATAAAATGAAGAATTTCTCACTGTTTTATTATGAATATTTGAAACAAAACAACTATGTTGCACAGGTGTGCCAGAGCGGGAGCGGGGTGATACGATTCGACTATAAGGATCCAAATTTTGAAAATTATAGGGCGTAATTTCGGACCAACATTTATATGTGGTATTTTTTAAATTATTATCCATGCTAGCAAAACACATATTAGGAGTAAAGCATAAAATTTAAACGAGTCACTTATTCTTTTCCAGAATAAGCAATTTTTTTTTAAACAATAAATCTTTTTTCCCCCCTATTTTCATGTACTATCCAAAACACGTGGCAGCTGACTTGTTTTTCAAGACATATATAAACTAATTTTATATGGATAATAGAATTTAACGATTTACGCACCAAATCCATTAATGGCAATCGTCTCCCTCCCAACCCACTCCAAAAAAACACACAACACACACTACCCCGATGAGCCTCTACAAATTATTAGGCCTTGCTAGAACTGCGAGCAAGCAAGAGATAAAGGTAGCATTTCGGAAACTGGCGCTGCAGTTTCACCCAGACAAACATGCCCAATCGCCGCCGCAAGCGAAGGCCGCCGCCGCCGTCAAGTTCCGGCAGATCTCGTCGGCTTACGAGACTCTCTCCGACGACCGTAAGCGCGCCGCCTACGATCGCAACCCCGGTAATGTAAGGGAGGCTCGTCGTCAACCTAAACCTAGGAATTCTTCCTCGAATTCCGCTCGATATACTTCTGGTTCAAACAACGGCGGCGGCGGCGGCTGCTGCAGCGATGATACCTTGGGGTATTAAATACTCTCACATTGTTTAATTTAATTCCATTAATATTTCTGATTTATTTATATCACTTTTGTGATTTTTTCTTTTTTGATATCGTGGGAACCCGCAGCCGCTATCTTCGGTGTGCATTGGTATTGGGTAAATTAGACAAAACAATTTAAATAGGTTCGATCGATTTTTCGATAAATTTGAAAACGGTTTTATGGTCAATACGAAGAGTTAAATGTGTGAATAATCATATGATAGTAAAAATTTATAAAATTGGGCGTGTTTTGGCTGTTATTTCACATATTAGAAGGAAAATAATGTTAGAAATTATAAATCAAGATGCTCCACTATTTGTGTAAAGTAGCTACACACTCAATTATCACCTTACTTTAAAAAAAAATGTCATCTTACTGTTAGAAAGGATGATTAAGAATAAGGGCAAAAAATAGAAAATGAGTATGTCACACCGCCTTTTAAGGATTGTAAAAGATTGATTCTTTCCTTATTAAATAAATATGTGACAAATTGAATGAGATTGTAAAAGATGAGTAACACTTGAGTGTAGACATCTCCACCATGAAAATGGGCTGCGACCCGACCCGGCCCACGCGCCCCAACTGACCCGCACGTGGGCCTCACGCTCCGCGTGTGGGCCTCACGCGCCCCACTTTTTTTTTTTTAATTTTTATTTTCAGATTTTTTGTCCCGACGGAGCCTTCGGTTCCGCCTTCACTCCGATTACTAAAATAAGGATAATCAGCGGATAACAATTTGGACTTTTCCGGCTCGCTCCGAGGCCTTCGGCTCCCCTCGCTTGAATATTGACTATAGAAGAAGCGGCAAACAAAAAAAAGAGGTAAAAAAATTGAAATAAAAAAAAACTAGGAAATTAAAAAAAAAAACGGTCAAGGGGGGGTTGACCCGGGTCAACCGGGTCGGGTCGGGCGGGTCAGCAGGTTCTGCACCGTGCAGAATCTGCACGGGAGTGTTTGTTGTAAAAGATTGATTCTTTCCTTAGTAAATAAATATGTGACAAATTGAATAAAACATACAGTTAAGGAAAGTGAGATTAATTAAGCGGAACACAAGGAGTATATTTTATTTTGAGTAAAAATATATTTAATTTTATCTTGAGAAATTTAAGGACTTCATTAATTATTTTTGTATTTGCAACAGTTGGGGATTGTTAACTGTGGTCTTAGTGCAATTTATTGCGCATGTCAAAAAGAAGGTACACAACTAATATGTAGCTCAGTCGATTTTTTTTTTCCTTTTTTATTATTTATTTTTTTATTACGAATTTTAATTAATTTGGATCATTGATTGTAGACTTGTAGTACGATTGATTGGCGACTGATATAAATAAATACACTATTTTTCTTACCTTTTGTGCTGTTTGCATGTGGTTACAGGATCTGGAGAAGCTCGCTGAAAAAGAAAATGATAAAAGGAAAGAACATAGTAGTTAAAAACCATCATTATGGTCGTTTATTTTGTTATTATTTAGTGGCGGATCCAAGCAGGAGCGGAGCCAGAAAGTTAATAACATGTGGGTGAGATCTCAAAATATTTCTCAAACTATACAGTTATAGGTTCGAAGAATACGTGCATCCTATTTCATGCGTTGCACACCGCCAGAGCCCAACAAGCTCGAGCCGACGCTACCGCTGAGTTGATCTGCGTGTCCCCCATCACGGAACACCTAGCCGTTTACGGTGTCCCATGCAGGCATTTGAACACATGAAGGATCATAAAAAACGAGCCCAACATCTACGGCTAATTTAATTTAGTCGTTTTACTACGGATTTTCAATAAGTTCGGGGTATTAACATTTTTTATTCTCCGATCAATAAAACTAGAAAATATGCAATCGTTGGATTCCACAAAATTGTGGAGCGATTAGCTAAATGACAATCGCCATTGTGAATAGTCTAAACTAAGAAATCGTTTGAAGAGACGATGGAGTACATAGAAAAAGCAAAAGTTAGCAAGGAAACCTCTAATTGATTTGTCGAATTTATTATAATAGAGAAGAGTAGGGCGAAGAGGAGGCCGCAAAATAGAAGGCCTTACATTATTATTATTATTATTATTATTATTATTATTATTATTTTAAACTTTTGGAAATTTTTTACAGTCCAAGCTAAATTACTGTTACTATGCCGAAAGAGAAAGAAGCAAGACCTATACACACACATATCTATATTTATATAAGTAGAGCCTAATTTATAAAATTTGAATTGCCTAGCATGCCCTTATTGGTATTTTTTAATGAACAATAATGTAATATAGTATTTTATATTTATAAGGAATATACAAATTTATTAGGAATATGTTACAAAATTTAAAAGTTATAACAGTGTAGGATCAATATCATTCATCATAGTAGCAATATCATTCATCATGGATGAGTTAGTGTAGAACTTGGAACTCATCCTAACCACCCATTCATCTGATTATGTGCACAATCACATACACACACACACACACTTTTATTTTACTGAACCTTGCGATCGAATTCTTCTAAATTATTTTGTTTAATGTCAGAAAAATATTCAAAACAAATAGTTAAAATATAAATTTTTACCTTCGTGTTCAGCAAAACTTTAGTATTCGCTGCTACTCGTGGTTGACGGCGCGACGACGTGACAACGTAGTTAACTGCAACGGAGAAAACAAATTGAAGTTGCAAGGAATATATAAGAAAATCTAAACCTAATGTAGTACGAATATATAAGAAAATCTAAACCTAATAGATATAATACTGGGTGGCGGCAGCATACGAGATATGGACGCATAGATATGAATTAATTAGGAAAATTAGAGATAATATGGACGCACAAATATAAATTAATTAGGGAAATTAGAGATATAATAATAATGAACAAAATAATATAAGAATGATTTTTAATTCCAAAAATTGGAGAATTGAGAAAAATAGAAACGGAGGGATTTCAGACGTGCCATATAGGATTTTTTAAAAGAAGCTTTGTTTTCGTTTATATAATAAATAGATAGATAGATTGCCGGAGTTTGTTGAATGAAAATAACTGCATAATTGAAACCCCAAATTTGTAGGGATAATAATTACAAAGAATTGAACAAAATACATGTTTACCCCACACCTTCCTAAAAAAAAGTAAATGATAATTAACATTAAACAAATCAACAAATTATAATCAATCGTATTTATAAAATTAAAAGGTCATGATGAGTTCTTAGTTCTCAAATGTGAATTGGTTTTTTTTTTATATCGTGGGAACTCACAGCCGCTACCTTTGGTGCGCACTGGGTAAATCCACGTCCCTTGTGCAGTAGCCTGCAAACTACATAGGGCAGGTAAACCACACTTTCCAAGTAGTTATAGAAGCGCTTCATGAGATTCGAACCTGAAACCTCTCAGCCCTAGGCGCTCACTTTTACCACTAGGTCATCCCTAAGGGGACTTGAATTGGTTTCTATATTTATGGAATTTTATGGTTAGACAATTATTATTATTAATTATTCAATCAAAAGTTTGTTCAAAAGATCTTAATCATTGAGTTCAATAGTCTTTTAAATAGATTAAATTAAGATTGTTCAAGATTGTTTAAAATTTATAATTCAACGATTGTTCTCTTCTTCACTAATTAGAAAGAGTGAGTTGTTAAATATTAAAATAGACTATTTTTTGTTCTATCAATGAAATGTGTAGGTTGTGTAATCCTCCTGGTCAAGGTCTAAATTGATATAAAGCACATGCTCAAATAACTTAAACGGATTATAGAATATAAGGTAATTTACCGATCTAGTGATCTTGGTTTAGGTGGGTTATGTAGATGCCGATTATCAATCTAACATCAATATAGAGATGTCAATTGAGCCCGAACCCGACTGGTCGATACGAGTGACCTGAAAAAAATAAAGGGTTAGCGTTGTATATTAACAATTCGAATAAATAACTTTGTTATTAGGGTTGGCCCGATATGGTTAGCCTGAAAAGGGTTAGGGTCAACCCTACTAACCCGAATAATATCTCGATTGTTTATTTAACCCTAGGCCTAGGTATATATGATATCATACTTATGTAAGTCATTTTGCATATTATGTGCATTTAATCAACCAAATTTATATATGTATCATACTCCGACCTCCTTTTATTCTTCTTAAATACTATATGGTGAAGATAATGAAATTGAAGTTAATGATCAAGTTGAAGTCACTCCAAAGTTATTCAAGTAGAAGACGGGTATCATTAAATTGTTTAATTTTATTTGCGAGATAACAAATTAATGTTGAATTATTGTAACTTTTTGTGTGCTATAACTATTAAAATTTATTTTGTTGGAAAGTCTTTTTTTTTTAATTTAATTATATTTTTTATGTTTAAATCTTGTGACACGGCGGGCTAACCCGCAACCTGAAGGGTTAGGGTTAGGGTTACGATTTTTCAATTCGAAAAAAATCCAACCTGACTTAACCCGGACTGAATAATAGCCCAACAATCCGATAAAGTTGACCCGAACCCGAAGGGGTTGGCCCGATTGACATCTCTAAATATATACCAACCATTCAAGAATCTCTTTGATTTATCACTACGCTAGGCGCTTCTTCTATAAATAGAACTATGCAACACGTACATATGCTATATCTCAAGCTTCTGAAAATATATAATAAATCATGAAATCTCCTTTTATCTCAACGCTCTCATTCTTTCTTCTTCTAATATTCTTCTTATGTTCAACTTGTGCTAACAACGAGCACAACCATTTTCTTCATTGTCTCTTTGATCATGAATCCGACAACCAGCATTCCTCAATTTCCAACATTGTTTACACTCGTGCAAACTACTCCTCTTACATTTCCATCCTTCAATCCACCATCCAAAACCTCAGGTTTGAATCGGAATCAACTCCTAAACCGGAAGCGATCATAACACCGGAACACGAATCCCAAATCCCACCTGTCATACTCTGTGCTAAACAGACTGGTCTCGAGATCAGAACTCGGAGCGGCGGCCATGACTACGAGGGATTGTCTTACGTGTCCCAGGTCCCGTTCGTCGTCATAGACATGATCAAACTCAATGCAGTCACAGTTGATAGATCTAGGGTTAGTAGAGATAGCAGAAAATAACAATAATACGACGACACAAGGATTTACGTGGTTCGATCGATGTGATCTACGTCCACGGGAGAGAATGTAGAGAGCCTTTATTATGCTTGAGAGTACAAAGAATATTGAATCCCCTTGAACCTCTAATCTAGCATCTATATATAGGCCTTGAATTGAGCCCTAATCCTTCTAGGATTCGGATTCCTTATACATATCTTGTTTCCTAATACATGCATATCCGATTCCCATCCATGATAGGATTCTATTCTCCTCCAAAGTTGGGCTTCGTGACTTGGTCTTCAAGGTAGGCGTCAACTGTAATTGGGCTGAGCTCTTGGGCCGAGCTTGAATGTATAGGCCCACTTAGATTGGGCCTTAGGTCGGGCCCAAGACGAGGCCGGTACCATCACATCCCCCCCCAAAAAAAGAGGAAAGAAGACGTGTAGACCTAGACTACGAGGTCGGATTGCCGAGGTGATTGATTGCGCAACTCACCTGTACGAACTGGATTGCCGAGCTGAGTTAGCAGGTAGAACGAGATGATTAAATTTGGCCCTCAGCGGCTTGGTTATGTGGCTCAGGTCGCTTTGTAGACGTGGCCCATATCCGACCTTAAAGGGAGGGAAAAGCAGTGGGCCGTTTTGAATTCTGTGGAGGGACGGTCCATATTCCGAGAAGTACGGGCCCACGTTTACACGTGTACGATGGGTAGCGGCGGGATTCAAATACGTATAGTGTGGGATTCGAAACGTCTCCCCTATCCTGCTTTTTCAATTCCGCCGCTATATCAAATTTTCCGTCCCAGAAAACCATTTTCCTACTTTCCTTTATCCTTCGCAAAATCTTCAATTTCCCGTATCGCCGCGCCGCCAGTGCTCACGCCGTTAAAATTTCCATTCACGACCGCTCCAGGAGACTTCTGCTCACTTCCCCAAGTAAGTATGGCCTCTCCCTCTCAGTCTAGTAGTAATAGTGACCCTCCTCCGGCAAGGGCCGCCGCCGACAGCGTAGAGTTTAGGATTTTTTCTTTAGCGTCTTCCGAACCTATTATTGAGTGTTTACCAGTGCCCCCACTTGTGAAGGGGAAGGTGGCTGAATACCCCTCATCCTTAGATGAGGTTAGGATTAGGTGGCTCGCCCAAACCTATAATTTTCCTCTGAATGCCGAATTAGTAAAACCGCGCCCAGAGGATCGGGCATGCTCCCAGTGATGGTACCGGCCTCGTCTTGGGCCCGACCTAAGGCCCAATCTAAGTGGGCCTATACATTCAAGCTCGGCCCAAGAGCTCAGCCCAATTACAGTTGACGCCTACCTTGAAGACCAAGTCACGAAGCCCAACTTTGGAGGAGAATAGAATCCTATCATGGATGGGAATCGGATATGCATGTATTAGGAAACAAGATATGTATAAGGAATCCGAATCCTAGAAGGATTAGGGCTCAATTCAAGGCCTATATATAGATGCTAGATTAGAGGTTCAAGGGGATTCAATATTATTTGTACTCTCAAGCATAATAAAGGCTCTCTACATTCTCTCCCGTGGACGTAGATCACATCGATCGAACCACGTAAATCCTTGTGTCGTCGTATTATTGTTATTTTCTGCTATCTCTACTAACCCTAGATCTATCATTGGCGCCGTCTGTGGGAAACGAGACGATCGACGGTTCTTTGGTAGCAGAACTATGACGGTAACACGATCGCAAAACGTGCGGGGAGACCAAAGCCAGCGTGGGAACCCCGACGAAGCAGAAAGTCGCCCCACGAACAGGGGCAACCTCCAGAAAGACAGCTCGGTCCCAAAGGAGGGGCACGGCAATAATCCTGTAGAAGAAGACCCTTTCAAAGGAATGCCCGCGCTAGAGGACATCCCTCAGAAGGGTCCACAGAAATCTAGGTCGAAAGGAGAGGATCTTCTCGGCGACTTCGACCTCGCCACTGCGTACGCCGCAACTGAATTCGCCAGAGCGAATAGGGAGAGTTTCAAGCGCTTCCTCACAACAGCTAGGATGTCCCCAATATCCGAAGCTAGGGAGAGCTCCACACGGAGGTCCATACCCAAAACTCCACATCATTCCAAAGCACAGGAGCCCGAGCTGAGGAGAAAGCATGACTCTCGGCGAAACTCACTCCGCTGCCGGAGCTCCAGCCCGCATCGGAGTCCTAAGCAACACCATCTCCCAAGGCGACATCGTAGTCCAGCCAGGGACCGAAGTCCGAGCTATTCCAGGAGTTATAGCCCCAAAGTAAACCAACATCGATGGGAGGGAAGGTCGGCCCGGCTCGTCAGCCCGTTCACCGACGAGCTACTCGATGCCAAGCTTCCCGCGACGTACAAGCTACCCAACATACCACCCTATAATGGGCTGGAGGACCCCCTCAACTTCTTGACGCGGTTCAAATACAGCATGCACAACCAGGGCCTCACTGAAGAGCATATGTGCAAGTTGTTCCCAGAAATGCTAGTCGACTACGCCCGAGCATGGTTCGACGGCCTGCCGACTGGTAGCGTGGGATCTTGGGTCTACCTCGAAGGAATCTTTAAACAAAGATTCCTTATGAAAGTCCAAGCTCGCCGAGACACGGCCTACCTCCTGTCCGTGAAGCAAAAGGACAGAGAGACCATAAGGGAGTACGCCTCCCGATTTCTGCAGGAGGAAACGGAGAAGAAGAGGCCTGAAAGTGATCGGGGCCGGAACGAATGTGATCGGAGAAGTGCCCACGAGCGCCTTCAGTGGGGTCCTATCCAATCCCGGCTCGGACCGGGGCCTATCCAGTCCCGGCTCGGTCCACGGCCGGGGTCGGAACCCCCTCAGCGACCTCCCTTTGTGAAAACAAATGCGGAGATCTTCGCACTTCATGAGGACTGGTTCATGCGACCGCGCCCGATGTCGGGGTCGAAACCTCGGGATAAGAACAAATACTGCTCTTTCCATGACGACCACGGGCACTACACAGAGGACTGCCGCGACCTCGCGGTGGAAATAGACAGGTTAGCCCAAGAAGGAGCTCTGAAGAAGTACGAGGTCGGAGGAAAGAAGAACAGAAGGGGGAAGCGAAAGGGCGGACAGGGCCGCTGCGCTTCCGATAATAAGCGAGCTAAAACCAGTCATGACGAGGAAGATGACGACCCTCAGGATGGCGTGCCACAGTACGATGGGGTGGTGTCAACCATCTCCGGGCTAACCCCGGGCACAACTAAAACTAAGCTGAGGTCTGAAGCTCGCAGACCACCGATTCCATCGGAGGAGGAACAGACGAAAAAGAGGTTCAAGAAGGGCGAAACAGTCATCTTTTCCGAGGACGATCCTGTACCAACAGCAATACCCCATAATGACGCCCTGGTAATACAGGTCGGAGTGGCCAACAAGATTGTCCACCGCGTGTTTGTTGATAGTGGGGCCAGCGTCAGTATCATCTTCCAACATTGCTTGGATAGGATGGGACTCGACCCAGCTCGGGTAAGCCCAGCGCCCCTGCCACTCAAAAGTTTCACTCAGCATGAAACACGACCTGAGGGAATCATCGCGCTTGACGTCGCCATTGGCAGCCCGCCAACCAGCGTCAACAAGCTAGTCCACTTCTACGTGGTCAAAGCGAACTCCCCGTACAACATCATACTGGATAGGGACTGGCTGAATGCGGTTCGAGCCATTATCTCGCCATATCACTTGCTGCTGAAGATCTCGACCTCGGGCGGAATCCTGACTGTCCGCGGCGACCAGAAAAAGGCCAAAGAGTGCATGCAGGTCGCCCTTCGAGGTCAACCGCAAGCATAGCAATCAAAGTATCCCGAGGAGTTGGAAGAAGCAACAACGATTTCTGACACCTCGGCGGAACAAGTTCCCTTGTTCGAAGAAGACCCTACCAAATTTGTCAAGGTCGGCTTTGCAGGGGAGCCCCAAACCCGCCTACAGATAATCCAGCTCCTTAGGGAATATCAAGACGTCTTTGCTTGGTCGCCGACGGACATGACGGGGGTGTCATCGGACATCATTACACATAAGCTCAACATCGACCCGAGCTCCACCCCAGTAAAGCAGAAGAGAAGAACATTTGCTGCCGAGCGGAACCAGATCATCTATGACGAGGTGCAGCAATGGCTGAAAGCAGGGCTAATTTTCGAGGTCAAATACCCAATTTGGCTATCTAACCCGATGGTGGTCAAGAAAGAAGGAGGGGAGTGGAGGATGTGTGTGGATTATACCGACCTCAATAAAGCTTGCCCAAAGGACTGCTACCCCCTACCCAACATCGACGAGAAGATTGAATCCTTAGTGGGATACGAGGTATTCAGCTTTCTTGACCTTTACAAGGGGTACTATCAAGTCCTGATGGATGAGGAAGACGCGATCATGACAGCTTTCGCCACGAGCTTCGGGGTCTTCGCATTCAAATACATGCCCTTCGGGTTGAAGAACGCCGGAGCAACTTACCAACGAATGGTCGACTTCCTCTTCCGAGATTACATAGGCGAGGTCGTTGAAGTATATGTAGACGACATCGTCGTCAAAAGCAAGGAAAAAGCTTCAGCGGTGGTTGATCTACGAACGACACTCGACGTATTGAGGCAAGCCAACCTCAAGCTGAACCCCAAGAAGTGCACTTTCAACGTGCGATCTGGGAAATTCCTAGGGTGCTGGATCTCGCCGGAGGGACTCAAAGCCAACCCATTGAAGATTAAAGCCGTCCAGGAAATGAAGGTACCCCGAACTATTCGCGACGTACATAAGTTGACAGGCTGCATAACCGCACTGAGTCGTTTCCTCTCGAAAGCTGTCGAGAAACAACTTCCGTTCTTCAAAATCCTCAAGAAGGCCCCGGAATTTGGATGGGGACCAGAGCACGAACTAGCCTTCGACGAGCTGAAGCGCCATCTAAGAGACTTACCAACTCTGTCGGTCCCCCAAAAGGAAGAATCCCTATCCCTATACCTCGCAGCGTCGGAGGAAGCCATTAGCGCAGTATTGGTCCGAGACGAAGGAGATCGGCAGCTACCGGTGTACTTCGTCAGCAGAGTCCTGAAAGATCCAGAGACGAGATATCAGCCCCTCGAGAAGTTCGCTCTAGCCTTGGTAAATGCAGCTCGGCGCCTAAAACCTTATTTCTAAGCTCACCCAATACAAGTTTTGACCGACCTACCACTCCGGCAAGTTCTCACTAAACCGGAGGCTTCAGGAAGGATCGCAAAATGGGCAATCGAGCTCGGAGAGCATTCCATATCATTTGTTCCTCGCCGAGCTATAAAAGGCCAAGCTTTAGCAGACTTCCTCATGGAAGCTCGGTACAACGTCGTGACTAAACCAAAAGAACCCGAGGCCAAGGCAAAGCTCCAAGAGGTGCCAGAGAAGACTCCCCCAGACTGCTGGGAGATGTACGTGGATGGAGCCTCGGGGAAGAAAGGAAGCGGAGCTGGCATACTCCTGATCAGCCCGGAAAAAAAGGAGTTGACATACTCGCTGCGATTCGAGTTCCCCACTACGAACAACGAAGTGGAATATGAAGCCCTCATTGCCGGACTGCGTCTTGCCCAAACACTCCAGGTACGAGCTATCCAAACTTATTGTGATTCCCAAGTAGTGGTCAACTAAGTGCTAGGAAAGTACGAAGCAAGGAGCGAGAAGCTGAAGAAATACCTGGAAAAAGTCAAGCTCCTAGAACAATCCTTCCAGTTCTTCAGGATAGTCCGCATTCCTCGGAGCCAAAATACCAGAGCTGACGAGCTAAGTAAGCTGGTGAACTCAACCGGCTCAACTCTCATAGAAGAAGTTCGGAATCGAAGTATAGAAGAGGCGGAAATCCACGCAATTGAGGAAGACGACCCGAACTGGATGACCCCCCTGAAGAAGTATTTAGAGAGCGGGGAGATTCCTGAGGACAAAACGGAAGCCAGGAAAATCCTGGCTAAATCCATGCAGTACGTTCTCGAAGGAGGAATCCTTTATCGGAAGTCGTACCTACAGCCTCTCCTAAAGTGTGTGGGACCGAGGGAAGCGGACTATGCACTGAAAGAAGTACACTCCGGGTCATGCGGAAGCCACATCGGAGCTCGGATGCTAGCACAGAAAATCATGCGGTGGGGGTACTATTGGCCCACAATGGTAAAAGACGCGGAAGAATTCGTGAAAAAATGCCTGAAATGCCAGCTGCACGCCAAGGTGACCAGGGTACCTCAGACCGACCTCTACACTATACAAAGCCCGTGGCCATTTGTGGAATGGGGCATTGACATCGTGGGACCATTCTACCCGGCCTCAAAGCAAAAACGATTCTTAATAGTCGCCGTCGACTACTTTACGAAGTGGGTCGAAGCCGAACCTTCCACAAAAGTCACAAGTGAGAAAGCCGTCGAATTTGTTTGGAAAAACATCGTGTGCCGGTTTGGAGTTCCAAGAGTCCTCATCTCGGACAACGGGACGCAATTCACGAGCAGAGCATTCCAAGAATTTTGCGAAGGACTCAATATCCAGCAAAATTTCACCTCGGTCAACCGACCTCAAACCAACGGCCAAACCGAGGTCACCAACAGAACGATAGTAAATGGACTCAAAGCTCGCTTAGAGAAGGATAAAACGGAGTGGATCTACAATCTCCAAAACGTCTTATGGTCATACCGGACTATACCCCGAACTCCCACGGGAGAAACCCCGTACCGTTTAGTATACGGGACAGAAGTGGTAATACCAGTAGAGGTCGGGGCACCAAGCCCCCGAACTATCAACTTCTCAGCGGAAGCCAATGAAGAACAGCGCCGAACCGACCTGGATTTACTCGAAGAGAAGCGGGAACTAGCCAGCATAAAAGAAGCTCGGTATAAACAGCAGATGGCCCGATATTATAATCAAAGGGTCAAACCCCAGCAGTTCCAGGTCGGTGACCTTGTGCTTAGAAATAATGAGATCAGCCATTCAGAGAAACTCGGTAAGCTCGAGGCCACATGGGAAGGACCCTACAGAGTGCACGAAGTACTCGGCAAAGGAGCCTACAAAATCGCCTATCTTTCAGGCGAGCTGATACCCAGGACGTGGCACATCGCCCACCTAAAGAAGTTCTTCGTATAAGCAACAAAGTCCTGCATATAGAGTCTTTAAGTTTTTCCTTTTCCTTTTCTTTAAGTCAATGTTTTGTTTTTTTAACGAGCTCGTCAAAACTTTTCTTTTTGTTTTGGTCTCTCTTTTATTAATAAAGTTTCTTTTCGTCTCGCATATTCTTGTATCTTTTAGTTTGCTTATACAAAATATTCAATGCGCAAAGAACACCCTTTCGAGGTCTGAGCTCGTCTCCCTCCAAAAAGGAAAATCCAACGAGGTCAGAGTCAAACTCCCTCACATAGGATAATAAAATCTCAATCGGGGTCAGAACCAAGTTCCCCCGAGAAGATCACAATACGAGGTCCGAACCAAGGTTCCCTTGTAAAAAAATAAAATAAAATAAAAAAATTGAGGTCCGAGTTCAACTCTCTCATAAATGCAACATGCAAATTAAACTAAAGGAAGCTATCTTCACGACGAACAGGAAGTTCAACGGACCCAATCTATATTTATTTATTTCTAACCATTTAGAAATATTCGTATGTACATAAGTTACAGGCAAAAACGAGCTAGTCTACGGGGAATGAGGTTTCTTGCTAAAGTTAAGCCACCGATCTTCGAATGAAGTGATTCCCAGAATATCATCAATTGAAACCCGACCTCGACCTCGACCCCGACCGCTTCCGGAGGAAGGACCCCGACCTCGCGAAGTCGCCGACATCGGCCTCGCAACTCGGCCACCTCGGTTCGGGCCGACCTGACGTCCCTGCGAAGCCCTCCTTACACCGCGAGCAGGCACCGCTCGAGAAGAGGACGGGAGGTCGGGACCCGCACCCTTGGCCAGCAGCGCACGTAATTTTGGCCGGCGTTCTAGAATACACTTATACCGGCCCGCACTCTCTTTGAGCATGTCAAAGGCACCTTGAAGCAGAGGAGACTCGGGACCGACGGCTTCTTTTAAATCGACATAGGTCACCAAGTCTTCTTTCATCTTTAGCTCCGCCTCGGCAATGGTAATACCACTAGCACGTCGGATAATATCTTCGTACTCGCCGTGCTCCTCAGCGATCCTCTTGTGATCCTCAGAAACAGGGTTAACCTGACCTCGGGCAGCTTCCAGTTCTTCCTCGGCCTGAAGAAGCCTGGCTTGAAGCAAATCAGCATGCTCTTGAGCAGCGATCCGCTTGACCTCGGTTTCCACGCAAAGCGCCTCGAACTTCATTCGCCACTCCTTCAGTTCGGTTCCAGTTGATTTCAACAAAGAACACTTCTCGGCAAAAAGCTCTTCAGCTCGGCGACATTTATCCATCCACAGCCGAACTAGACGAACTAGAGACCGTTGTTCAGATAAATCTTGAGATAGGGAACTTATTTGCTTATGAAGGGAAGCTATACCAAGGTTATTAGAAATCTACACACGAAAAGAAAGTGAAAATTCATTTATTCGCAAATGTCTGAGTACAAGTTACAAAAAAGAAGAAAAGAAATCTAAGGAGCATCGACCTCCTTGTCCTGAGAAAGTGGCGGCACAGGGGGGGGTCCTGCGAGGGACCGTCAGCACCAGCACCGCCGAGGTCCTCTCCACCAGCCGGGGCCTCACGCTCCTCTTCGTCCTTATCTTCTTCTTCGTCGTCGCGGAGAGAATCAAAGGCGGCATCCAGGTCGGCATCCCGATCTACCGAGCAGTCAGCAACCTGCTCGGCAGATAGCAGCTCAGACGAGCCGGCCAGACTCTCCAAAATAGGAAGCTGACCGAGATAATCACGGACCACCCTGGCATACCGGGAAGGGAGAGCATCATCCCCGAGGCGCTCAAAGCCGTACTTCGCCACATCCAGGGCAGGAAAATCCTCGGCAGCCTTCTCTAAAGCGGCCATAGCGAAGTTCCCATTGATGAGCAGGGCCAAGTCGTTGGCTAGGCTGGAGAAGCTCTCCGACAACAGTAGCCTCTTCGTGTAGGCCCGAAGAACCTCCCCTTGGCCCGCCGCGAGCTGGGCCTCCCGATCCCTCGCCGCATGCAGCTCGGATTCCAACTTCCGGGATTGCTCGGCCTCAACCCGAGCCCTCCCCGCCTCAGTCTCAGCCGTCGCGAGCTGAGCGGCCAACTCGGCTCTCGCGACCTTCATCTCCTCCTTGGCCCCCTTCAGCTCAGCCTCAGCCTTCCTCGCCCTGGCGGTGACCACCATGAGCTTCTCAGAATACTTGCTCTTCTCTTCCTCATGTCTCGCGGACATCTCCCCAACGCCGCTCTTCAGCCACCCCACGACCGTATCGATGCCCTGTCAGAGGAAGTACAATTAGCTACGCAGGCAAGAATTACAGGAAATATGTCCTAAAGGCAAAGTCTTCACCTCGGGAAAAGGCAGGTCGGCCAACTTGTTTAGAGGGGCTGCCGGACTCGCATCGCCGCCCGAGATCTCGAGAATCTCTACGTCGACCCGCTCTCCACCCCTGGCTCGTTTCTGGGGTGGCATAGGCGGAGCAACGCGAACGTTCGCCGCAAGCCCCACCGCCTCGGCCTGCGGAGCTAGGTCAGAAGTCCCTCCGAGCTGACTCTGGTCGGAGGGGGAAGCAGATTGAACGGTGGACCTCGACCTCTTGGTACCGCGAGCTGCGGCCTTGGCATCGTCCCCCTTAATCTTACCAAAGATCTTCACTGCAAAAACAAGCAAAAAAGGAGTAAGAACAGCGAAAAAAAATACATATATATAAAACAACCCTAAGAGGACTAGCGGGGCCTCACCCGTCGAAGGATCCACCATCCTCTGGGGCTCGTACGGGCTTAACCCCGCTTCAGCTAAGGAGTCTTCACTGTAGCAACCCTCAAAGGGACCGTGATCCCTCATCGCTCTCAAAGCGGACCCTAAGGCTTTATCCACCTCGCCAATTACCCACTCGCGAGGCTTCTCTAACCGCCAAACAAAGTCGACAAAGCTATGGTGACGACAAAAGAAATATTTCGTGTGCCACTTATCCACCTTATTCTGAGTTCGCCCCTTGAACTCAGCTCGGGCGGTGGCATAGTACCAGCCCGCACTCTTCTTGAAAAGAAAGAGTTCGTGAATGAGCTCGGCGGAAATTTGATAACCCTTATCAATCGCCGCAACACCCAAGTCGGTAAACTGCCTAAAGGAATTCGGCATTATCTGCCCTAATGCTAGTCCCAACCTCTTCTGGAGCTCGGAGTAGGGCTCGGGGAGGGGCACACGGAGACCAGCGTGCAGACTGTCCTCGTAAATAGTAACAAACCCCAAAGGGGGGGAGCATGCCCGATCCTCTGGGCGCGGTTTTACTAATTCGGCATTCAGAGGAAAATTATAGGTTTGGGCGAGCCACCTAATCCTAACCTCATCTAAGGATGAGGGGTATTCAGCCACCTTCCCCTTCACAAGTGGGGGCACTGGTAAACACTCAATAATAGGTTCGGAAGACGCTAAAGAAAAAATCCTAAACTCTACACTGTCGGCGGCGGCCCTTGCCGGAGGAGGGTCACTATTACTACTAGACTGAGAGGGAGAGGCCATACTTACTTGGGGAAGTGAGCAGAAGTCTCCTGGAGCGGTCGTGAATGGAAATTTTAACGGCGTGAGCACTGGCGGCGCGGCGATACGGGAAATTGAAGATTTTGCGAGGGATAAAGGAAAGTAGGAAAATGGTTTTCTGGGACGGAAAATTTGATATAGCGGCGGAATTGAAAAAGCAGGATAGGGGAGACGTTTCGAATCCCACACTATACGTATTTGAATCCCGCCGCTACCCATCGTACACGTGTAAACGTGGGCCCGTACTTCTCGGAATATGGACCGTCCCTCCACAGAATTCAAAACGGCCCACTGCTTTTCCCTCCCTTTAAGGTCGGATATGGGCCACGTCTACAAAGCGACCTGAGCCACATAACCAAGCCGCTGAGGGCCAAATTTAATCATCTCATTCTACCTGCTAACTCAGCTCGGCAATCCAGTTCGTACAGGTGAGTTGCGCGATCAATCACCTCGGCAATCCGACCTCGTAGTCTACGTCTACACGTCTTCTTTCCTCTTTTTTTGGGGGGGGATGTGATGGTACCGGCCTCGTCTTGGGCCCGACCTAAGGCCCAATCTAAGTGGGCCTATACATTCAAGCTCGGCCCAAGAGCTCAGCCCAATTACAGTTGACGCCTACCTTGAAGACCAAGTCACGAAGCCCAACTTTGGAGGAGAATAGAATCCTATCATGGATGGGAATCGGATATGCATGTATTAGGAAACAAGATATGTATAAGGAATCCGAATCCTAGAAGGATTAGGGCTCAATTCAAGGCCTATATATAGATGCTAGATTAGAAGTTCAAGGGGATTCAATATTATTTGTACTCTCAAGCATAATAAAGGCTCTCTACATTCTCTCCCGTGGACGTAGATCACATCGATCGAACCACGTAAATCCTTGTGTCGTCGTATTATTGTTATTTTCTGCTATCTCTACTAACCCTAGATCTATCAACAGTCGATGTCGAGGAGAAGACTGCGTGGGTGGGGTCAGGCGCAACCCTCGGCTATTTATATTACAGCATCGCTCAGAAAAGCAAGGTTCTGGGTTTTCCTGCTGGCGATTGCCCCACCGTCGGTGTGGGCGGGCAATTCAGCGGAGGCGGCATCGGCTTATTGGCCAGAAAATACGGCACCGCAGCGGATAACATTATCGATGCAAGGATAGTCGATGCTACCGGCAGAATTCTCGACCGAGAATCAATGGGCGAGGATCTGTTCTGGGCGATCAGAGGCGGCGGAGTGTTGGAACCGATTGAAGATCCCATGTGCCAGGAACATTAGGATATTAATTTAATTTAATTATTCACCGATTAATAACATGCAAAGCCACGTAATTCAATTTATGAGATTGCGGAACCATAAATCGAATATACCTTTGTGAAGAACGAAACGAATCTGAGTCGAGGATGATCCACGCACTAATCTCTGCACACGAGATTAGCTCTTGTATTGATAGATGATTCGACCTACGAACCTTCTAAGATAAACCCTCCTAGATTTGACTATCGATTGGACGACAATCCGTCAAACCCTAGCCACTCAAAACACCCTCCACAAACACTTGATACTTTACAATATTTAATCTAAATATTGATCCCAAGATTAGTGTTTTTTAGGCGTGAGTTTTTGGCTATATTTATAGGATTAGTTTAGGTTATCTTAGGGACTCCTAGGAGGATTAGAACTGGGCCTCCATATTTAATTTAATTCAAGTGTTTAAGCCCAAACACTCTTAAATTAAATAAAACATTAATTCACTCCATTAAAGAATTAACATTGAACTACCCGTTCAATCCGATTTACGAATCGAGCTCCTTTCAAATTATTTATTTCTCGTGTTTAAGATAACGCATGTCCATTAATTAATTTAAGCTATTGACAGCTTTCTAATTAATTAACATCTAATCCAAGAGTAGTACAGCTCAACCTTATTATTATATCGGAAATTAATCCACTTGCAAGGTTTAATATAATAATCATTTTGAGCTCCTCAAGGGGACATCATCAACTCGGTAAACCGAGACACAATTTCTAGCTATAATAATAACTATCATATAAATTATATTATCACCCAAAATATCGAGAATATTGAGTTTCAACAACTAACTCTCACTCATTGATAAATCAAAGCAATAACTATTATAAATATATAATTAAATATTATACAACTAGAATTAAGAAATAATAATTAACCGAGATCTTTAATCATCCACTTAGGTCAATATAGGATAATTAATCTCACCGTTGATCCAGTTCAATGTATACAAAATACACTAACATAAGCTAATAGTCAAGACCAACTACTTCAAGCTTATATTACAATCTCTCAAATAATTGTCCATTAATTACTTAGATTGTGAACTCATTTATTACTTTATAAGCATTACAATAATATGATCTTTCGTGTGACACTACACACCATATTATTTATAATATAAAGTAACTGGACTATATTTGTATAACCATAACACGAATAAATATGCAAATCATGTGACAATAATATTCTCATTAAATAGGAAATAATTGTAAAAAGTTTAAAGTTAATTAATTAATGGCTTTGCACGCCTAAGTTACAATTTTTGATTTATAAGGCTAACGGTCGAATCCGTTATTAAAAATAATTTACAGAAGTCGGCTAGACGACTACCATATTAGGGGTTAGCGCATACGAAAAGTTTTAGTTCGTAAGCTTAGAACGAAAAACCGTTTAATTTTACGTTTACAAAATCGCAAATACGAACACGCCGAGAAAGTTTGTTTTTACGTTTTTCCGGACGAAACTCGGACTTGTCGTCCCGAGTTTTTGTCAAAATAAATTTTATAAATTTATTTTCTAATTGAGTTCATACGTTAAAATTTAAGGTCAAATCGAATCACGACGATTTTTTTTGTACCGAGCACGTTTTTCGTCGTTCGTTTTTCCGTAACGTCGGATCGCGCCGGAAAAACCCGTAAAACCTCCAAAATTTCTGCATGGCAGCTGCCACCTCACCTTAATTAGGTGTTAACCATGCATGTTGACTTAATTAACCAAGTGACACCTCAATCCACTTTATACAAATTCAACATTTTCATCATAACAAGCTCTAAGACAAAACCTTTTCCATCTCTCTCTCTCCACTCTCTCTCTCGGCCATACCCTCTCTCTCTCCCTCAACTTCATCTTCTTCATCTCCTCCATCCACCATTGAAGAACACTCTCAAGAGCTTGAAGAACTCACACAAACCATCCATCCATCCATTCAATTCCATACTTTCTTTCATTAAATCTTAAGGTATTTTCATCCTCTACAATCCTATCCATTTAGTTTCTTTTTCTTTTCTTCTTCTTCTTGTTCGATTTTTTTTTTAGAAGTTGGAATGGAAGAATTGATCTTGAAATAGTGTAATTAGATATGCTAGATATGATATTTATGGATTAAAAATGATCAAAAATAAGAAACCTAACATCTATGTTAATGCAGATTTTTTTTTTGGAAAATTGTAGGATTTTTGTTTTTCTTCTTTTGATCATAGATTCATGCTTAGTAGATGCTTAATTAGTGTTTGGAATGAAAAGGGATTGAAAGTCCTATGTTATTATAAAATTTAGTTAGGGTTTGAAGTATGAAATTAGGGGTTTTTGCATGTTAGTTGTTTTTGGAATTGCAAGTGATTAATTGGTGATATAAGAGCATGTTTAGTATATAAATGTTGTTAATTTAAGAAGAAAATTATCCCATAAACATATGTTCAAAACCAGAAATTTATAAGTAGTTAGGGGTTTTCCACATGATTGTTTAAAGTGATGAATTGTTAGTTGAATATTGTTGCAAATCATGTTAGTTGATAATAGGAATTAATTGGAAATTTTCTAAAAATGTTTAATGGAATGTAAGAGACAAAGATCACTATATAAACTGAGTTATAAAGATGTTAAGACATGTTAGCATGCATGAAAACGATTCCTATTAGACGTAGATTAACGTCGTAAAATTTGAACGAAAACCGACGACTTTTGGAAATCGCATAAGAGTAGAATATCTAGTTGTAACTAATAATCGGGAAGTCGGATGAAAATTCTAACTTGATATTATTGTTTATAATGAAATTTGGAACATCTTTCTAGTTGACGTCATAAGCATTCGAGTTCATATAATATGGGTTATAGTGATAATCGGAAACTAGAAAACGTTTGGAATTTCTTTGTTGGTATAGTACTTGATAGTTGAAATCCGACGTTAGAACGTCGTGTCTTTGAGCAAGTTGAGAAGGAGTTTGTCACGTACGGAGGTACGTGATGACTGCCTTGAGAGTTCAGTTTCTAAAAAAGTTGAATACGAGAATTTAAAACGAACCTAAAACGTTATACGGCGAACTTATCAATCAACTAGGGTTTCACGGCAGTTTTGAGACCCCTGTCGGAAACTGTAATAACTTCCAGCTCGTTTATCGGATTTTTGATCCGTAAATTGGAGCCGAAACTAGACTTCCTAAGCTTTCTAGTGGTACAGGGCTTACCCCCTGTTTCCAAGTCCTCTGTTTTGGACAGCCTCCAGAGTTACTGGACTGTGCAGTAGAAATTTCAGTTTCTTGTTTTCTAAGTTGTTTAGTTCACAACTTAGTTTCTTTTGATCGTTTAAGCCGTTTTATCTAACGGATACCTTCTATCTGACCCTAGAGTCAAGGACCAGACCTTTAATGATGAAAACCAGTCGAGATCGTATCTTATATCTTATCTTTTTATTAAAGAAATAATAAATAAGAAATTTCATAAGGCATAAAGCGAGCTATAATGAAAATCGCCTAAGTTGTTTCTTTTCAACTTAATTTCTTATAATCTTTAAAGTCGTTTTAAGACATCGACAACCTTCTCTACTGACCCGAGAGTCGAGTATGAGATCTTTCAAGTTCTAAACGAGATTGGTACGAGTCTCGTTTCCCGTTTAAGTAAAACGAATCTAGTAAGCGTGCAAATGCCAAAAGAATTAAATGACTAGAACTTTCTTCGATTCTCTTTCTTCGAGTATCTTTTACGAACCGTTTTTAAGTATATTTTATTTTACGATGAAGGAGGAAGCCAACTGTAAAGAAAAAACGAAAGATCCGAAGTTGGAAGCTTTTGCGTATAAGTTCTGTATTTAAAAGGTGGGCTTTTATATACAAATAAAACGAGCAACGCTCGAAAAATCTTTCTTTATCGCTTTGATATCTGTGTTTTCAAAGTAATAATGTGGCATGAACTGTTTTATGTTTTTATGTGAGTTCTCTTGTACCTATCTGAGTCAACATACGTGTTTTCCAGATTTAGAGTTAGTCTATTTTAGATTAACTAACGATCGGCTCTGAGTTAGCTGCTAAGTGCTTTCCAGAGTTAGTGCACTTTGTAACCTGTGGTGTATGTGATATCCTGTTGAGGGGTACCAGCCACGGTGAATTAGTAGTGGTCAAGATTGAACGTAACATTAGTCAGAAAATGCTCGCGCGAGCGATTTATGAGAAAAAGTCAGAAAATGTTTAGTAGACACGGATTCTTTCAATAAAACCCCGTGTGCTACGCTTATGATATGCCATTTTATCTATAATTATGAGTATGTTTTCGGCATCGTGCCCACTAAGTACCTTTGTACTTAGCCCTGCATTGCTTTCTAAATGTGCAGGTTGAAGCGACGGTAAGCGGCGACGGTTGATGTTGAGTTTAAGGATAAGATGCTTAGTAGAACTCTTCCGCTGTCAATCTCTGTATTTCTTTTGAGATGTATTTTGAAATAATTTCTCAGTAGCCTAAGTCTGTATTTTGTGAACTTAGTTTCGTCTTTTGTACTTTTGTCGAGTAATCCTTAGGGATTAACTCTTTCTTACTTATATTAAAGTCTTGTTCATAGTTTATCGATGTTTATCATGTATGTTTAGTCAGTTAGCCCCCCCTTCTTCTCCTCTTCTTTAATCCAACCCCAGTCGCACCCCGGCTTCTGCCGTCCCTCGGGATTTGGGGCTGTGACAATAATAGCCAATATACAAAGCATCAATAAAAGCATGCTTTTCAGTATATAACTCCAACAATCTCCCACTTATACTCAAAGCATGCTTTTAAGTATACCATATTACATCACCAATCTAACATTTCTCCCACTTATACTCAAAGCATAGCTTGTCATACATCTCAAAACATATTCTTTCCACGAATCCATCAAACGAATGTGAGGACATGTTCACGTGAAAAGAATAACCAAGTTTTGATCCAATGCAATCTTTGACACCACTATATCTTCTCGCCTTACGAATGACTCGTATAAGGTGGTACTTTCACCTAATGTGATTACTCGCCTTTTGGGCTTCGCGATTCTTTCCAATTTGCCACTGCACAAAAGTTATCACAATAAATTGTGACATTCATAGGCAAATTAAGAATCACATCCAAGTCCAACAAGAAGTTCTAGGGCCACGGAGCCTAATTCCCATGATGGAGTCTATGAGCATTTACGCACCACACTCCTCCATTAAAAGGCTCCACCTCCCATTGTAACACACATTTCAAGGTAAATTTTATCGAATCTTTATTTGATTGAAAATTTGAAACTATATAACCCAAAGACTATAGACAATCCGATTGATATGCCAACATATACTCATTAATCCATTAAGGTACTTGAGTATATACATATCAACAGTCCAAAATCTTTTTCTGAAATATAATGATATCATGTAACCATGCCAAGGGCAAAACAGATATCAACTTGAATGCAAAGCATAACATATGCGAAACTCCTTATTGCCGAAGCATAAAGTCCGAGCTTCTTGTCATCTATCCCGTTTTGTATCTTAGGACACATTTCCTTTGATAGACCAATTCCATGTCCAAAAGGAAAAAAAAAACTTTTCTTGGAATTTCCATGCTTAAATGCTTTAACACAATTTTGATATAGAACGATTAAGACAAGCCTAAAATCCTCAACTTATGATCTTAAGAGATCTTAGTACCAAGGATACAACCCGCTTTTTCAAAGTCTTCATATCAAACCATTTGAATAAACATACCCATATGTCCGATAATACCTTCATATTATTTCTAACTAGAAAAATATCATCAACATATAGTACTAGAAAAATCACCATGTTTTCGTTGCACTCTTGTACACACATCTCATACGGACATTGATCGAATCCAAATAAATGGATAACCTCATCAAATAGTATATTCCAAGATCAATAAGCTCTGCTTAAGTCCATAAATGGATCACTTTAGCTAGCAAAAAGATGCTCTTGAATCTTAGCCATGAAACCTTTTGATTGGCTCATATAGATATCTTGTTCTAGACTTCCGTTTAGAAATTTCGTCTTAACAATCTATTTGCCAAATCTCCAAAATTCAAATGCACAGCAAAATATAAGAGAATCCGGATTGACTCGTGCAAGACATCAAGCGAGAAGGTTTACATCATAATTGACGCACTCACACTGAGTGTACCATTTCGCCACAAGTCTAGCGTTGAAGATCAAACCTTCTAGTCAAAACCCTCTTATATTTGTAGACTTACTTCTACCAATAGGTTTCACCCATTTAGAAATCTACAAGCTCCCACACTTACAGGAATCTAAAATTCCATTTTTAATTTCATTGCAATTTACCAAGAATCTCCATTCTTATCTTGGACTGCTTCATCATATGTACAAGGATTCGATTCATCTTCCTTAAGGACCAAATCAAAAGACATTCCCATAAAAAAGTATAAACTTGAGTTGACAAACAACCCTCCCACTATGATGATGCACCACCGAGAAAAATGTATTAGTGACAACACGTTGTGCAGTAATATATGATTTTTCCACTAATACAATTGGTATAATGAGTCTTTCACTCCTTAATTCCTTCAGAACGATCCTGCTCATGGATTTTCATTTATAATCTTCTTCCAAGAATCAAACGTTAGTGTTAGTAACGAAATTCCGATTCTTAAGATTATCAATAACCAATTTCCGTTTACCAAAGATATCCTACAAACAATCGTATTTCTTTACAAGATGCGAAGAACATACGTCATTGTTTCCAAGGAATCCACAACGAAAATGAATAAATGAATAACTTAACATTTATCTAATTTTCTCTAAGAATTTGGATCCTTCTATCTACCATACTGTATTGCTACAGCATTAAAAGTGAAGCAGGATAAAATCCCAACTTCCAACATGAGCTCCAAAAAAACCCCAATATGGTTGTCGTCAAAACGATTAGATCGCAAAGACTTGATACATTTTACCTTGATGTGTCACTGTTCCCATCTTGAATACATTGAATACCTCAAAATTCAGACTAAACGATACATCAAATAAATATATCTTAATTTTGAAACAATCATAATCGAAAATGATGAAAAATTCAAAATTATCCTTAGTTTGGACCGATATTGGACCGCACACATTATTATGAATCATTTCCAACGAATTATTGGCTCCATTTACCTTTGGCTTTCAAAGCCCCTTTTTAGATTAGTCATCTTACCTTCCAAGCAAAATTCACTGATTTGTATAGTTTAACTCGGAATTTATCCAATAAACTACCAACGACAAATCTTTGAATGCGCTTAAGGTGACTATGACCAAATCTTAGATGCCAAATATAAGTTTGATTCACAATTAAAGGTTCCTTTCTTTTCTTAGAATTAGAAAAAGTGCTAAACAATTTATCAAATTGCATAGAGTTTCGTGCATACTTTATAAAGATTGTTCTCCAAAATACCAAGATAAATAAACAAAACTTTCCTTTTGATAACACAAAATCACCAAAAGAAACAGTAGTATTTATCTCAAAACCACTTTAGAAACTGAAACTTATTTCTTTCTTAAGTATGACATTTGAACAAATCTCTTAAAATTAAACTTATCTACAAAAGATAAATGCACATCTCCCACTGCAACAACCACCACTCTCGTAGTGTTACCCATAATCACAATAATCTTGCCAACACTTAGTCGTCTCGATTTTCGAGAATCCTGCCTTTTAAAGCGCACATAATTATCGACTCTTGTATCTAATCCCCACAAAGTGGTAGAACAATTCGATAAAACATGTTCGACTAATAGCGTACATGGCGTACCTTGATCGTTCTTCTTTATAAGAAGACTTGTTGATTTATCACATGCCCTTTCTGACTGCTTTTAACAATAAGGACAATATTCAAATTTTATTTTCAATCAACAAGAAAAACAATAATTTTATTTTCTTTGAGAATAACAAGCAGGTTGAAAGATATAATGTAATAACTTGAGAATAAAATATATAAACACAGTCACATACTTTCGATGCTAATTATATTGAAAAAACCTTAAAACAATATAATGCATCCCCAAACACCTCGAAAAAACCATATATATGAGCCACGATAGTGTGGACGTTTATATATACATTCTTCAAGTAGGTTTTAACGCCTTTAATTTTATTATCTAGCCAACTTATACCTTATGGCTAATAAAATTAATAGTCATTACACATATGACCATATAAAAATATTAATCACCATTCCGATGGGGAAAAAATTAATAAATTTATATTTAAGTGAAACCCATAATTTAACATCAAAAATTATTATTCTATAAAGAATAAACCTACAGATAGAGAGGTCATACTGATATAAAATAAAATTTTACAGTTATCCAGATGAAGTTTAATTCTATAAACCATAACTGGCATATCCGATATGGAGGAAGACGCATGTCAACACGTAGCCAATTATTTCATAATTAAACCAATCATGGAGGCCAAATAAATCGATTTCCATTTATACGAAATAAACAAATCGATTAAACCACGTAATATTTTAAAATAAGGTTTTTAATATTTTCATATATTTCAAGTGAATATCCATAACTTAACACCAAAAATTATTAATTTATAAGAATAAGCCTACAAAAGAGAGGACATACCGATATAAAATATAATTTTATTGTTATCAATAAGAAGTTTAATACCATGAACCATAATCAGCATATCCGATATGGAGGGAGACACATGTCAACGCGTAGCTAATTACTTCAAAATTAAACCAATTATGGAATGAAAACAAATCGATTTCCATTTAATAGAATAAATAAATCGATTACACCACTCAATATATGAAACTATATTTTAACAATTCTCAAAAAGCACAAATAATCACATATTATCGAGAATAATAAGATTAATGCGCCATCCACAAGAAAATAAACACATAATAATAATTTTAAACAAATTAAAATCCAATTATCATGGTCTTCGTCTCTGGATTGAAAAAAAACTCCAAAACTGAGCCAAAACGGTTGAAAAAAGCAGAAAAATCTGGCTTGATCCAACCCGGATGCTCAAAGCCCGATCTAAGCCCGACCTAAGCCTGGCCTGTAGCCCAGCCTAAAGCCCATTGGGATTATGAACCCTAGCCCATAGCCGCCACCAGCCTGCTGCTTTTGTTGCGCCGTCGCTGCTGTTGCTGCTGGAGTCAAGTTGCTGTTGGACCACAGGAGGTTGCCACGCCATCACCGTCGACGGGAAGTCGCCGGAAAACCTGCAGAATTGAGAAGCGGAGAGCACCGCCACGAACAGCCATGGCTGCTCATACCGCCGCTCCCACTCAACTATTGTTCCTTTTTCCCGCCGCCTAGAGGTCACCGGTGTTCTTGGAGAACACCGGCAGAGGCTGCTGTTGCAGGTTTTCCGACGTGGCGACGTCTCGACCGCTAGGGTAGAGCCCTAGCTCGCGCTGCCATGTCCCCTGCCGCCTCGCCTCTACTCCCACTGCTTTAGCCGTCTTCTCTCCCACTGGAGAGAACAAACGCAGCAGCTGCTGCTGCCCGTGAAGGCATGCTGCTTGCCGGCGAGTTGCAGCGGGGCTGCTCCTCGTCGCGGGCAGCATCATCACAGCAACCACCACGTTCCGCTGCCCATATACGGTGATGAACCACCACGAGCAGCCCTGGTTTGGCGTTGAAACATGTCACCTCCGTCTCCGTTCTTCGTTCTTTCTCAACGTGTAGAGTCGTTTTACAATTATTTACAAAAAGAAAACAAAAACGAATCTAATCTAACACGATCAACCCTCGTGTGAAAAACGAGCCACAAACAGGCTTTACATTAACGAAATACGAAAATTAAACCAAACAATTAACCATGATAATTGGATTCCTGCAAAAACGAATCTCGCAAACCAAATATCCAAAATAATTGAATCGAAACACGTATTTCAATTAATCATAATTAAATTAAATTAATAGAGCCTAAATCCGGCTCTGATACCAATTGTTGGAACCGATTGAAGATCCCATGTGCCAGGAACATTAGGATATTAATTTAATTTAATTATTCACCGATTAATAACATGCAAAGCCACGTAATTCAATTTATGAGATTGCGGAACCATAAATCGAATATACCTTTGTGAAGAACGAAACGAATCTGAGTCGAGGATGATCCACGCACTAATCTCTGCACACGAGATTAGCTCTTGTATTGATAGATGATTCGACCTACGAACCTTCTAAGATAAACCCTCCTAGATTTGACTATCGATTGGACGACAATCCGTCAAACCCTAGCCACTCAAAACACCCTCCACAAACACTTGATACTTTACAATATTTAATCTAAATATTGATCCCAAGATTAGTGTTTTTTAGGCGTGAGTTTTTGGCTATATTTATAGGATTAGTTTAGGTTATCTTAGGGACTCCTAGGAGGATTAGAACTGGGCCTCCATATTTAATTTAATTCAAGTGTTTAAGCCCAAACACTCTTAAATTAAATAAAACATTAATTCACTCCATTAAAGAATTAACATTGAACTACCCGTTCAATCCGATTTACGAATCGAGCTCCTTTCCAATTATTTATTTCTCGTGTTTAAGATAACGCATGTCCATTAATTAATTTAAGCTATTGACAGCTTTCTAATTAATTAACATCTTATCCAAGAGTAGTACAGCTCAACCTTATTATTATATCGGAAATTAATCCACTTGCAAGGTTTAATATAATAATCATTTTGAGCTCCTCAAGGGGACATCATCAACTCGGTAAACCGAGACACAATTTCTAGCTATAATAATAACTATCATATAAATAATATTATCACCCAAAATATCGAGAATATTGAGTTTCAACAACTAACTCTCACTCATTGATAAATCAAAGCAATAACTATTATAAATATATAATTAAATATTATACAACTAGAATTAAGAAATAATAATTAACCGAGATCTTTAATCATCCACTTAGGTCAATATAGGATAATTAATCTCACCGTTGATCCAGTTCAATGTATACAAAATACACTAACATAAGCTAATAGTCAAGACCAACTACTTCAAGCTTATATTACAATCTCTCAAATAATTGTCCATTAATTACTTAGATTGTAAACTCATTTATTACTTTATAAGCATTACAATAATATGATCTTCCGTGTGACACTACACACCATATTATTTATAATATAAAGTGACTGGACTATATTTGTATAACCATAACACGAATAAATATGCAAATCATGTGACAATAATATTCTCATTAAATAGGAAATAATAGTCAATATACAAAGCATTAATAAAAGCATGCTTTTCAGTATATAACTCCAACACGGAGGTGCCAGCTTCGGCGTGATCATTGCATGGAAGGTGCAGCTGGTCGACGTTCCGGAAACAGTCACTGTTTTCACAATCGAGAGAACGATGGAGCAGAACGCGACTCACCTCCTTCACCGCTGGCAATACGTAGCTCCTGAAGTGAGCAAAGATTTGTTCATCGGGATCATAATAACGAGGAAGGGTCCCACAATAAATGTGAAGTTCAATTCATTGTTCCTAGGTGGGAAGCAGGCATTAATGGCGTTGATGCAAGAGAAGTTCCCCGAGCTAGGGTTGGTGAGGCAAGATTCCAAGGAGGTGAGATGGATAGAGTCAGTGGCGTACATCGCTGGATATCCGATCGAATCTTGGCCGCAGGTGCTGCCCAGCAGAACAGATGTTTACAGTGGATACATGAAAGTGAAGTCAGATTACGTGCAGACGCCCATCCCGGAATCCGGGATCGAGGGCATGTGGAGACAGTTGTACAAGGATGAAGGAACAAGGGCTCATATCCAGCTAGTTCCATACGGAGGAAGGATGGCGGAAATTTCTGAATCTGCCATCCCGTTTCCTCACAGGGCTGGTAACTTGTACGAAATACTGCAGATGGTGTATTGGAACGACGACGAGAATCAAGCTGCGGACAAGTATATAAACTGGAGTAGGAAACTAGAGCATTACATGACTCCATGTTTCCGCTCCTCCGGGAGGAAGATATCTGAATCTCAGAGATCTCGACATCGGAGCTAATAACGTTCAGGGAGAGACGAGCTACGAACCGGCCAGCATTTGGGGGAATGCGTATTTCAAAGATAATTTTGATCGTCTTGTTCGAGTCAAAACCATGGTTGATCCCAAAAACTTCTTCAGGAACGAACAGAGCATTCCGCCGTTGCACTTGAGGTCGGCACAATAAAAGAAAAGTACTGAATCAAAGAGTAAAAATTTGTTTTAATGTGGCTTGATTCTTGAATATGCGACTGATTCCATGCCGGTTATTGAGCTTAATGTAATTACTTTTCATACTGTAGAGAGAATTGAGGATCAACAAAATCCTCATAGTTATGTATTTGGATTGAGAATCGGGCTAACCTTGGGTTGCAACCTTATCGGACCAACCCTAATAACCTAGTTATGTATTTGGATTGTCTCTCGTGCAATACGTCTCGCTTTGTGAGACCGTGCGTGGCGCTTGCATTACACGCATCAGCTCCGCCTTCGGCTCTGATTTTACGACTCCGCCTTCGCTCTGATTACTAATATATTGATAAACTTAGCAGCAATAATTTGGCCACTTCGACTCGCTCCGAGGCCTTCGGCTTCCTTCGTTCGAATTTTGACCAAAGAAGAAGCGGCAAACAAAAAAAAGCGAAGACACAAACAAAAAAAGGGAAGGAGGAGGGGGAATAAATCTGGAAATTAAAAAAAGGAATTCGATAAAAAAAATCGAGAATTTAAAAAAAGTCAACGATTTGACCGCATCAAACCTATCTCACACAAGAATTTGTCATATCCTTTTCTTTCCATGTAACATCTTTTAAATCCTAATTGCCTCACACAGATTCGGAGCGATTCATAATTGAATTGTTTAATCTCTCGTGAATACAATTGATGTTAACTATTTTAATATAATTTGGTGCAGTGAATATGGGATTCCAATAATTTTTGGAAGAAAAGATAAAGTTCAACACGAAGTCGGCCAAGAAATTTCGGATGAATTTTTATAGAGATCCATTTATCAAGTTTATGATAAATATGTAAAATAAAAAGGCAAATTCTTGTTTGAAACCTGTCTCATATTGTGAGATTGGGTCAACCCGATCCGAATCTGGGTTGACCTGGTCAAACCGTTGATTTTTTTTTTATTTTTTTTTTCCGATTTTTTTTTTAATTTCTAAATTTATTTTTTCCCCTTTTTATTATTTGTCTCTTCATTTTTTATTTGCTGTTTCTTCTTTGGTCAACGTTCGAGCGAGGGGAGCCGAAGGCTTCGGAGCAGTAAAAAAAATTCAATTTGTTGCGCGATGATTATTCTTATATTAGTAATTGAAGCGAAGATGGAATCGTAAAATCAAAGCCGAAAGAGGAGCCCGGACAAATATTTTTTGTGCGTTGACATATAGCCCATCAACGTGGCTCATTTATTTATTTATTTTTAATTCCCTTGGGATGCTCACATCTATTATTAATAATAAGTATGGTTAGTTACTCAAAACAAATCCAGTAGTAAACGCATGAGAGATTTCCATTGAAAAAATCAAAAAACTTAGCAGTGTGGACTTTGATTACGAAAGTGGATAATACTTGTACTCCTATATATTATTTAATTTCCACGAAAAAGCTCGGTTGCATTGAATATTGATAAAAGAAAAGTCGAGTTTTGTTAATCATCGAGAGAAGTAGTTGGATGCGTTGTATACTTATTAATTTTAGAATAAAGATATCCGGCCACACTGTGGCCAGCCACACGCTTAAAAAAAAGAAAGTTGACTATAAAAATAGAAATAATCACATTTCCCCTTTAGGGTTTATGCTTCCCAATTAGGGTATATTTCCATTTTAAAAATATATATTACCATTTTTAGCTCGTGTGGCTGGCCACAGTGTGGCCGAATATCATTACTCTTAATTTTAATATGGGATTAATTAATCCCAACTCACACTTAAATAAATTCTAAATTTCTAATTGACTTTATGATTTTAAAGGGAATAAATAATGTAATTGAGATTAATAAATTACACATGAGGTTTAATACACTCTAATTTAGGACACATTAGGTCCAGACATACGATGGTAAAAATAGGAATTCGACGGAGTTTTTTAACAAATAATTTAATTTCATAGTTTCGACAGTTTGATTATTCATAAACATACACTTTTTAAATTTTAATTATAAAGTTTCATCCCAATTTAAATTCACAAGTTTAGGAGTTGAGAGCGGATGAGAGTAAAATTTGGGAGTGGATGTGCGTGAGATCGATATTTCGGAAGGGGTCTGAATAGGAAAGAAATTTTGAAGGCAACCGGACATTTTTTTTCTTCTTTCAAACACGTATGTCCAGATATAGTATGCCCGAATAGAATTATTGTTAGAATTAATAGTTTCTAATTGATATTAATTAATAATGCTACTTTTTTTTAACAAAATATTAATAATACTAGTTGAGATTGATAAAACTTAATTATCCCATAATCATCATATTATTCTTTAATTAGTAATCGGAGCGAAGACACAGCTGTAAATTCAGAGTTGAAGGGGGAGCCGGACAAAAAATCTGTAAAACAAAATCAAAATTAAAAAATTAATAATTATAAAAATATAAGCGCATGCACAATACGAGATCTTGCATGAAAGACTGATGCGTGCAGTGCAAGCGCTACGCGCAATCTCACAAAGTGAGACGCGTAGCACGTAAGACAAGCTCAAACAAAAAATATTTTTTGTGTGCGTTGACATGGCCCATTGTCGTGGCTTATTTATTTATTTATTTATTTTTAATTCCCTTGCGTTGCTCACATCTATTATTAATAATAAGTATGCGTAGTTACTAAAAACAAATCCGGTAGCAAACGCATGAGAGATTTCCACAAAATCTAACAACTTACTGTGGGGACTTGGATTACGAAAGTGGATAATACTAGTACTTCTATTATTTAAAATCCACGAAAAAGCTCGGTTGCATTGAATATTGATCAAAGAAAAGTCGAGTTTTGTTAATAATCAGGAGAAGTAGTTATTAATTTTAATATGGGATTAATTAATCCCAACTCACATTAAATAAATTCTAATTGAAACTTTATGATTTTAAAGGGAATAAATAGTGTAATTGAGATTAATAAATTACACATGAGGTTTAATACACTCTAATTAGAATTAATAGTTTCTAATTGATATATATTAATAATACTAGTTTTATTTTGAACAAATCTTCTTGAGTATACATCCCTAAGCCCACATCCATTCTCTATCCTAGGTGGCATTTTTAGGAATTTTCTTTCTTATTTATCTAAAAATTCCAATCCCAACCTCCAAAGCAAATCATCACACTTATTACTCAAAGACGTTACACTTCAATATTATGATGACTCTTTACTTTTAGTAAAATTGAAATTGGGAACCAATTAAACATTTGACCGACAATTAAACCTCACTATAATTATAATAGCACAAAATTAAAGTTTATACGTTTACATATGAATTCATGATTGCCTTATATAAATATAAAATTATGATTTGAGTTTGGAACAAATATAAAATTATGATTTGAGTTTGGAACAAATACAAATTTGGTGATTTTAGATTAAAAAAAAAAACGTGTACTATCATCCGAGTAATGTTATTATATGTATTATAATTTGATATAATCGTGTAACACTCTTTATAATAGGAGTATACATCCCTAAGCCCACATCCATTCTCTATCCTAGGTGGCATTTTTAGGAATTTTCTTTCTTATTTATCTAAAAATTCCAATCCCAACCTCCAAAGCAAATCATCACACTTATTACTCAAAGACGTTACACTTCAATATTATGATGACTCTTTACTTTTAGTAAAATCGAAATTGGGAACCAATTAAACATTTGACCGGCAATTAAACCTCACTATAATTATAATAGCACAAAATTAAAGTTTATACGTTTACATATGAATTCATGATTGCATTGTATAAATATAAAATTATGATTTGAGTTTGGAACAAATATAAAATTATGATTTGAGTTTGGAACAAATACAAATTTGGTGATTTTAGATAAAAAAAAAAGTGTACTATCATCCGAGTAATGTTATTATATGTATTATAATTTGATATAATCGTGTAACACTCTTCCAATAAATTGTCACAATATTGTCACTTCAATACAAAGTAATTTTTAAAATTTATTCTTATATTATATACCATGTAAATGTGACGCATGGATGTATTCCTTAGAGTTAAACAAGTTGATCAACTCTGTAAGACCAAATTCATCGACACAAATGGGCTTTAACAGAGCAAGGAAGAGCCCCGTTGTCATCAAGATTGTGATCAGCTTCAAGTGCCTATATTGGAGAAGTTTGAGGAGAGCACTATTAATGGAAACAAGAATCATCTTTAACCGAGACGGGCATGACCATCATACCAACATTGTTAAAGAGGATAGTTTCTCAACAACACTCGTGGAGCAAGGAGGTGTGCAAAGCTCTCGGAACAACTGCTCCATGTTCAAGTACATGAACTCTCTTGGTGGAGATAATAGTAGTGAGAATGAAACATCAACAAGCAACGAGATGCATGATCAGAGGCTGAAGATAACGACATGAATTTATTCATGGAAGATTTTTGTTATTGTATTTATTTTAATAATATTTTATATTGATATTTGTACTTTAATTGTATTTGATATTTCTACTAATTAATATTTACTTCGTTGTATTTGAAATTTTACAAGTTTGAGGCGGGTGCGGATATTTTTAATCGAGTTTAGAACGGGAACGCATAGAGAAATTATGATTTGGGTTCGGAATGGTAGAATTTGGTGATTTTAGATCGAAATCGGGTAAGCACTTGAAAAATATTTTCCATCCTTAATTAATTTAATGTTATAATTTGATAGTTGTGTAACACCTCTTTGAATACAATGTCATTCGATACAAAATATAAAATTTATTAAAATTTATATTGATAAATTATAATGTTAAGTGATACCCGTCGATGTTCGACGGGCTACAAACTAGTTATTAATAATACTAGTTGAGATTGATAACCTTAATTATCCCATAATCATCATATTATTCTTTAATTAGGGTGGGTATGTTTCCAAATGAGATCCTCTATTGCCTTTCCATGTTGCATCTTCTACTGCATTAATAAGGGAACGACATGTGGCATGACTAAGGGTTCAAGATTTAAGGTATATATAAGGAAAATATATTCCCTAAATCTTAAACCCATAATCACGCCACGTGTCGTTCTCTTATTAATGCAATAGGAGATGCAACACTGAATGTAATAGAAGATCCGATCTGGTATGTTTCACCCATTTTTGGTCTTATTTTGTATAGGTTTTTTAAGTGTGTTTTTTTACGATAGTTCGTTTGGTTTGTATTGTCTTAAGTCAAAAATTGCACTCATGTTTAGTCCATGTGTTTTGAGTGAAAATGTAGGTTCTGAGCTGGAATTGCATGTTTAAAGAACAAAGTAGGCTCAAGATCTTGGAACGAAGAGGTATGGAGAAGAGTAGAGTTGAACTAAAAGGCAACCCTCTTGGCATAACTAGGGATCCCTACTACAGAGAGTCATTGCGTGTCCAGGGAATTGAGGCAGAGCTCCCTCCATGTCTAGAGATCTCTGGGTTTTCTTACTTTGTCAGGGGCAGAGCTCCCTCGCTGACTAGAACTCCCTACCCAATTGCTTGGTCGTTTGGTACAGGAACCAGGGGCAGAGCTCCCTCACCGAACAGACTCCCTGCCCTGTTGATTGGTTGTTTAGTGCAGGGAACAAGGGGCAATGCTCCCTGGCAGCCCACAACTCCCTGCCCGCACGACTCAGCGGGTATAAATCTGCTCTCTGCACACGAAAACTGGCGGATTTTTTTACTTTTTTCTTTTCTAGGGTTTTCTTTATTGTTTGTGAAGACTGGAGAGAACTTTTACCTTGTTTTCTTCTGCTTTAATCTTATAATTTTCGTTTCAGATTCAAGAACATCAACCACCACAGATTTATTTTCAGATTCTCTTTCAACTTTCATCATTCAATTTCCATTAAAATTTGTGAGTTCTTTAATTCTTGTTTTTAATTTTTTCTGCTACAATTTCTTTTAGATTAATTTCTTAGAGTTTATGTTAGTGTTAGAGATTATTATTGCCTATGCTAGATTATATTTCAATTCTTGCCCAGGTTTAACTTATGCTTAATTATTCTTTCCGCCTAGTTATAAACAAACAATTCTATTTATTTACTGCTTTATTTTCTTTTCTTTTCTTTTCTTTTCGCAATACAATAATTTCCCTGTTATGTTTTCCTTGAGAGACGCTATTTGGGTTAGTTTATTTAATATATTACGACCATGTTTAATTGCGTGCAACTGAGATTATTTAGGTTGAACATGGTACATCTTGTACCTACTTTCTTGCCATTAACTATATAGGGTGCGTTTACTTTGATAGAAAATAATGGAAAATAAATATTTTCACTCATTTTTATCTTTTCACATGTTTATTATAGTTGTAATTTTCTCCGCCTCCGGGCATAATGGATAATCTTCCCGGGTAGCTAACCCCTTTTCCATCGTTTTCACTCCAATAGTGGAAAATATTAAAACAGGGGATAGGTGGTGATATTTTCAATGGACAAAAGGCATAAAAAATTGGGAGTGGATGTGGTGTCACGATCCAATTTCTAATGTATGAGACGACTAGAAAACGAGAGACAACGAGCGTGAAATAACGGAAAATAAACAAAGAGAACATACTCGGGAAGAAGAGAATATTCATTGAAAGCGATAACAAACAATAATATGCTTTCAATACTCAACTCAAAAGCTCATAAGGTATATATTTAATAAAGTAGAAGTCAGAAGAATAAGAAACATTGTATCGAGCACGACAACTCATTATCCAACCATCAAAGTTATATGAAATTTAAACATGAATAACATCAATGTTGCAGCGGAAAAACTACATCAAGTCCCAAGTTATATGTATGAAGACACATAAATCCAAACTTAACAAACTCGACTAAAGAACAACGAATGTCGCCAAGCACACAACATTATCATCATCCAAGCTAACCTTCACGTTTTAGAAAACAACATGCAGAGCTGACTACGAAGTACTCAGTGAACACAAGCCAAATTAAATTCAAAACTTGCTGAATAAACCTATAAATTGAACTTGTCTCTTTTGCTGCATCACAAGTGTTAGAGATATCAAACCAATTAACTTGTGCATGCTTGAAAATATGTTCTTTTTTGAAACGACTGCGCAGTCATATATATATATATATATATATATATATATATATATATACTCAGATATGAATCAATCTACATCAATTAAGTGTGTCGAGAAGTAGATCTCGTACTCAAACACTGCGATTGGCCTAACCGAAACAAGGGTTACAGTCACCTCTAAGTGCACATCATCCCGTCTCACACAGGACCAAACTTATCAAACTCAAGTAGATGATTAACACAACAAAACTCAAAAACATTGGCAAGTTAATTAATATAAATCTCACATAATGTCCACCTTTCTCAAGTGGTCTGTCTTGGGAAAACTATTTCTTCTTGCTCGATCCTTACTTCTGGAGTCCACTCATTCCTTTAAAAATACACTCTTATAAGAACGAGATTGTCTTTCGGAAAAGAACGAACTCTAAACTTGGTTATTCGAACTTTTACTTGACTCAGATTTTCTAACTTTTCTAGGTTCGACTTATCGAACATTCTCGACTCTTAACTTCTACTCAGATACCATACCAACAGATTAACATCAAACTCAACATCAATACTAAACATTCTCAATATCAATCAAATCAAACACTTAATCAAATAATCTAAACGAGAAATCACTATTCATTCTGCGATAAAAAAATTCTTGATTTCACGTCTCAAACAATCTCAGAAAAATACGAGATTAATTTTCGATCACTTGAAACACAGATCATGCACAGACATGACATCACTTCTCAGATTGAGTATACGCAGATAAGGTACACGACTGACTCCAATAAATAGCCGAAAAAAGAAAAATTTTCAAAACTTCTCAATTAATTAATCCAAAAAATTTCCAATAAATCTCAAATAATCATACGATCTCAAATACTGACTCAATACAATAGAGGAAGAATGCATTGGGTCCAAGTGACAAACTCCAATTGAGTTGTCATTATGTATTTATACTGTTGAGCGTCGTCAATGTTAAATTCTTGAGGCGTCGCACTCGCAATTCAGACACACATATATTCCCTATGCATATTAAATATTACATTATTATTATTATTATTATTATTATTATTATTATTATTATTATTATTATTGTTATTATTATTATTATTATTATTATTATTATCTAAGACCAAGACCAAGACCCAGAGTAACATGGGCCTAGCACCATAATTTCTATCAAATTCTGAGTGAAATGAGGTGGGCTTAATTCTTGAGCCCAAAAAGAAGCCCACGTATAGATCATTGGCCATGTATTTATCCATTTGTCAATTCTGGTTATTCATTTTAATAGATGAAAATATATTTTATTTATTTAATTAATGGAGGAGGAAAGAGAAATTAGGCAAATTAATTAAGATTGTCAAATGAATGTAAAATTAACATACCTCGGATGTAGAAAGTGGGTAACAGATAAATTAAATTACATTTTCCAATTATATAATAATTCATGAGACATTCTACATGAGTATTTGTATGAGCTAGATATGTTGGTCAGCCCTATCAAGTCGAGCAACACTATGTTTGAACTCGATTCGATTTGTCATTTAAAGTTGTATTTATGATAGTTCAAGATATTTTGTAATAAAACAAAAATAGTTTGAAAGTTAAATTTATTTTCCCTCTATTATATACGCTTAGTTTTCTGATATGAAATAATACTTTACCTAAGCACATATCATTTCCAATCTTTCACCTTGTATATCCGAGGTATGATAATTTTAATTATCATGTAAAAAAAAAAGGTATGTTAATTTTACATTTTTTAGGGATGATATAAATTGGTGCCCGTAGTCATATGAAACTTTTTTTTTTTTGATACTATAAACAAACCTCCTTAATTTTGTGTGCTTTTTTTATTTTTGCTTTTTTAGAACTCAAATTTTCAAGACCAAAAATAAATGAGGGCCGTTTTTAAGGTCTAAATTCTGTTTGTGAGTGTTATTTTTAGAGGCCCCTTTTTCTCTCGATTTTACGTTATTTCTCTTTTTCAATTTTTCTTTTGTATCAATCATTTGTCTCTGAGGGGACAACCAAACTGTGCGGCTTCAGTTTGTTAATTATGAGGTTTAGGTCTAACCCATATATAAAAAAAAAAAAAAAAATCATATCAATAAGAAAAGATATCTTATAAAATGAAGAGGATTTAAGTATTATAACACGTAAAGATATCTAAGTATTCAAGTAGCAGAATGTTTCGAATGTATTAGAATGATTTTTTTTTTAATCCAATTGAACATGCCCCAACACAAATACTTATATAATAAAGAGAAAAAAAAATACTAATTAATGAAAGAAGAGAGAGAAACGAAGCATACCATTCTAACACATTCGAAACATTCTGCTACTTGAATTTTTATGTTTATGATTATTGATTTATTCGTCGCACATAACACAATATATCGCACTATTTGATGAATTACTTCTTGAGCTTGAGCCTTCAATGAAGAAGTGTTTATTTTCTTATTCTTATATACACTTTTTCTTTTTAACTATTTCTTCTTCCTAACTCCTTTTTTTATATCACTTCTACCATTGAACACAAATTAACCATATTCATCAACCTTTTCCTCTAATAATCTTCAAACTCTTTACATATACGAAATGAACATACTTCTTAAATTTTGCCTTTGTAATTTGCACTATATTGTCAAATAATACATGCAACGTAATTTGCAAGATGAGAGATTAGAGCATTCACTACAAGGGGGTCGATCCCCTAGGTCGAGAGTCTATCGACTCTCTTGATGACCCAACAGGGTCGATATCCACCATTGCAGCCGGAATCGATAGCCGGAGTCGATGGGGAGGGTCGAGGCATGTGTCGTTCCATCGACACCGCTCTCGACTCTCTTCTTCATACTTTTGGTTACATGTGGCGTGTCCCCATTTGTCCAATTTTATTTTTTTATTTTAATTTCTGACAATAAAAAAAATACTCACCTTCCCCTCATTTCGCACGCCAATAGACCTAGGCCGATATCTACCGCCCATTATCAAATTTTCTACTAAGTCTATCCAATTATTGGGATCCCACCAAAATCACCAAAACCAAGGATAGACCCAAGTCTATATGACTATATAGACCCCCGTAGTGAATGCTCTTAGATAATTCCTTTACGCACCCTTAAAATATGAAATTTTGGATCCGCTACTACACTTAAATACTTTTAAATTACTTTTATTGCTTTTAAATCACTTTTAAGTGGGACCCTTTTCGTGTTGAGTCAAATTAGGAATAAAATCATGGAGTATATATATAAACTACTAGTAGTAATATAGAAGAATAACTATTTATGCACTAATCCATCAATGGTAAATTGGTAACCATTGTCGTCTCCCTCCCAACCACCCCAAAAAAAACACACAACACACACTACCCCGATGAGCCTCTACAAATTATTAGGCGTTGCTAGAACTGCGAGCAAGCAAGAGATAAAGGTAGCATTTCTTAATAGTCGTGCCCCTAAGCAAGTGAGATTTTTACTATTAAGACGGATGGAGTATAAATAAGATGCTCCACTATTTGTGTAAAGTAGTTACTCATTCAATTTGTCAAATTACTTTATCAAAGGAAAAAAAATTTATCACCTACATAGAAAGATAGTAGGTCCCACTATATTTTAAGGATTGTCAAAGATTAACTCTTTTGTTTGTGACAAATTGAGTGAGATGCACAATTAAGAGAAGCGAGATAAATTGAGCGAAACAGAAGGAGTATATTTTATTTTGAGTAAAATATATTTAATTTTATCTAGAGAAAATTATTTTAAGGACTTGATTAATTTTTTTTGCATGTCTTTGCAACAGTTGGGGATTGTTAATTTTGGTCTTAGTGCAAATTATTGCGCATGGCAAAAAGAAGGCACACACAACTAACATGTAGCTTAGTCGATATTTATTTATTATTTATTTGTTTATTACGAATTTTAAATTAATTTGGATCATTGATTGATTGTAGTGCAATTGAACGGTGACTGATATAAATACACTATTTTTCTTTCCTTTTGTGTTGTTTGGATATGGAGAAGCTTGCTGAAAAAGAAAATGGTGAAAGGAAAGAACATAGTTAAATACCATCATCATGCACGTTTAGGGCATTTTCAAAGCTTCCAGTTATTATTTGTAAATAGTGACGGATCCAAGCAGGAGCGGAGCTAGAAAGTTAATAACATGCAGGCGAGATCTCATCGAATAATTTCATGATGTTTTCTACTAATAATACAAAATCCAGGTCAGATCTTACATATTTATTCACAATTACACAATCAAGACAAAAAATCATCCCCATCAACAATCGTAAAATTTCTCAAACTATACAATTATAGTTTCGAAGAATACGTGTGTCCTATTACATGCTCTGCACACCGGTAGAGCCCAACAAGCTCCAGCCGAGCTGATCCTCGTGTCCACCATCACGGAACACCAAGCTGTTTATGGTGTTCTATGTAGGCATTTGGACACATGGAGGATCATCAAAGACAAGCCTAACATCTTTGACTGATTTAGTTTAGTCGTTTTATTTCGGATTTTCAATAAGTTGGGTGAAGTAACGTTTTTAATTTTCCGATCAATAAAACTAGTATTTGTACAATTGTTATTATAGTGTTTATCATACGGTTCCGCTCCCCTACCCATCGTGGGCACTATTAATGTGTCCACCGTTGATGTGGCAATGCCACGTAGAGTCGGAAGTCATACCATATAAATCTTCCCTCAAACCCTATAAATCTATTCATTTTAATTATCTATTTAATAACTCAATGTTTTATGGAAACAATATCTCCTACAATCTCTCCAAAATTCCTTCTCCTCAATTAATTACGGTGATAAAAGGAAAAGGCCGAATATGACCATAAAATGCAGGTAAGTTATGTACTAATTATATAAAAAAATTTCCTGCAAAATTAAAAGAAAATAAAAGTGGAAGATGACGTACCTATTGACTTTTTTTCTTTTTATTTTAAATATAGTAAATAATTATTGAATCCATAGTATTAAAATAAAAAATTAACTTTAATTAATCATAATTTTCACTGTTATATATACACCCAAACTAATACTACTTTCGGTCCCCAAGTCTCTTCCTAGGAGGAAGTGGCACGGGTATTAAGAAAAATGTTGTTGAGTTAGTTATGAGTAGTAAAAAGTGATTGAATTTGTTGTGAGTGGAGAAAGAGTCCCACATTAAGGGTAGTGATATATTAATTAATTGAGATAGTGGTGGACTATATGTGGAATTTTAGGTAAATAAGTTGATAAAGTAAGGCTAAGAGATAATAATTTGTTGTGAGGTAGTGTACAAAAATAGCTAGAGAGAAACTTGGGGGTCATCCCAAAAAGGAAAGATAGGAAAAGACTTGGGACCGGAGTTAGTATATTCTAATAAATCTAAAATAAAAAGAAAATTTATTAAACATATATATATTCTGGCAAACTTTATAAAAGCTTGATTAATCTCACTTTGATGGTATAATAATCATTTGTAACGGAATTGATTGAGGATCGAGAAAGAATTTTTGAGAGATTGTAGGAGATATTGTTTCCATAAAATATTGAGTTATTAAAGTAGGTAATTAAAATAAAAAATATTTATATGTTTGACTTCGGAATCCATGTAGCATTGTCACATCAATAGTGTCCACGGTAGATAGGAGTGAAACCGGTTTATGATATAATTACTATTTATATTCTTTAATAAAATTAATAGAAAATGATAATAATTAAAAAATAAAAATTTGCGATCGCGTAATGTGGGAAGAAAATAGGCGATCGTTGATCCAAAAAAATCGTGGAGCGATCATCTAAATGACGATCGCCTTTGTGAATAGTCTAAACTAAGAAATCTTTTTTTCATCTTTTTTTCATTTAAGTAGCTTACTTGTTTTGCAAGATATATATATAAACAAACTCTATATACAATACAACAATTTCCGCACCAATCCATCATCAATAATGGTAATGATCGTCTCCCTCTCAATCCCATTCCCAACCTACCCCAAAAAAAAAACACACAACACACACTACCGATGAGCCTCTACAAATTATTAGGCGTTGCTAGAACTGCGAGCCGGCAAGAGATCAAGGTAGCTTATCGGAAACTGGCGCTGCAATTTCACCCCGACAAACACGTCCAATCGCCGCCGCAAGCGAGGGCCGCCGCCGCCGACAAGTTCCGGCAGCTCTCGTCGGCGTACGAGACTCTCATCGACGACCGCAAGCGCGCCGCCTACGATCACAACCCTAATAGTGAAAGTGTAGCTCGTCAACCTAAACCTAGGGACTCCTCCAATTCCGCTCAATCTCATTCTCGATATACTTCTGGAGGCGGCGGCGGCGGCGGCCGCGATAGTGGCGGCGGCCGCCTAAGAAGATTTAGCAGAAACCTTGAAATCGGTGTACATATCTTAAAGTAAATAATTCTCTCACATTGTTTAATTCCTTTAATATTTCTGATTTATTATTTATATCACTTTTGTAAATAATTTAGGGCATTAGGTAAATTATGCATGAACAATTTGAATAGATTCGATCGGTTTTTCTATAAATTTGAAAAATTGAATGATCATATGATTGTAAAATTAAAATTGATTAATTGCTCGTTTTGCTAGAGATATAGATTCCACTGTATTGCGGCCTGATAATTTGCTTTCGTTTGCTTTGGAATTTTGGAGTTGATGATTCTAGAAAATCAATAAAATTATGTTTTTCTTCAAAAAAAAAGAAAAAAAAAAGGAACGATAAAATTAAGCGTGTTCTTAGATGGAAAAAAATGCTATATAAAAATAAATTAAGATGCTCCGCTATTTGAGTAAAAATTACTACTGCATAAATTATTTTATTTGGAGAAATTTATTTTGAGGACTTATAATTAATTATATTTGTCTTTGCAACAGCGCGGTACTACTTTTTATTGTGACCATCGTTCCGGACGAAAAAAAGAAGGTACACACGATTAACATATACTCCTTTCGTTCCGTTCAATGTGACATATTTCTTTTTTGCCGTCCCATTTAATATAGTATGTTTCCTATTATAGAAAGAATAACGTTCCGTTCAATATGACATATTTTTCTTTTTCGTCCCGTTTAATATGGTTTCTTTTCTTTTATGGAAAGATTTAAAACTTAATTTAAGCTAAAAACGCACTTTATTAACTAAAAAGCACTTAATTATACCTAATATACATTTTTCTTAATTTCAGTCAATTTTATTTCTTTTCATAAAAATGAGAAATTCAGTGCAGATTTCAATCCTCATACCCTCAACTTAAACTATAGAAACGAAAAAGAATTGGAAGGAATGAATAAATAAACAAATCGAGCATTAATTTTTAAGTAGTAATTTTTTGATTTATGATTTTAAAAACATTTATTAAGGTATTAAATTAAAATACAATATCAAAAATTAAATAAAATAATGTTAATATATGCAAATCGAGGATGGTGCCCACGAACGGTGCTCACGGGAGATGAGTAGCATATCAACTCTATATATACCTAATCTATTTTACCACATGCATTGATAAACATCCATTTTGTAGCAACTAAACGTGTTTTCTATCACTAATTGCCTTGTTTTACCCTCTAAATGTGATGTTTTGGATTGATTTCAATATTTTGGATTAGTTTCATGTTTGGCAGAGTTTGTGCATGTGTGTAGGTCGAACAAGGGACATTAAGCTCGAATAAAAGGGCCGTAGAAGAGTAGAGACGAAGAGTCGGGACGGAAAAGTGGAAAACCGAGCGAAAAAGAGTAGCAACTGAGAACCGGCGCCTTGAAGCTAAAAATCGGAGGTTTGGGCTTGAAAACCGGCGGTTCACCCCTGAACCGCTGGCCAAACCGCCGAAAATCTCGGAAGTCATCCTCATGTACAAAACCCAAATCGGTTGTCGGACCGGCGCTTTGGGCCCGGACCGCCGATTTGGGGTGTCGGAGCGCCGATTCGCTATGTCGGACCGTCGATTTTGCTAGTTCGTCCAAAAATGGACGGTTTTGCCCTTTTCGCGTTTTTATCACTCTCTAGCACTTTTTCCTCCCTATATATATGGGAGTTCAGCCCAAAACGTGCATCTATCATTTCTTAGCTTAGATTCCCCTTTTCAGAGTTTCCTTTTAGGGTTTGAACACATTTTAATCATTGTATTAGTTAAACAAGGTTGAATTTGAAGATTATTTGAAGATTTCATCATTGGGTTCTTAGTATTTCAATTATGCAATTAATTCTCTTTTGTTTTGCTTTAATTTCATCCATGTCTAGTTAAACTTCTTTGTTGGTTTTGGGGATTTGAGATGGTTTGGTGATGAAATGATCATGACTTGTTGATTTTTGTTACATTCTCTTATTTGAATGTGGATTTGGAGCTTATTTTTATGTGGGAACTGTTGATCACCTTTCTTGCATGCCAAGTGTTTATAGAAGTTCTTAGTAGGTTTTTACATGCATGGAAATCAAATTGCACACCATGCATGGTTTGAGACTTAGGGGGGTGTATTGGATGTGGAGTTTGAAAGATTTTTAAGGAGTTAAATTCCATGGAGTTAGATGGAGTTTACGAGAGTTGAGTGTGGAGTTGGGAGGAATTCGGCGTCCATATTTAAGGAGTTTGGCTGAGTTCAACTCCACATCCTCGCGATCGTGGATGATGCACGGGCGCGGATTACCTCCCATTCCCATGATCGTGGGTGGTGCATGGGCGCGGATTACCTGCCATTCCCATGACCGTGGCATATGAAGAAGCTGCCTTCACAGACGTTATATATAAAATGGCGATTTGCCAAAGATGAAGTATTATATCGAGAAGTTATTGTTCCAACGTGGATTGCCATATTTGTGGCTGAGAATGAGGCATAATATTTAGCAATTCAACGAAATAGCTGAACCACTCATAGTTGGGTGGAGCATGCAATCCTCACACCGTGTTTCATGCTTCATTTTCACGCCCATGGTTTGTCCACGGTTGAAGAATTGATGAGCTGAGAAGGTTGAAGCAAAAGAGAGATAGACGCCCATGGTTTGTCCACGATCGCTGGAGGCCAGCATTTCCAGCGGTCGCGTGTGGCCAATTAATGCCCGCTCATACCAACTCCATGGAATTCCGAGGTACAGAGGTCGGAGTTCAGCCTGTGTATTTCTCATCATCAACTCCGTCGAATTCCATAACTTATAAAATCAACTTCAAATTGAATACCACTAGAATTACATAGAGTGTGAAATCCACGCATCCAATACCCCTAGATTTTGACAGATTTTAAAATATGTCAAACTCTCTTAATTGAATACCGCTAGATTTGAGAATCCTTTAAAATCTTTTAAACTCCACCATCCATTACACCCCCCTTAGTAAGTGATGATTTTATGCATGGAAGCTTGTGATCCTTGTACTTTTTGGAGTTGTTTTGTCGTCTCGAGTCTTAGCCGAGAGAGCTGATAGAATGATCCTCTTTTGCTATTTCTCGAGAGAGAATAGTGAATATTTAGTAATTGCTTCTCATTTAGGAGATTAAATGTGATTTTATGAATTAGGAAGTCTTGATCAAGCCATCTAGAATCGGATTGAATCCCTAGAACCAATTTTTGTTTCAATTTGTTCCTTGTTTGTTTATTGATCGTTTGTTTACTTGAATTAGTTCATTTGTGCGCTTATTTACCTTGATCTTGCGTTTAAGTGCTTGAATGAATCACCAATCATGTTGTGTGAAGAGCTTGAATAGTAGAAAGATGCATGAATTTTGTTTTCAATATAAATTCGAGCCAATAGTCCTTGTGGATACGATATCCGATCTCTAATGCTATAATAGCCCGTTTAATGTGCGGATAATATTGTTTAATCAAATTAGTGATCATGCATGCATCATTGATCAAGACATCCTATTCTCATATGTAAATTTACCTATAATCAAATACTAATACTCTATTGATTACTAATTATAAATCCATTTGAATCATTGATTGTAGTATGATCATCAATCGGTGATTGATACTAATACACTATTTTTATTTCCTGTTGTGTTGTTTGCATGTAGATGAGAAGCCTTCAGAAAAAGAAAATGGTAGAAGGAAAGAGAATCGTTGAAGAAGAGTTTAGGGTCTTTTTGTCATTATTTGTAAAGGCCTTTTTTTTTATCTCGATATTTAACTTTTTTCTTGTTCTACGTCTTTAATTTGAAACATGTAAATTGTATTATTGGATGAGTTTTCTTGATTTTTGTTTTTTCTTGGATATTAATATTTCTATAACTTGATTATATTTACATTTTGGTGACTCATAACACTTACTCGAGGATGAACGGATAAATTATATTGTCAAACACCAACTAGCACCAAAGCCACGTGAGATTTGAGCGAAGTACTCCCTTCGTCTTATTAAAATTGTCCTGCCGCCAAAAAAACGTACACAAGAAAAGTGTATGGATTTACTTTCATACCCTTCTTTAGCTATTGCTCTTCTAGAAACTTTCGACTTTTGATATTATTAAATAAGGACAAAATGAAGAATTTCTCACTGTTTTACTATGAATATTCGAAACCGGACAACTATGTTGCACTATTGCACGAGAGCAAGAGCGGTGGCGATACGATACGGATATAGGAATACGAAATTTTGAAAATTATAGGTTGCGATTTGGACCAACATTTATATGACTACATGGTATTTTTTAAATACATGAAAAAATTATTGTTTAAAAGAATTACTTATTTCAATGCTCGATTTGTTTATTTATTCTTTTCTTTGACGTTAAAGGGGAAAACAGTAAATCAAGCTTTGATTTTTATATAAATTTTCAATCTAATGATTTCAATAACATTTTTTAAGGTATTAAATTAAAATGTAATAGCAAAAAATAAATAAAATAGTGTTAATGTGGACAAATCGATGATGAAATCCACAAATGGTGCTCACGAGAGGTGAGTAGCATATCGGCTCTCTTAGGAGTAAAGAATAAAATTAATTCAAATGAGTCGGTTAATCTTAGCAATCTGAACCGGCGAATGTTGTAGATTTTTTTGCAGAAGAAGTAATTTTTTTTAAACAATAAATCTTTTTTTCTCCTATTTTCATGTACTATCCCGAACACGTGGCAGCTGACTTGTTTTTCAAGACATATATATGTAATTCTATATCGATAATAAATAGAAATCACAAATTTCGATAATAAATAGAACCACGATTTACGCACCAATCCATAAACGCTAAGCATCGTCTCCCTCCCAGCCCACCCAAAAAAAACACACAACACACACTACCCCGATGAGCCTCTACAAATTATTAGGCGTTGCTAAAACTGCAAGCAAGCAAGAGATAAAGGTAGCATTTCGGATACTGGCGCTGCAATATCACCCCGACAAACACGCCCAATCGCCGCCGCAAGTGAAGGCCGCCGCCGCCAAGTTCCGGCAGCTCTTGTCAGCTTACGAGACTCTCATCGACGACCAGAAGCGCGCCGCCTACGATCGCAATCCCGATAGTGCAGGCGAGGATCGTCGTCAACCTAAACCTAGGGATTCTTCCTCCTCGAATTCCGCCGAATCTTATTATACTTATTCGGATAGCAGCTACGGATATGGCTACGGCTACGGCTACGGCGGCGGTGGCGGTGGTGGCGGCGCGAGATATTAATACAGCTCTCGCCGACGACAGTAAGCGCGCCGCCTACGATCGCAACCCTAATAGTTAATGGGTTACCATGCAGTCTCCCGAACACGTGGCAGCTGACTTGTATTCCAAGACATATTTATACTACCATCTGTCCGCAAATTTCATTCCTTATTTATAATTTCTTGTTTGAACGAATTTCATTCTTAATTCTTTGTATTTACGTAGGTTTCACATACTTATACTCTTAAACAACCTTTACTACTTTAAGTGGATTCTTATTACACTTAAGTATCTTTTTGTTTAGTTTACACATGCAAACCCCCTATCTTGTGATTGGAGAGGACACATTTTACCATTTGAAATGCGCTTTGTTGCCCACTTAAATACCTTCAAATAAACTTTATTAGGGATGTAAACTGGTCGAGTCGGGGTGGGTATATATTGCTTCCCCAATCCCATACCCGCCCAAAATTATTGTACCAATCCCAGCTCCATATCCGTTTAAATCGGAGCGGGGCGGGGCGGGGTTTATACGAAAGGAAAGAATCCCCATCGGACACCCATTACGTAATTTAATTTATTTAAAAAAGAGGTAAGAAAAATAATAGAATTAATATATTTTATTAAATAAATTCAATGTAATTATCAAAAATATATGTAAAGAATCGAGGCGAGAATCTATCCTGTACCCGTTACCCCCTCAAACCTAAACCTACGGGTAAAATTGTCATCCCTAATTTTTATTACTCCCTCCGGCCCCCAAAATTATGTATAATTTTTCTTTTTTGTCTGTCCCCTAAAATTATGCATAGTTCTTTAGAAAATAACTCTTCACTTATTACATTTATAATGTGGAACCCTATCTCTACTTACATCTATTTTTTCTCCACTTTTAGGATTTTTTTAAAATCCGTGTCCCCAAAACTATTGATAATTTTGGTGGTCGGAGTGAGTATTTTTAAATTACCTTTAGATGGATCCTTAATTCGTGTTTGAGTCGAACTAGGAATGAAATAGTGGAGAGAGAGTATATATATCAACTACTACTAATATACAAGAATAAACTATTTACGCACCAATCCATAAACGGTACTCATCGTCTCCCTCCAAAAAAACACACAACACACACTACCCCGATGAGCCTCTACAAATTATTAGGCATTGCTAGAACTGCGACCCGGCAAGAGATCAAGGTAGCTTATCGGAAACTGGCGCTGCAATTTCACCCCGACAAACACGCCCAATCGCCGCCGCAAGCGAAGGCCGCCGCCGCCGCCAAGTTCCGGCAGCTCTCGTCGGCGTACGAGACTCTCGCCCACTACCGTAAGCGCGCCGCCTACGATCGCAACCCTAATAGTGAAAGTGTAGCTCGTCAACCTAAACCTAGGGACTACTCGAATTCCGCTCAATCTCATTCTCGATATACTTCTGGTTCAAATGGCAGCGGCGGCGGCCGCCTAAGAAGAGCTATCAGAAACCTTGATATCGGTGATATGCTAGATATCTCGAGGTATTAAATAACACTCTCACATTGTTTAATTCCTTTAATATTTATGATTTATTATTTATATCGCTTTTGTAAATAATTTAAGGCATTGGGTAAATTAGGCATGAACAATTTAAATAGATTCGATCGGTTTTTCCATAAATTTGAAAAGTTAATACGAAGAGTTAATACTTGAATGGTTGTATGATACCCCTCCGTCTCACCACACTTGTCCTAGTTTTTTTGGGCATGAAATTAAAGAGAAAATAATTAGGAAAAAAATGTATTTAATGTAGTTATTAAAATGAAATAAAGTGGATAGAGAGAGAATAGTAAAAGAAAGTGAATATAAATAGTAAATAAAGTGAATATAGAGAGAGTGAATATTGAATAATACAGAATATGAGAAGTAATAAAATAAATTTTCTCATATTATTTTATTTGGAGAAATTTATTTTGAGGACTTATAATTAATTATTTTTGTCTTTGCAACAGCATGGGACTAATTTTAACTCTGGCCACTGCTCGGGATGAAAAAATGAAGGTACACATGACTATCATTATACTCTCTTCGTTCCATTCAATATGAATTGTTTTTTTTTTCTTTTTTGTGTGGCCATCCCGTTTAATATAGTATGTTCCCTTGGAAAGAATAATGTCCCGTTCAATAGGACTTCTTTTCTCTTTGCGTTGTCCCGTTCAATAAGATTTGTTTTCTTTTCTAGAAAGAATTAGAACTTATTTTAAGCTCAAAACTCACTTTATTATACCCAATGTTTTTTTCTTCTTAATACATGTTTTTCTTTTTGCGTCTCATTTAATATGGTTTCTTTTCTTTTATGGAAAGATTTAAAACGTAATTTAAGATAAAAACGCACTTTATTAGTACTTTATTAACTAAAAAGCACTTAATTATACCTAATATACATTTTTCTTAATTTCAGTCAATTTTATTTTTTTTCATAAAAGTGAGAATTTCAGTGCAGATTTCAATACTCGCATCCTCAACTTAAACTATAGAAACGAAAAAGAATTGTATTACTGGATGAGTTTTCTTGATTTTTGTATGAAGTTATATTTTTGGATATTTAGCTTTCTACAACTTTAATTTGTCGATACCAAAAATAAATGAGTTTTTTAAGTGAAAAAGAAATATTTCGTTTGTTCCAAATACGTGAAGTTATCAGACCCAAAAAATTGAACTATGAGGATATTTTTATGTGAAATTTCTTCTATCATTTTATTCGATTTCGACCTAGCTATTCTGTCACTTTTTTTGAGTTAGCAAAATAAATAATTAACTTTACGTTCTTCACAATCAAAATGGCCCCATGGTATTTTATAAAAATTTTAAAAGGGTTAACTATATTTTGTGGACTGATATTTCAAAAAATGCAAAATGACTCTACCTTTGTCATCTAACACTTATGGCACGGAGCATAATCCGGTGACGGAATAATGATTTGGACTCAATCTTTTGAATGACATGGATTTCTAATTTCCACCTCATCTTTTCACCTTTCACACCTCTTTCTCTCTCTTGCATGCATCTTAATTCTCCTCCCATGGAAGTCCCCCTCTTCTACCATTCTTACAATCTGATCATTACTACATTAACGGATAAGTGTCACAGTGAGACAAATGTCTGACTATTTTAGTATTTTTGAAAGATCAGGCTATAAAGTAACTAGAAGGTAAAAGGTCGGGCCACTCAGTATAATTAGCACTTGTCTTCTAACAGACGTGTTTTTTGCAAAATGAACATCATCTAATATTTGTCATTTTTATCGAGAAAAGCACATTATACTTATATGATACAAATTAAATAAGATTCTATTGCAAAAACATTACAAAAAATGCGAATGTAGAGTCTGTGGAGTTTTAATATTTAACAAAATTATTTCCATGCATTGCATGGGCGACAAACTAACAACAACAAAATCCGTGCGACAAACTAGTACTCCCTCTTTCCCGCTCTTTTCGTCTTACTTTCCTTAAATGGACGTCCTACTCAGTACCAAATAAGAAAAGTATTTACCGGCCCTTTAAAATCCTTCAAAAGTGTGGGGTCAACCCACTTCCTATCTTTTTACCCTTATTCTTAATCTCCGTGCCAACACTACAAAATGAGCGAGACGGAGGGAGTAACAACAACAACAACATTCATTCGACAAACTAGTAATAATATCAACAACAACAACATCCAGCATAGTTAAAACATTAAACAAACATACAATCACCCATGAGTCTAATCTCAAGATATATTTCAAACACGGCAACATAAATAAGTCTAATGAGAGTCTAATAAGTCTCAGTTTAATTTTTTTTATTCAAACAAACATCCAGCACAAATATAAATAACCAGCTAAACATGCAATGACTGTGTCCTCGGAACAGCCCGTTTTAGTTTCTAGGATAAAATGTACGTATCACGATTGACTCACATAGTTAGTGAATGACATGATGATATCATCTCATGCGCATGACGATTCACTCACTAATACTCCCACCGTTCTGTTGTACTTGTCTCATTTTATCATTTTGGTTGTCCCACTCTATTTGTCTCATTTCCTATTTTTGAAATAATTAAGTTCACTAACCCAATAAGTAGGCCCACTCAACTCACTTTATTGAACAATGATTTTCCATTCAACTCACTTTATGCTTTATTGAACACTGATTTCCCACTCAATCCACTTTATCAACAATTAAATATTCTTCACAAAATACACTAAACACACTTGTTACCTTCTAATACTCTTACTCCCTCAGTTCGGGTTTTAAAGTCCCATTTTAAATGGGTCGGGGATTAAGAAAATTGATAAAGTGTTTTTAAGTAGGGTAAAAGTTAGAAAGTAGGGGTAGTGAATAATGACAAAAAAACAGTGGTAATGACAAAAAAGATGTGGTATTGACCAAAAAGTAAGAATAAAGTTATTGGGAAGATAAAAAAGTAGAAATAAAGTTGATGTGAGGTGAAGTCCTAAATGGCAGGGTATTAATTCTCAAAAGTAAGAAGAATATAATGGTATAAAAATGAGAGTAGGACTTTTAAACTCGAATGTTTAAAATGGGTGAAATAGGACTTTAAAACCCGAACAGAGAGAGTACTATTTTTCTTAATTTCTGTGTCAATCTCAAACGGGATAAGTAGAATAGGACGGAGTAAGTACTGGTTAATTAGTCATATGACATATGGTCAAACACAAAAGTACATGGTGATATGATGATCTCTTTCAAATTAATAATAGGACACCTTTATTTTATAAATAATACTACCTCCGGTCCCCAAGTTTCTTCCTATCTTTTTTTTGGGGGATGGTCCCCAAGTTTCTTCCTAGCCATTTTTGGACATTACCCCACAAAAAAATTATTATCTCTTATCTTTACTTTATCAACTTATTTACCTAAAATGCCACATATGGGCCACCACTATCTCAATTAATTAATATATTAATACCCTCAATGTGGGAGCCTTTCTCCACTCACAATAAATTTAATCATTTTTTCTCTACTAACAACAACTTATCAACATTTTTCTTAATACTCGTGTCACTTTCTCCTAAGAATAAACTTGGGGACCGGAGGTAGTATATAAAATTCTCGATCGTCGACACAAAACAAATAAGCATACCCACAGTGAGTGAGATATGGGATAACTTCAATAGGTATGATCTCAAAATCTACGATTCCTATTAAGGTGTGCTTTCTATATATACAAAACTCTAAATCATTTCATTCTTTATTAAATCTATCAGTTTTTGTTTATCCTATTTTTTTTTGGGTGCAGATCAAACACATGTGTATGTATAATGTTTCTCAATCTTAACAAATCCAAATAGTTACTCCCTCCGACCCACTCAAACACATGTGTATGTATAATGTTTCTCAATCTTAACAAATCCAAATAGTTACTCCCTCCGACCCACTCATATTGTATCTTTTCCCTATTTAGGTGTCACACTCATATTGTCATCAAACGCATACAATTCACATTTTCATGAATCAAACGCATACAATTCACATTTTCTCACACCCAATCCAGTTATATAATTCAATTAAGCAACATAATGCTAATTCAAATATCATTAGCTCAATGCATAAGTCGTAATTCAAACAAAGTTCTCAAAGTCAACTCCATACATCCCCTTAAGTGAAATTCACGACTTTCATGCACGAGATTCGTAAATTCAATTATATTTTATCTGGAAGAATGCGCTACACAACGAATCAGGTGCAAATCTAACCAGCATTTATATGAATACAAGGTTTTTTTAAAACAATAGTAATATTTTTTTAAATATCATCCATGCCTGCAAAATACATATTAGGAGTAAACAATAAAATTTAAATGAGTCACTTAATTAAATCTTTTTATTAAACAAGAAATCTTTTAATAGGTCCCCCAATTATCATGTACTCCCCCAACACGTGGCAGCTGACTTGTTTTTCAAGACATATATACAAACTAATTTTATTTAGATAAAAAAATAGAAATCACGATTTACGCACCAATCATCGTCTCCCTCCCAACCCACCCAAAAAAAAAAACACACAACACACACTACTCCGATGAGCCTCTACAAATTACTAGGCGTTGCTAGAACTGCGAGCAAGCAAGAGATAAAGGTAGCTTATCGGAAACTAGCGTTGCAATATCACCCCGACAAACACGCCCAATCGCCGCCGCAGGCGAGGGCCGCCGCCGCCGCCAAGTTCCGGCAGCTCTCGTCGGCTTACGAGACTCTCATAGACGACCAGAAGCGCGCCGCCTACGATCGCAATCCCGGTAATGCAGGTGAGGCTCGTCGTCAACAACCTAAACCTAGGGATTCTTCCTAGCTCCTCGAATTCCTCCCAATCTTATTATACTTATTCGGATAGCGGCTACGGCTACGGCTCCGGATCCGGATACGGATACGGCGGCGGCGGTGGTGGCGGCGCGAGATATCCTTACGGCAGTCAATATCGCCGGAATAATTATCCAGATCGGAGCAACCGCATGAAAGCTATCAGAAACTTTGCCTTGCAAAAATTAGTGAAGTAATTAATTAATTAATCACTCTGTTTAATTAATTCCTTTAATTTTTTCTGATTTATTTACATCGTGATTATGAATAATCACTCTGTATAAGGTTATTTTGGGTATTTTAGAATTGCATGAAGGGTAAATTGGGCACGAAGAATTTAATATATTCAGCTGTAAAATTTAAAATTCAAAATTTTGTTTCTGTGTGAGTGTCCAATATTAGTCATAAATACTGCATGAATTTGCATTAAACTTTGTTTGGAGGAGAAATTCAATTTTATTTTATTTAATGTATATATGAAGAAACTTACTTATAATTTAATTGTTTTTGTCTTTGAACCAGGTTTGGATTGGAATTTAGCATATGGTTGTTGCAAGAGACTGTTAAAATCCTCATTGAGGTCTTCATTAGAATCCTCATCGACGCCATTATAGAGGCACTCAAGCAAAAGAAGGTACGTAAAACGTTTTACGTACCACTAGCATGTCGATCCGTTGATACTCTTACCGTTTTTAAGGGCGTGAGATTTGAGTATGAATCTCAATCCCCGTGTCACAAGCATACTTCTTTTGATGACAATCGAATTAGTTTTTAATATTTATGGAGGGAAAATATTTTTACGCCGTCCCCTATATATTATAATTTTGATATGTGTTGTTTGTATGTTATTGCAGAAAAAATAGAAGAATGTGAAAAAAAGAGCATCGTCAAAATTGTTTAGGGAATTTTTTTGAGGTCCTAAAATTTGTTTATTAAATTTTTTAGAGGCCTTTTCCCATCGAGATAACTGTATTTCTCGTTTTGGGATTTTGTTTAACTGTTAGAAGAGATGTACTAATTGATTTTTGAATGAAGTTGATATTTTTTCGACATTTCAATTGTATCCGTGAATTAACTGTGAATGAAGATTATTTATGTGTTTTTTTTTTTTTTCTAAAGGTGAATGCAACATTATTTGATGTTTTAATTCCTTGCAACCTTTCCGATTCAACGGTTAGAGCATTCACCGCAGAAATTCTCAAAATTTTGATCATAAATTTATTTCTAGAGCTCCTACTTACTATACAAATGCTTACAATTGATCTCTTATTTTCTACTAATTGTTTATAAAACTTGTGGGTCCAACTCAATTTATAAGATAAGAATAATTTAGGGAGGTGTAAATTTGGAGAAATATTTAAGGGATGTGAATATTTTTGTGAGATCCACCCAATTTGAAAGTTCTGCCAAATACACTTTTTATCTCACTTTTAGTTATTTTTAGCTTAAATTTTGAGTTAAAATCGGTTTTAAGACATCTGCTGAGAAGGCTCTTCCTTTGACATTCAATACAAACTTGATGGACAAAAAAAACGCAATTAAAGATGATTAGAGATAATTATGGAAACTCTCAGTAAAAATACATTAATCTCAAGAATATATTCAATTAATTAAAACTCAATTCGGATTAATTAAATATTTAATTATGTAAGGAGGATCCAACCATTCTTAAAAATCAGATAGGAGATCCTGATAAAAGTCCAAATTGTTGCCAGAAAAAAATGTTAAAAAAATATATTTAAAACAAAAACTGTAGCACCACACGCGGCGCGTGGATATCACGCGCGGGACAGGGTAGGCGCATGGCAGGTTGGGTCGGGTGAGTCGGGTCACGTATCCATTTGCACGGTGCATAAGTATGCACTGGAGTCCTTCTCTAAATAAAAATATATAAAAGAAAACCAGTACCAAGGGCGGTTCACGATTCAACCAATTGAATAGGCCGGTTCGGTTTATTTTATAAAACATTGACCGGCACACATTGAATATGGAGGGTTAAAATCTGCATACAAAAAATAAAACATCCAATTTCAGCTTCAACCATAATTACAACCAAACTAAGGCACTCGTTTCATATACTGATACATACAGGAACCACCAGCGTCTCGGGATCCGTGTCGAAAAACGACACATTCTTTCTCCAAAAGGGTTCGCATGAATACAAAGAATACAAACATGAATAACTGGAAACAGGGGAGAATGCTGCTGCTGCTGCTATGTCTGAGAAGAGGATGACTATGACTAATTACAGTGGCCAAAAAGATTGTTTTAAGAGATGATACTAATAAAACAGAAGTCGAACGCTATGCAAAAGGATTGCCTCCGATAGATGCAACGGGGCCTTGAAAAGGGCCGCTTCTGCAAAAGAGGCGCAACATAAAATTTATAATTACTTCGTCCCTTGCCTTTCTCCTCGTATTATTTCTATCACGACTTATCAACTATGACAGGGAAAATTAATTGATTTAGCAAAGCCAGAAATGAAATTCAAGACAACTTACGGTATTTGGGTGCTTTGTACTTGCCCGACCATATACCCTAAAGAGCCGGCTGTAAAAACAGAGATTTCGTCAGATATGCAGTGGGAAACGAAAATACTGAAAACAATAAACAAGAAATGAAAATACCGTGTGGAGGATCAAATGCAACGACACCAGGAATATATGATGGAACGGGATTTTGGGGAAACCAGGATTCATCCGCATGAGTAACATAAGTATTTGTCACCTGATTATTCGGAAGAGCTGCTTGCAATGAGCTCATGTCCCAGAATTGAGTCTAGACAAAGACATACAATTAGAATTTTTTTGAAAGTATCCAGTAAAGTTTGTTTATAATTTAAAAAAAAAAAATCAAAATCAAAATATCATCAAAACTAAAATTTTGCAAGTGTTAACAGGAAGCAATGCACTGCATTTGTTATTCCAATTTCAATTAAATCAACAATTCTTTAATTAATTTTTAAGAATGGATGCTTGAAAAAATACGAGATACCAGGACATACCATATTGCTCGGTGCCGAGCTTGCATCACTGGGAAGATCAAATGGATTCATAGGCGTTGCAACTGGACATACTCCAGCCTATAGTAATAACAGTAGAAAAAGACCAATAAGAAACAACACAAATTCATAGAAAAATAAGTTTCCATTGATATTTGAGACCATCAGATATAATAGAGAAATTATCACCTCAGGAACGAAGGAGAAACTGTGCAATGCCATACTCAGATGCAGAGATAAGCTAGATGAAGGCGATTCAGTCACCTCATGCACACTACTGCCAAGAGATCTATTATCATTTGTATCATATAGCACGGGTGTGTGACCTCTATCTTCGAGCTTATTTTCAATTGGCTGCTTTAGGGTAGAATCTTCAAATGCATTCCATACCTGCAGCATAAAGAGAATACACCAATAAAAATTTTAAAAAATCAACCACAGTGAGAATTCAATTCCTGTGTACGATCTTCAAATGGAATAATGCTAACCTGACTGTTAATTGTGGTAGCTTCGGCATTCTGCATGTTGTCCTGCCAAAGTGCATGTGTTGATGCAGTAGGTTCAAAACTAGGGGACTTTTGACTAGATGCATTCTGATCAAGTGAAAACGGGTTAAAATCTCGCAGCAGATTATTTTCGTCAGAAGATGGGACAGCAGCAGGGGTAGAATTTTCAGTGCCCATAATCAACAAGTTCTGAGATACTTCAAATGTTGCCCATCCTCCTTGCTGCGGCAATACTGCATCAAAAGTTTTGTCGTTCAAATGAGCAATCGGTTGTTGCTGAGGCATCCCAGTGAAGTTTAACGGTGGAGGTTGTAGGGTTTCTAAAGGCTGCTGCTCTGCGAGAGTTGGAGCTGAAGATATAGGAGATTGCTGGAATAAATCGAGGGGCAGGAGTGACTCTGGAGATTGAGAGTTGCATACAGATTGAGAAGTAATTTGTTGCGGTGCATAAGGTTCGTTGAAGAGGTCCAAACCATTAAAGGTAGTGGGTGTTGAAGATTGAGGTAGAGAAGGAGATGGTAAAGCTTTTTCATTGGACGTCAAAACAGACTGTTGGGTTTCAGCAGCAGCTTCCTGCAAACCCATAGAGTTTACGGATTTGAAGGACATAGAGTCGAATGATCCGATACTTCCTAAAGATGTAGTTCTCTGCATATAAGAAGAATAAATCCATAAGAAAACGAGACAGAGCCTATTCTGAGAATATAATTATTACTTAGATCATTAGCAGTTTTAACTTTCTTATCACTTTAATTTCATCATTATTCTCAATGCATCTCTTACCTGCGGATGCCCAACTCGCCTAATACCACCATGTGCACTTGAACTATGTGAAAACGTAGGATGCTGATGCATCTCACTTGAGAAATTACTTGAAGTCTCACTTTCACCAAAGGGGCTCCAGGTTTCTAGCTGAGAGCTAGGTGAGATTACATCGGATCTGAATGGATCGCCTACACTAGAAACAGAATAGTCTGAAACTCGAGGCCAAGATCCCTCATTTGCAAACCTCTCATCAGATGCTTGTTCAGTAGAATAAGTAGGGCTTGAGAAACTAGACAACTTTCCCTCGTAAAGACCACGATCTGAACCAGGCTTTCTGCTAAGTGAAGTTACGGGCTTCCCGTAACGCCTTTCTTCGTACTGAAAATCATAAGGCGGACTTTGAGAGTAAGAGTGATAAGAGCTTGCTCGCCTTGTCTCATCTTCATGGCTTCTTATGCTCTGACAAATCAATTAATGATCACCTCGTTAGTCTGTATTGAATTTCGATGTCAGATACTGATAGATGGTAAAGTAAATATTGTATCACATGTTTTTGGTATCATTCTCATCCAGAGGTACGACCTGCGGATCTCTCGGAGGCTTATCAGATAGCTTCTCGATAGCAAATCTCTTTTCTACGTAAACATGCTTTATAAACTCACGAATTTTATCAGGATTGCTGCGAGACAAAAAATTCATGTAAGAAAATATTTTCCTCTTTTTAAAAGGCGTATATAATAATAGCAAGAACTCGAACCTATTATTTGGAAACCTCTGACTTTGTGGATCCCAGGCCTTCAAATATACCTCCCGTGCACGCTGGAATGATAATTAACGTAAATAATCTATAGGCCAGGGGAACATTGCCACAGGGAAAAAGATCGGAGATGCATTTACCTGATTACCACCTTTCTGAAGTGCATCCACTTCTTGAGAGGTAAACTTAGCCATGGAAACAGACTTAACACGATGAGTGAACTCACGACTGCAAATCAAACATACTGATTTGTCAAGAATTAGAGTTGACCACAAAATTTTGTAGAAAACTAGAGTTTCAAGAATTCAAAATGTTGACCACAAAATTTTGTAGAAACGAATTCTCCAGAGAATATTACATAAGACATGGTATGTGATAGCTTTGAAACAATCTATTGGTTGTTTCAAAATACAATCTGTTTCTAAACACTATATGCCATCGATGAAAATTAGAATCCAAACATTTGAGTACCCAATCAGACAATTATTACAAGCTCACGCCACAAAGTGGTGGATTCTCAATGTAAAGAATCCCAAAAATGATAATCCAATCTATAAATAAAACTTTACAAAAGGTCCTCACCCAAAATATCGGCTTCTCAAAATCCCAGAGAAAAATGACTAATTTAAGAGAAATACTACAACACTAGTTAAGAGGCTAATTCATTTATGAAAACTATAACTTCAAATAATAAAGTTGCACTATCAACTATTAAGCATTATCACCATCTATAAATTATAGGAACATATCGAAAACTTAGTCGAAAGATGGAAACTCACTGAACTCCACTGCATGGCATACAAACAAATGTACAAAAGTTTGTGCACACATATTGGGGACCCTGCAACCAGAAAACACATACATCCAACAATTAACGAAAAAATTCCCAAGAAACTAAAGTTTACCCAAAAATATAAAAAATTAAACCAGAATGAAAAGCTAAACTTTATTTTTCCTATCAGGAACAAGCTTCACTGAGACTCACAGTCCAACTTCTTCACCAATTTCAAAATTGTTGATTGAAAAGGAAAGGGAAAAAACATAAATCTTGATAATTTATAGACCCCAAATTTAAAGTACATTCAAATTAAAAGGTGGAAATCAGTTACACAAAATAAACATATACAACTATCAACGAACTAAAATTAAACCCAAATATGAAAAACTAAACCATAATTCTATGCTAATCAACAACTTCTCACTAACTGAAAGTTATTGATTAAAAAGAAGAAACTAAAAATGATATATTCCAGAAAAGCACATTCACATGAAAAGCTACTAATCGCTTAAACTTTTGCAGCCGATTCACCAGAAAGCTTCAACACGTGAGCTCTAATTTGCTAACAAGAATTATCTCAACGGTAAATTCAACAAAAATCAGTGACGGCGGAAGAATTTTAGAGTACCAAGCTGTTGCAGTTAATGCATCGGCGATTGGGCGGGAGCTTCATCAAACCCCTAATAATTTTCTCGTTTCTCTCCTCTTCTCTTTTGCTGCCCATTTTCGCGAGAAATTTTCAAATCGCAACGCGTAGAATCGAGACGTCAGAATTCCAGCAAAATAATGAATGAAAATATGCAGGGGAATATGATTTTTGGCACAATCGAACGAGAGAGATGATTGATTATCAACAGAAAAGGAAAATCTAGGGTTTAATTTTTTTCTTCGCTTGCTATCTTTCAAATTTGAGAGAATTGAGACTATGAATTAGCTCCAGCCTCTTTCTCTCTCCTCTCTATCTCTCTCTCTCTCCACTTCCAGAGAGAGACTTCAGTTATGATTGATGTTTAATTATTGCCGTTAAGAATCACTAACACCAGATTTTTTACCTGGCGTGCTGCGTTTATTTTAATCGTATATTTTTGTTTGGAAGAAAGATAAATGCCCTGCCCATAGTAATATTTTGGGAAAAAGGCATAACCAGATACAAAAAGTGTGCTTATCTATTTTGGACATTACTTTTAAACTTTTCCTACCAAAATATTCCAAAATTTCGATATTTTTCAATTTTTTCTTAATTTTGAACTCCGCTTAAATTGAATTGATTTACTGGCGCTTATGCGACAATCGGATATATGTTGACTTTTTCTATCCAGCAAATTAAACAATTTAGTTTTCGAAGTTATCGTACAATGTTGTTTCATACCTAATCCACATATTATTGAATTAGGGGTTCTTCCAAATTTTTCCTCTTACACAAAAATTCGTGAAAGCTATGACAATTTTATGTCGAAATATAGCATAATTCTTCATATTTATATTTGAATAATGATATTCGGACACACTGTGGCCAGTCACACGCGTGAAAAGAAAATGAAAGTTAATTGTAAAAATAGAAATAATCACATTTCACCCTAGGGTTTATGCTTCCTAATTAGGATATATTTTCATTTTCAAAATTTACATTACCATTTTTAGCGCGTGTGTGTCTAAATATCATTACTCTTTATATTATTTCATCTTTCTTATTTTGATCTATAGATTTCTGGTTCAACAATATAAGATATTTGGGCGAAATTTCTTACTATTATTGAAAAATTGAATAAAATCAAAAGTTAATGTATTTTGGGGAAGAATTCAGAAGTGGTGTGCAAAATGACAAAATAGAGCAAAGAAATATATATTTCTATGCATTCTTGTCTAATATTTTTGTGCAATATCTTAATTTTACTGCAGTTTTGAGTAAAATGGTAAATTAATATTTACACTATTACTATTGTCAGCATTTCGACCCAAAAAAGGGACTCCTCTTTTGCATGATTCTAGTCTTAATAAATAAAAAATTAAACATAATTTTTTTTTTTAACAAAAAGTTTACAAGTGAATTATGGTTACATAGTGTCCAACAAAAAACATAAGACTCAGAAAAAAAAAAATTCGGGTTAACTAACACGTGACGCATGAAACTTGTGTAATAATCACGACAAACATCAAAGAAACAAAATCTGATGTGAGATTTGGAGAAATAAACAAACAATAAAAGGTTAAAGACTTACTTTTCAAATTAAAATATGGATTTAACAATTCATAACCCAACCTGCTCTATTTGACATTAATCTGCATTATTTGTTTACAAAATATAACCTGCTATTTTTTTTCTTCTAATATTGAACATAATTCACGGAAGAAGAAGAAGAAGAAGAAGAAGAAGAAGAAGAAGAAGAAGAACACTTTGTATTTTCCTGTAAGCAGATTTATTCATGAGTTTCTTGTCTATAATTAGTATAATCATGTGTTATTCATCTGTGTGTGTGTGTGTGTGTGTGTGTTTGTGTGTTTCATTTTTTAATAATGAAGAGATGATTTTATCAAGAAAGTTAAGATATATTGTTTTTGTTGATCTGGAGCTAGCTGTGGATAACTTTGCAAATTAAATAACTTCTTTGAGGTTTGTTAATTAGTAGTATGTGATGTTTTCACTCAACTTAGTTAGGTGTGCTCTCTCTCTCTCACACACACACACACTCAGACATGTATGAATGGGCATTTTTTACTTTAACTGATGAAACTAGTAGAACGCCATGATACATATCATCTTCATTTCCATAGTTAAATCAAAGAGAAATGGAGCGCGTGATCAAAGAGAAGCTACTGCCAATAGACGAACATAATATTAGCAACGAAGAAAATCTCAAGGAAAAGATATGGAATGAGAGCAAGAAAATGTGGATCATTGCTGCCCCTGCTATCTTTATCAGATTCTCAACTTTTGGCATCAATGTTGTTAGCCAAGCTTTTGTAGGCCGTATTGGTGCAACCGAGCTTGCTGCATACGCCCTCGTCTACACCGTTCTGTTGAGATTCTCCAACGGCATTCTGGTAATCCTAATTCACTGATAAATGTTGCAGTCATACTTTAATTTTTAACCTACATTTTTGATGCAGGTTGGGATGAATAGTGGATTTGGCACGTTGCACGGGCAAGCATATGGCGCAAAGCAGTACCAAAATCTCGGGATATATCTCCAGCAAGGGTGGATCTTTTTGCCTGCAGTCGCGTTTATACTATCTCCTCTGCTCGTTTTTGCTGCTCCGATTTTGAAAGCATTAGGCCAAGACGAGGAAATAGCCGAAACTGCAGGGATTATAGCTCTCTGGTTCATTCCCTTGACTTTCTCCTTTGCTGTGTTGTGTGCTTCCAACATGTTCCTGCAGTCGCAGAGCAAGATCATTGTGTTGTCGTGCTTATCCACTTTTTCTCTATTAGCACACGTCTTTTTCTCGTGGCTACTAACCGTTGAGTACAAGTTTGGCTTAACCGGTGCCATGATTTCCACTACCTTGGCCTACTGGATCCCGAATGTAGGCCAGATTGTGTACATTGTTTGTGGAGGTTGTCGGGAGACGTGGAGAGGCTTTACGACGTTAGTGTTTAAGGATTTTGGACATACGGTCAAGATTGCTGTCTCATCGTGCCTAATGTTGAGGTTAGGTTTGTGTTTTCGCGTTGTTTTGGTCATGAAATGGGGTTATACTTAGCTATGGTGTTTGTGCATTTGCAGCCTTGAATTTTGGTACAATTCAGCTTTGCTTCTAATGGCTGGAAACATGGGAGATGCTGAGGTTTCGGTTGATGCTCTTTCTATCTGGTAATAAGCCCTCTTGTCGTCTATGTTCGTTTTCTTGATCGAATCCATTGAAGATTTGTTTATGATACGTCGTCGTTTCAGCCTTAACATTAGTGGATGGGCTCAGATGATAGCTTTAGGTTTCATGGCTGCAGCAAGGTAATACTCTAGCTCATTTAATATGGTCTAATTAGGGCATCAACCATCATTTGTTTGCAAGAATTTGTTGATTCTGTTTTTATGTGGTTCTTGCTTGAAACGTTGTAGTGTTCGTGTCTCGAATGAGCTGGGAAGGAGGAATCCCGGAGCTGCAAAATTCGCGATTCTGATGATAATTGTTACATCCTTCTCCGTCTCGTTGGTGTTGTTTGTGTTGTTTCTGATTTTTAGAGGGCAGTTACCTTACGCGTTCACCAGAAGTGAGGATGTGGCGGGTGCAGTTACTCGTTTATCGCCCCTTCTTGCTTATACCTTACTTTTGAATGGCGTTCAACCAATTCTCTCAGGTGAGCCGTGCACTAGAAGTGTCAAAAATAGGGCCGACCCAACCCGGCCCGAATTATTCATTTGGCCCAACCTGGAAAAATTATGTTAAAATTCGAATTTTCGGGCCAGACTGGGTCATTATTTGTTAGGTTCGATTGAATTTTTGGGTCGACTATGTACTTTGTTAGACATACATAATAAATCCAAATTTTGTCGAATTTTCTTTTATTGTGTGTGTACAGGCATAGCGGCAGGAGCGGGACGACAAGGCATGGTGACATATATTAACCTTGGTTCCTACTACTTGATAGGAATACCTCTAGCAGCTATACTTGGTTTTGTCCTAAAATTGCAAGTTCAAGTGAGTATTTTTGCTTTTCTTTCGAACACAAATTTTATTTAGAGGTGTCAAAGTGTCGCGTCTGATTAGACCAATTTTCAGGCCACTATCATTTGTTTGGTAAAATTGGGACGACTAGCCCATGGGCCATGCAAATTTGGGATTGGGTCGGGTCAAGTTAGCCCAACACTATAAGAACATGGTTGAACCGGTCCGAACATTTGGATCGGGCCGGGCTATGTTTGGTAGCTCTAATGCATGATTTTGCAGGGTGTTTGGATAGGGACGATAATCGGGTCAACGATCCAAACCGGGATACTTGTTATCATGACTTGGACTACTAATTGGGAAGAACAGGTTAACAAATGATTTTCATTCATTATTTTCTTAATTATACCAATTTATTCTTAATTAAATAAGCTAATTATGATTCATATTTTATTTTGCAGGTTTCCCTAGCTCAGAAACGAATTAATCGGCCACTTATCTCATAACGACTCTCGATTTCGTCCAATATTCTGGATCAAGATTTTTCTTTTTTAGTCTTTTTATGATGGAAATATATCTTGATAATTTCTGTAATTTAAGAAACATGGAGAAAAACAGAAAATTATACAAAATTTTCAATCTCTATAGTTTGTTATAAATATAATTCAAATTAATAATATTAGAATCGGAGCGGGGTTGTTGAAGTTTGTGGATACCAAGGTTCTTCTTTTTTTTTTCTACTTTTTTTCTTTTTTGGTTTGCTTTTATTCCGATAACTAGAATGTTGCCCCGTGCGATGCATGGGAGCACATCACAACTTGTTCGAGGGGAATTTTTGTGTGTTCCACCACTATAACTTAATTTAAATGGTGGTTCCATAACTTCTTATTTTTTTATTTATGAAATACCTACCAAAAAGCATTTCAAAAAATAGTGTGAGACATAATAATTAATGTATTTAATAACACATACATGTAATATGCCGTAAAATGACACAAGAAAGAAAGAAACGAAAAAATTTCGCGTAAATAAAAAGAAAACAAATAATACGTAGAAGAAGTTACGCTTGAAGTCCCATAATGCGGATGCACAACAGAATTTCAACTTCATAATTCATAATGACATATACAGATATTTTTGTAGAAGAAAAGAACCGCATGAGACAAGAAAAAAGAAAAAAAAAATGACTACAAGTAGTAATTATTAACTGTTGCATGTTGGTTTTTCAAATCTAAAGCATGCATGGAAAAAAAATGACTGCAAAAATAATGTAAAAGTTTTGTAAAGATCAATAAATCAAAGAAGAAAATATAAGATAATTGTGTGCACAACATTCAACAAAATGGGAGGGAAATTTTTGTATATAGAGATATATAGATAACAAATCCAAATCCAAATTCCAAATGTGTGTGTTCAACTAAAAAAAATATTACAAATCCAAAGATTGTCGAATATATTTTCCTGCATGGACAGAAAAACTATTTTACCAAAATTTCAAGTATTATTTAATGTAAAATATCACTTCATTTCATAATTATTAAACTATTGTATATATGCTGCATTTGTAAGTTGTTTTGTAATTGATAGGGAGCACTGATATGCCAGTCTATAATAAATTATTACACTTTTGAAAACACATTTAAATAAAGTAGATTCTTTTGATTATACAAAAATCCAAGAGACAAAACATAGTGTGACACCAAATGAAGGGGCATAAAACAATCTGCAGTTTATATATAAAATTTGTGTTTGATACCACCAACCAGATTATTTCCTACTCTACATAGTTAGTGAGTGATAAACAGCAAAGAAGAGAATACAGGTTAATACTTAAACCCAGTTCAATTTACTGATTATTTCTTCATTTTTGGTTTCATTTTAGCATTAATTAATGTTTCTTGTCTGAAATATTGTTGTATACTACTAGTCCTATGTTGTTCTGTAAGTGTGTGAGTATGTGTGTGTGTGATTGCATATTAGTTCTAGAACTTTCTAAGAGTCTTGGAGAAGAATAAGTCAATTGTGTAATATTTCAACTCAAAATGAAGTTAGTTTGCTTAAGATGCATTTTTTACTTGTGGAGATCAGATTATAACTACTTTTAAAATAAAATGACTTGAATCTTTGTATATGTTCCCCACTTTTGAATTCTTGAATATGATATATGTAGCTGAAATCACTTTAGTTAAGTTAAAAACCATGCATCAAGTTAATGCATCATGTATTAATTGCTTTATATTTCATTGATCCTTAGATTTTTGATGATTGTTTGAAGAGTTGACCTTAACAAAGGCCTACATTCTGAAAGGCTTGAAATCACTATATGTTCCCCACTTTCGCCCTCGTTTTTGAAAGGCTTGGAAGCAAGAAACACGTATTTCTTGCAGAAGGGAAAGTCCGGGAGCTCGATCAGCATCCAATGGAAGGTACAATGAAGGAAAATCTGTTGGATTTAGCTCAAGATGACGTAGGAAAGGAAGAGTCGTCTCTGAGGAAGAAAATATGGATCGAGACCAAAAAACTGTCGATTGTTGCTTTCCCGGCTATCTTGATACCATTTTCAACATTTGGATGTAGTTAGCCAGTCTTTTATAAGCCATATCGGCTCCACAGAGCTCGCTGCATACTCCCTCGTTTTCACCGCGCTCTTTGGATTCGTCCTTGGCTTGCAGGTGCACTATTGTAATATTCAACACTAATCATTATTTTTTATGTGATTAAGAGGATGTTTGGCTGAGCTTTTAAGCTCGTTAAAACAGCTTATAAGCTGTTCATTATTAAGGATTTAGGAGCTTACAAGCTGTTTTAAGGAGATTTTCATTTGAATATGCAGCTTGGCATGGTTGGTGGGGTGGGAACATTATGTGGGCAAGCATTTGGCGCGAAGCAGTATCAGAAGCTCGGGTTATATCTTCAGCAGTCGTGCATCATTTTGCTCGTCGTCTCATCCCTTTTGACACCTTTGTTTGTATTTGCTGCTCCTATTCTCAAAGCATTTGGCCAGGATCATAAAATTGCAGATATGGCAGGGAACGTTGCTCTGTGGTTCGTTGCTGTGATATTCTTGTATAGTTTAATGTACAGCTGCGATGTGTTTCTGCAGTCACAGAGCAAAAACTACATTCTGTCGTGTTATGCAGTTCTCGCGTTGTTCGTCCACATATTCCTCTCGTGGCTTCTAGCCGTGAAGTTGGAGTTTGGTGCTACCGGAGTTATGGTATCCACTTGTTTGGCTTTCTTGATCCCGGATTTAGGTCAAATTGCGTATTTGGCGTTTGGAGGCTGTCGAGAAACTTGGAAAGGCTTCACGGCCTTAGCATTCGTGGATCTTGGTCCGATTATCAAGCTTGCAGTATCATCCGGTGTTATGATGTGGTTAGCCTTATATCATACTTTGCTATGATATAAATATGCACATAAAAATAATTAATTTAATTTGTCGTTGTGTTTTCCTTGGTAGCCTTCAATTCTGTTACAACGTGATACTACTTCTTCTTGCGGGAAAGATGGAGAATGCAGAGGTGTCGATTGATGCTCTCTCCATCTGGTATAGACTTCTTCGTCTCTCAATTACAAAATGTGTCTCGTTTTTTGACATTTGTCGCGTTGTTGCAGCCTTATCTTCACCGGCTATGCTCAAGTGATATCCTCTGGTTTCTTAGGTGCAACGAGGTAATCTCATCATAGTCATCATAGTTTTTATCCGCGATGTCCCAATTATAATCACCCTCGTGTTAACTTGCTCCAGTGTTCGTGTCTCGAACGATCTGGGGAGGAGGGACGCTGAAGCTGCAAAGTTCTCGATTTTGGTGGCACTTGCTGTCTCATTCTCCGTAGGATTCGTGTTGTTACTTCTTTTCCTAGTGTTCAAGGAAAATGTGGCCTACTTGTTCACCACAAGTGAGCAAGTGGCCGAGGCGTTTGCTCGTCTCTCGCCTCTTCTCGCCTGCTTTTTGCTTCTGAACAGCGTCCAGCCCGTTCTTACGGGTGCTGCTTCTGGAGCCGCGCAGCAAGGCATTGTCGCGTGTGTGAATCTTGGCTCGTATTACTTCGTTGGAGTGCCTCTGGGACTCCTTCTAGGTTATGTCTTCAAGCTCCAAGTTGAGGTGAGTTTACGAAGCTAAAGACGCCTTGTTTGCTCGTCTTTATTAGTGTCTCTGTTCCACTCAATTTGTCTACTTCAACATAAACAAACACTAATTAAACTCTTAAAATCATTCAGAAGTGGTGGGACGTATCAACTTTCTATCTTTTTACCCTTATCCTTAATTTTCGTGTCAAACAATAAGTAGACGAATTGAGTGGAACAGCGGAAGTAAAATCGAATGTAAGATATTATTATTAACACGTGTCTAGTAGGGCGTGTGGGCGGGGATGATAATCGGGACCGGTGTCCAAACGGCTATACTTGATGTCATGACTTGCTCTGCAGATTGGGATAAACAGGTAAGATCATAAGGTTGTGTGCATTGTTCATGTGATCTTAGATAATCTTTGATCGTTCTTCGTTGTCTTCGTCGTCTTCGTGTGCAGGTAATACTTGCTTGGAGACGGGTCAGCCCGGGCTTTGTGGAAGACAAAACTACTCACCACTATGACTCATCAACAACGGCCTAAATATCAACAACTTAATTTTCTGGGAGACGAAGTAGTGTGTTAGCCTAGTGGTAAAGTGGTTAATGTCCGAGCCAAAAATTACGGGTTCGGTCCATCACGCGGTCGTTAAAATTTCTTGTAATGATATTAAATAAAAAATTAACTACTTAATTTCATGATTATGTAGGGTTGATTGTGAAGTATTTAGCAATTGTTGTTGATTTGGTTATGGTAAGAAAGCAATGATTGATACAAAGCAATGAGAAAAGTTGAAACTATTATGAATATATTTCTATAAATCACGTCCACAATTAATATTGCAGAAAAAAACAAAAATGAAAAGAATTGGTTACATCTTGTGATCATGTGGTCTTGAAGTCAGCTAAAAAATGAAAAACAAAAAAGAAAACGTGACACTAATCAATCTTACACATTTATATATAAAAAATAAATAAAAATTGGTTTTTTAAAACATAAATAAAGAATTGGATCTTTTCCAACCATGCAACCTTGACTCCTATTTCCTATATAGCTTGCAATCAACAGCAAAAGTTAGTCTCTCAAAAAAAAACAGCAAAAGTTAGTCTCTCAAAAAAAAAAAACAGCAAAAGTTAGACTTTCCTCAGAAAAGAAAAAAAAAAGCAAAATAATACATTGAGAAAAAAAGGAGAAGAAGAAGAAGAATAGGAGAAAACAGGTGATTCCATCTACAGATTCTTTTTCCATCTTTAGTTACATTTTTACAATAACAGCATTTATACATTAATGTTTCTTGTTATAACTAGTCTTATATTTTTGTGTCTTTTCTTCTTTCCAAAATGCACGAAGTTAAGCTCGATAAATTTACAGTGTGACACTTAAAGCCTCGTCTTTATACTACCATTTTAAAGTCCAATAAATTTGACATTGTGATCATTTTAATCAATTCTTAATTTTCGAACATCGAAAAGTGGTGTTTACAATCAGATTGTTAATATTGCTTCATTTTCACACTTAAATAATTTATGTATATTTTTTTAGGGTAATGATATTCGGCTACACTGTGGCCAGCCACACGTGTAAAAAAAGGCAAGTTGACTGTAAAAATGGAAATAATCACATTTTTCTTTTAGGATTTATGCTTCCCAATTAGGGTATATTCCATTTTCAAAACCTATATTACCATTTTTAGCTTGTGTGGTCGGCCACAATGTGGCCGAATATCATTACCCATTTTTTTATATGAAATAAACTAAAGATACACCACTTATACACTTAATCAATTCTTGATAGTTTTCTATTTTAGATTCTGCTAGCAGCACATTATTTGTTTTTATTTCAAATCTTGGGTTGTGCTTTATTTTTATTTACAAAATGGTCTCGGCCAATTTGCTATCTTTCTTTTGTACTCCCTACGTCCTGTCCAATATGGTCTAATTTATTTCGATATGAAGACTAAGAAAAAGAGTATTAAGTATAAAAAAAATGCAAATAAAGTATTTCTTAGTCAAATAAAATGTCTTTTTTGTCTAAAATAAATTTTAATTCTTTCCGTAAAAGAAAATATATTATATTTAATGGGACAGAGGAAATATTTGATTAAATATTGGGCCGGGCTTTTTTTTTTTTTTTTTTGAAGAGGGCTAGGCTAGTATATATATTGGGCCTAAATAGATATATATGTATAAGGGGTAGTTTTGGGTTGTACAGCCCATTACAGTCGAGCAGTAAATTCGCTCCTAGTTATGCTGTGTGTGTGTGTGAAAACTAAGAAGTTGTTTCTTATTAGTCTTGAGCAATGGAAAGACTGAAATTTGAAAAAGGGAAGCATTCTTGAAGATTAAGTAATGTAGCCAAGAAATTTTGAAATAGAATAAGAGAATTTATGTAAATAAATCCCAAGAAACTGCTATTTCTATTATGCCCTCCTTTTTTCTGTTTTAGTTTGTTGATAGCATAATAATCTAAAAATTATAGAATAAGCTCGGAAATTGTATAAACTGCTGGAGTAAGTATCATTTTCAAGCATTAGACTCACCACAGCGGGTGTCTCGTCGCCGGTCTCGAGACACCCCGGCCGACGAGACACCCCGATGCAGGAGGGCGGAGCTCGAGACCGTCTCGTCGCGACGAGACAATCTCGAGATGGCGCGTGAAGGCCACGCGTTTTCGATTTTTTTTTTTTTTTAACAGTGCACGTGCCAAAATAAAATAAAAAATAAAAAATGGCAGAAACGGTAATATCCAAAGGGCAAAAAATTCAAACGGCTATATAGCCGATTTTTCTTTTTTTCTTTTTTTTTTTTGCAATTCATCCCTATAAATACCAACCTCCATACCACAAATTATTCCACACCAAATTCATCTTCCTCCTCTTTTTCTCTCTAATTTTCGCTCAAATTTCTTGCAAAAAAAAAAAATGTCTTCGTCATCCGACTCCTCAACCGGCTACTCTTCCCATGGCACCGACGACGAGGTTATGTCGATGGTGACCAACCTCCAAGCTGCTGCGGCTCAGCTCATCGCCAAAAAGAAAAAAAAGAAGGCGAAGAGGACGGTCGTAAACCGCGATCGGGAGGCGGCCCTGCAGCAGTTGATGGCCGACTATTTCAACGACAACCCGACGTACGGGCCAACTTTTTTTCGCCGGCGTTTTCGGATGCACAAGCATCTGTTCTTGAGGATTTCCGAGGCGTTGGAGCAGAATGTGAGATATTTCCAGCACAGGCAAGATGCAACCGGCAAATAGGGCCTCACGTCGGTGCAAAAGTGCACAATGGCCATTCGCCAACTAGCCACCGCCAGATGTTTTTGACGAATACTTGAAGATCGGCGATAGCACCGGCCATCTTTGCCTCCGGAAGTTCTGCCGAGGTGTCATCGACCTATTCGGTGACGTGTATTTGAGGAGGCCAAATGCACAAGACACGACTCGGCTGCTGCAAATGCACGAGGAGAGGCACGGCTTTCCAGGGATACTCGGTAGCCTGGACTGCATAAACTGGGTATGGAGGAATTGCCCGAAGGCGTGGTCGGCTGCCTACACTCGAGGATATATAGGCGTGTCTTCCTTGATTCTTGAAGCGGTGGCGTCTCAAGACTTATGGATCTGGCACGCCTTCTTTGGAGTAGCCGGCTCCAACAACAATATCAACGTCCTCAATCAGTCTCCCATATTTTCGGACGTGCTTGAGGAACGTGCTCCGCCGTGCAAGTACACAGTGAACGGAAGGTCCTACGACGGCGGTTACTATTTAACCGATGGGATCTACCTGGAATGGGCTGCCCTGATCAAGGCTCCTCCGATTACAGTCGATGACAAGGCGGCGCGCTTCAAGAAGATGCAGGAAGCGGCGAGGAAAGATATCGAACGGGCCTTTGGTGTTCTTCAGGCCCGTTGGGGAATTATCTGGAACCCGGCGCGGGGCTGGTACGTACCGCACCTCCGCAACATCATGTTTGCGTGCATTATTTTGCACAACATGATCATTAAAGACGAGAGGGGATGCCGAGAACTGGAGAGAGAACACAGAAACTAGTTCGAGTAATAATGTTACTCATGTCCCCTACCCGCAATCATGGAAGAATTTCATCAAACGGGACGCCGCATTAAGAGATGTGAGGAGGCACCATCGGCTCACAAATGATTTGATCGAGCATCTTTGGAGCCGATTTGGAACAGTTGACGAGTAGGATGTTTTTATTTTTTTTATTTCAATTAATGTAATGTTTTTATTTGTTTTATTTCAATTAATGTATTGTACTAGTTATCTGTTTAAATTAATGAAAATTTCAATTTTTCTTATTAAAAATAATGCAAAATAGAAATTCAGAAAATCCTTAGAGACAGCCCTTAGAGACAGCCTCACTGCAGCTCATTGTCTCTATCTCCAAAAAATCCTTAGAGACACCCCATAGAGACACTACCACTAGTAGTCTTAGAAGCTTCTGAAAGAGAACTTTTTATTTTTTTTAACTACAGACCTATTAAACCGAAGATAAAAAAAGAAAGAATAAAGACATTTGGACAACAGTTGTTCGGACAACGACGTAATATTTATAATTAAATAGTCTTTCAATTTTTTTAATAATTAATATAATTAGTGTTTTGTCTATAATACTCTTTCACACCTAATTATATGTTAATCTTTAAATTTAATTAATATTTCAAATTTTCAAAAATTTGTGTATGATAGTATTAATTTATTTTAATTAATATTAAAAATTAACATACAATTAAGTAGAAAATGGTGTTATAGACAAAACACTAATTATATTAATTATTGGAAAAATTGAAAGAGTATTTAATTACGAATATGCAAATGTCCGTCTGGATGTCCAAATATCAATACTCAAAAAGAAATTGAATTTGACATATATTTCAACTCTTCCAAACAAAATTTAAAACTATCAATTAAAACTGCAGCAGCGCATGATGCGATGCTTTAAACTTGTGATATGCATGGCTGCAATTAAATAACAATAGTTGACATTTGTTTGTGAGAATTGGAAACATAAAACCTTAGGTTAGGTGCAGATTTCTTTCCTAACAACGTTACACAAAATTTGGATTTTGATTCCTCACATTGTAGTTTACAATACAGATTTTGACTAGTAGTATTTCCTATGTAGCTTGCAATCAACACCAAAAATAACACTTTCCTCAAAAAAAAAAAGGGGAAAAAAAACTTTCAATCTTTAAACCCATTTCAATCTTCAAATTTTCTTCATCTTTAGTTACATTTTTACAGTTTCAGCATTTAGTAATGTTTCTTGTCTTATGTTGTTCTGTTATACTGTGTGTGTGTGAGAAAACTATGAAGTTGATTCTTATTACTCATGAGAAATGGAAAGATTGAAAAATGTATGCATTCTTGAAGATTCAATCTGTGATAGTTAAGTAATGTAGCCAAGAAATTATTGAGTAGAATCAAAGAATTTATGTAAATAAATCCCAAAAAACTGCTAATTCTATTTTACCACTCTCTCTGTTGCTTAGTTTGTTAATTGCATAATAATCTCAGACTTTTAGAATAAGCCCAGAAATTGCATAAACTGCTGGAGTAAGTAGAATTTTTCAAGCATTAGAAGCTTCGAGAAAGAGTGTTTTTCAGTATAGAGTGATTACACAGTGTTTTTGGTAGTGTGGTGGTCCCACCTGCGTGGAGTGTAGTGGTCCCACCTTATGTGATTCTCTAAAAAAAGCTGCAGTAGAAATTGGCTAATGTATAGATATTTGTTGATTGTTTGATGAATTTGGACTTAAAAAAAAGGCCCATGTTTTGCATAAGAAGGAATTCAAGAGTTTGATCTGTATCAAATGGAAGATGGCATCAAGGAACACTTGTTAGAAGTAGCTCAAGACGACGTAGCCAAGGCAGAGTCGTCTCTGAAGAACAAGATATGGAGCGAGACGAAGAAATTGTGGATCGTTGCTGGTCCGGCTATCTTGGTACCATTTTCAACATTTGGAGTGCAGGTGATCAGCCAAGGTTTTATAGGCCAATTTGGCGGCACGGAGCTCGCTGCATATGCTCTCGTCTTCACCGTCATCTTCAGAGTTGTTGTTGGTGTGCAGGTTTGCTAACTTTTTCATAGAACTTAACATAAAGAATGTCATTAAAATGATCCAAATTCGCTTAGAAACATCGTTTATGCAGTTTGGCATGGTTAGCGGGGTTGGAACGCTATGTGGGCAAGCATTTGGCGCGAAACAGTATCATAAGCTAGGCGTGTATCTCCAGCAGTCGTGGATCATTATGCTCGTCGTCTCAGCCCTACTGACACCGATGTTCGTGTTTGCTGCTCCTATTCTAAAAGCATTAGGCCAGGATCATAAAATTGCTGATGTGGCAGGGTATTTTGCTGTTTGGTTCATTGCTGTCTCGTTCTTGTACGCGTTGCTGTACAGCTGCAACGCGTTCCTTCAATCGCAGAGCAAGAACTCGATTCTCTCGTGTTTTGCAGTTCTCTCGTTGTTAGCCCACATCTTCCTCTCATGGCTTCTAGCTGTGAAGTTGGAGTTTGGTATCACCGGTGTTATGGTGTCGACTTGTTTGGCTTTCTTGATCACAAATGTAGGCCAAGTTATATACATCACGTGTGGTGGTTGTCGAGAGACGTGGAAAGGCTTTACAGTCTCAGCATTCGAGAATCTCGGACTTACTATCAAGCTTTCAGTATCATCCGGTGTCATGATCTGGTTAGCTATCATACTTATTTGCTAGAGATTTTGTGATATAATATGCACATAAGAATAATAAATTTTCTCTGTGTTTTACTTGGTAGCCTTGAATTCTGTTACAACACTATACTGATTCTCCTGTGTGGAAACATGGGGAATGCAGAGGTCACGGTTGATGCTATTTCGATCTGGTATGGTTTTTGTTCGTCTCTCATTGGTTGACTGCTTCTATCGTGTCTTTAAATGACCCGTGACTCGTTTCTTGCAGCCTTAACATCAGCGGTTGGGCTCTGATGGTGTCCTTCGGTTTCATGGCTGGAGCAAGGTATGAATTTTGTTGGTCTCTCGTTTGTTAACTCCTTATATCGCGTCTTCAGATCACTCGTGACTCGTTTTACCCTATTCCAGTGTCCGTGTGTCGAACGAGCTGGGGAGGAGAGATGTGAAAGCAGTGAAATTCTCAATTTTAATGACAATTGTTACATCATTCTCCATAGGGTTTGTTCTGTTTGTGTTCTTCCTTGAGTTTAAGGAGAATGTAGCCTACTTGTTCACGAGTAGCGAGCAAGTGGCCGAGGCAGTGGCTCATCTATCGCCACTTCTCGCGATTTCTCTGCTTCTCAATAGCGTTCAACCTGTTCTTTCAGGCATGCTCTTCTAATCATTCAGAAAACAGAAGTGTTAAAAATCAACGGTTCAGATTGATTTTTAGTTTAAAAAAAATCGATTTTGTGTGTGTAGGTGTTGCTAATGGAGCTGGGCTACAAGGCATTGTGGCATATGTGTATCTTGGTTCATATTACTTGGTTGGATTACCTCTAGGAGTCCTTATTGGTTATGTCTTCAACCTACAAGTTGAGGTGAGTTTCTCCGTCTCGAGCCAGATCCTCTACTGCAATAGATATTCTTCACGTGTCAACGATATTTATAAATCTACCAAATTTGGCAGATTTTGGTAGATTTATAAATATCCAATGTTGTAGTAGAGGATCCGGCTCGGTTCATTTCCTTAACATTATAACCTAAGTACGATCACATATGTTCCGATTTCAGGGTGTTTGGATAGGGATCTTAGTCGGAACCGCTGTCCAAACGACAATACTTGTTTTCATGACTTGCATGACTGATTGGGATAAAGAGGTAGATGATCAAATTAAGGATTGTGTTCATTTTCAAACCCAATGCTTTTAGATAATTTAGTTTGTTGAGATATATAGTTTCCTCTACTTATTATTCATCGTCTTCTTCTTCCTCGATTGCAGGTTTCCCTTGCTCAGAAACGGGTCAGTCGGATTTCTGTGGGAGACGAAACTAATCATCACTCGTCGTCTAGTAACGACTCATCAACTATCTAAATTTATATGATAAAAGGTTCTGAGTTCGAGTTCTCCCTAGATTTATATGAAAGGGTCACGAGTTCGAATTTATCTCACAAGTCACGTAAGGGTGACAAATGGGTCCGGTTGTGTCGTTATCGGGTCGATGTGACCTGTTAAGGGTATGCTAAACCTGAACACGAAATGACCAAACTCGAACTGTAACTTTTCATCAATATGTTCAATTAAATATTTTTCATTTGAATAACTGTTTTGTACCGAAACCAAAAAAAATAAATTTGGCATTTCTATAGATTTAAATTGTTTATGACTTTATTGTGAAATTTTGAATATCTATTAGTAATTTTTTCATCATAACAATATTTATTAATTTTGTCATTAAAATTGATATAGTCGAGGCTTTTTAACGCTACGTCAACTTTTACACCACCACCGCATGTTCAACAACAAAATTTATAAGACTATCTACACTGGTGATTTTGGAGATAGAGACAATAAGCTGTGGGGCTGTCTCAAAAGAAAGGAATTTCTGAATTTGTATTTTATATTAATTTTAATAAGAAAAATTGAAATTTTCATTAATTTAAACAAATAACTAGTACAATACATTAATTGAAATAAAACAAATAAAAACTTTACACTAATTGAAATTTAAAAAATAAAAAACATCATACTCGTCAACCGGCTCAAATCGGCTCTAAAGATGCTCGATCAAATCATTGGTGAGCCGATGGTTCTTCCTTGCATCACTCAATGCGGCATCCCGTTTGAGAAAATTCTTCCAGGTGAGCGGAGCGGGGACTCGGTCTACATTACTACCCACCATTATTTTTGTGTCATCTCTCCAATTCTCCGCATCCTTCTTCTCGTCTCCAATGATCATGTTGTGCAAAATAATGCACGTAAACATGATGTTGCGGAGGTGCTGTGTGTACCAGTTGCGCGCCGGATTCCGAATAATTCCCCATCGGGCCTTAAGAACACCGAATGCCCGTTCGATATCCTTCCTCGCCGCTTCCTGCATCTTCTTGAACCGCGCCACCTTTCTGGTCCGTTGCAAGCGGAGGAGCTTGATCAGAGCCGCCCAATCCGGGTAGATCCCATCGGTTAAGTAGTAACCGCCGTCGTAGTATTTTCCGTTCACTACGTACTGGCACGACGGTGTCCGTTCTTCAAGCACGTCCTCGAACCGGCTACTCCAAAACAGATGTGCCAGATCCATAAATCTTGAGACTCCACGGCCTCAAGAATCAAGGAAGGCACGCCGATGTCTCCTCAAGTGTAGGCAGCCGACTACGCCTTTGGGCAATTCCTCCACGCCCAGTGCATTCAGTCCAGGCCACCGAGCATCCCCAGAAAGTCGTGTCTCTCCTCGTGCATCCGCAGCAGCCTCGTGGTGTCTTCAACATTTGACCTCCTCAGATACACGTCACCGAATAGCTCGATGACACCTTTGCAGAACTTGTTCTAAGGCTTTCCGCTACTTGAACCACTATCTTTTTTCATTATCTCATTCTGCACGACTGAACCGGCCTTGTAGTTCTAATTGGATTTCTCCTTGGGACTTAAGAAGGATCTCATCCACTTGAAAATTCGTGTAAAAGTTGCTAATTCGACTTTCTAATAGAGTCGTTAGTTCTGGCAAAGACGGCCGGTGCTATCGCCGATCTTCAAGTATTCATCGAATGTATCTGGCGCTCCACCGGTGGCTAGTTGGCGAATGGTCATTGTGCATTTTTGCACCAACGTGAGGCCCCATTTGCCGGTTGCATCTTGCTTCTGCTGGAAGTACCGCACATTCTGCTCCAATGCCTCGCAAATCATCAAGAACAGATGCTTGTGCATCCAAAAACATCGGCTGAAAAATATTAGGTCGTACGTCGGGTTGTTGTTGAAGTAGTCGGCCATCAACTGTTGTAGGGCCGCCTTCCGATCGCGGTGTACGACCATCCTCTTCACCTTTTTTTTCTTTTTGACGAAGAGTCGAGCGGCATCAGCTTGGAGGTTCGTCACCATCGATATAATCTCGTCGTCGATGCCATGAGAAGAGTAGAGTAGTTGGTTGAGGAGTCGGATGACGAAGATAATTTTTTGGCAAAATAATTGAAAGAAAATTAAAGAGAAAATAAAAGGAAGATGATGAATTTGGTGTGAAAAAATTGTGTTATGAAGTAAGGTATTTATAGGGGTGAATAAAAAAAAAGAAAAATCTGCTGAATTAGCCGTTAAACACCCGTTGGATGTAAAGTAGCCGTTGTTCAATTTTTTTATTTTTTATTTTTATGTATGACGCGTGCAATGCACGCGCCTATTTAAAAAATAAAAAATAAAAAACGCCAGCGCGTGGGCGCCACGCGCCATCTCGAGACGGTCTCGTCGCCACGAGACTGGTTCGAGCCGCCTCTCCTTACACCGGGGTGTCTCGTCGCAACGGGTGTCTCGAGCCCCCTTCGAGACAGGGCAGTCTAACTAACAATTAAATGTTGATAGCGTTAACATTTGATATAATTGTGATCAAATCGAGAAATTTTGTAATATAAAATCATACATGCAGATTCACAAAGGTGGTTGAGTTTGTTATGAGTGGAGAAAAGATCTCACATAAAAAGAGTGATATATTAATTAATTGAAATAATGGTCGGTCATATGTGGTACTTTAGGTAAATAAGCTGATAAAGTAGGGGTAGAGAGTAATACTTTATTGTGGGACAATGTCCAAAAATAGCTAGAAAAACATATGGGGACACCTAAAAAAGAAAGATAGGAAGATATATTAGGGACGATGGAAGTATTAGTCTTGAGCAATGGAAAGGTTGAAATTTGAAAAAGGGAAGCATTGTTGAAGATTAAGTAATGTAGCCAAGAAATTTTGAAAGAGAATCACAGAGTTTATGTAAATAGATCCCAAGTAACTGCTATTTCTATTTTGCCCTCCTCTCTTTTTTGTTTTTTTTTTTTCCTGTTGCTTAGTTTGTTAATAATAACATAACAATCTAAAAAACATAGAATAAGCTCAGAAATTGCATAAACTGCTGGAGTAAATATCATTTTCAAGCATTGGAAGCTTCTAGAAACAGTGTTTTTCACGATAAAGCTATTAAACCGAACCAAAAGAAAAAGTGAATTTGACATTTTAATATCTGAAGTGTTTATTATGACTAGTATTGTACCCGTGCGTTGCACGGTAGAATACAATATAAATAAGAAAATGTATTAATTATAAAATTTCAAGCAACAAAGATTAAAATTGATAATGTTTATATGTTATATTTTCAGTACAAGAATAAGGATATTTTCGAGAATAACAGTAACAAATACTCTCTGTATCACAGTGTAAATAAGTGAGATTAAAAGGGTATAGGAATTCATAAAGTGGAGTAGTGCATTATTTAGTATACGCTGGAAATGTGGTAAGTAGTGCTTTCAACTACGGAGGGAGTATCAATTAAATGTGCAGAGCGTGATGCGATTCTTTAAACTTATGATATTCAATTATGGCTAGCCATAATATGGCTACATAGATTTATTGATTAAATAACAATAGTTGACTTTGGTTGTGAGAATTGGGAATATAAAACCATAGGTGCAGATTTTTTTTCTAACACGTTACACAAAATTTGGATTTTGATTCCTCACATCGTAGTTTACAATACAGATTTTGACTAGTATATCCTATGTAGCTTGCAATCAACACCAAAAAATAAAAATACAAAAAAGCATTGACAAAAGAAGAAGAAGAAGAAGAAGAGAATACAGGTGCTATCTTTAAACCCATTTCAATCTTCAAATTTTCTTCATCTTTAGTTACATTTTTACAGTTTCAGCATTTATTAATGTTTCTTGTCTTATGTTGTTCTGTTATACTCTGTGTGTGTGAGAAAACTATGAAGTTGACTTATTACTGTTGAGCAATGGAAAGACTGAAAAATGTATGCATTCTTGAAGATTTAATGTGTGATAATTAACTAATGTAGCCAAGAAATATTAGAGGAGAATCAGAGAATTTAAATAAATCCCAAGAAACTGCTAATTCTATTTCCCCCATTTTTCTATTGCTTAGTTTGTTAATTGCATAATAATCTAAGAATTTAGAATAAGCCCAGAAATTGCATAAACTGCTGGAGTAAGTAGAATTTTTCAAGCTTAGAAGCTTCTAGAAAGAGTGTTTTGCAGTATAGAGCGATTACAGAGTGTTTTTGGTAGTGTGGTGGTCCCGCCTGCGTGCAGCGTAGTGGTCCCACCTTGTGTGATTCTCTAAAAAAAGCTGTAGTAAAATTGGCTAATGTATAGATCTTTGTTGATTGTTTGATGAATTTGAACTTAAAAAAAAGGCCCATGTTTTGCATAAGAAGGAATTCAAGAGTTTGATCTGTATCAAATGGAAGATAGCATCAAAGAAAACCTGTTAGAAGTAGCTCACGACGACGTAGACAAGGCAGAGTCGTCTCTGAAGAACAAGATATGGATCGAGACTAAGAAATTGTGGGTCGTTGCTGGTCCGGCTATCTTGATACCATTTTCAACATTTGGAGTGCATGTGATCAGCCAAGGTTTTATAGGCCATTTTGGCGCCACGGAGCTCGCTGCATATGCTCTCGTCTTCACCGTCATCTTCAGAGTTGTTCTTGGTGTGCAGGTTTGCTAACCTTTTCATAGAATTAAACCTCAAATTTGGCAATAACATGATCAATTTTGCTTAGAACCGTCGTTTATGCAGCTTGGCATGGTTAACGGGGTTGGAACGCTATGTGGGCAAGCATTTGGCGCGAAACAGTATCATAAGCTAGGCGTGTATCTGCAGCAGTCGTGCATTATTATGCTCGTCGTCTCAGCCCTACTGACACCGATGTTCGTGTTTGCTGCTCCTATTCTAAAAGCATTAGGCCAGGATCATAAAATTGCTGATGTGGCAGGGAATTTTGCTGTTTGGTTCATTGCTGTCTCGTTCTTGTACGCGTTGCTGTACAGCTGCAACGCGTTCCTTCAATCGCAGAGCAAGAACTCGATTCTCTCGTGTTTTGCAGTTCTCTCGTTGTTAGCCCACATCTTCCTCTCATGGCTTCTAGCTGTGAAGTTGGAGTTTGGTATCACCGGTGTAATGGTGTCGACTTGTTTGGCTTTCTTGATCCCGAATGTAGGCCAAGTTATATACATCACGTGTGGTGGTTGTCGGGAGACGTGGAAAGGCTTTACGGCCTCAGCATTCGAGAATCTCGGACTTACTATCAAGCTTTCAGTATCATCTGGTGTTATGATCTGGTTAGCTATCATACTTTGCTAGAGATTTTGTGATATAATATGCAATAAGAATAATAAATTTTCGCGGTATTTTACTTGGTAGCCTCGAATTCTGTTACAACACTATACTGATTCTCCTGAGTGGAAACATGGGGAATGCAGAGGTCACGATCGATGCTCTTTCTATCTGGTATGGTTTTTGTTCGTCTCTCGTTGTTGACTGCTTCCATCGTGTCTTAAAATGACCGGTGATCTTAAAATGACCCGTGACTCGTTTCTTGCAGCCTTAACATCAGCGGTTGGGCTCTGATGGTGTCCTTCGGTTTCATGGCTGGAGCAAGGTATGTTTTTTTGTTCGTCTCTCGTTTGTTTACTCCTTATATCACGTCTTCAAATCACTCGTGACTCTTGTTAAGTTTTACCCTATTCCAGTGTTCGTGTGTCGAATGAGCTGGGGAGGAGAGATGTGAAAGCAGTGAAATTCTCAATTTTAATGACAATTGTTACATCATTCTCCATAGGGTTTGTTCTGTTTGTGTTCTTCCTTGTGTTTAAGGAGAATGTAGCCTACTTGTTCACGAGAAGCGAGCAAGTGGCCGAGGCAGTGGCTCGTCTGTCGCCACTTCTCGCGTTTTCTCTACTTCTAAACAGCGTTCAGCCCGTTCTTTCAGGCAAGCTTGTCCATTCAAAAAACAGAAGTATTAAAAATCAACGCTTCAGATTGGTTTTTAGTTACAAGAAAAAAAAATTAAAAAATCAAATTTTTTTAACAACATTACAAGAAAATTTAAAGAGAAAAAAAATCAATTTTGTGGGTGTAGGTGTTGCTAATGGAGCTGGGCTACAAGGCATTGTGGCATATGTGAATCTTGGTTCATATTACTTGGTTGGATTACCTTTAGGAGTCCTTCTTGGTTATGTCTTCAACTTACAAGTCGAGGTGAGTTTCTTCGTCTCGAGCCAAATCCTCTACTGCAATAGATATTCCCCACGTGTCAACGATATTTATAAATCTACCAACTTTGGCAGATTTATAAATATCCAATGTTGCAGTAGAGGATCAGGCTCGGTTCATTTCCTTAACATTATAACCTAAGTACGATCAGATATGTTCCGATTTCAGGGTGTTTGGATAGGGATCTTAGTCGGAACCGCTGTCCAAACGACAATACTTGTTTTCATGACTTGCATGACTGATTGGGATAAAGAGGTAGATGATCAAATTAGGGATTGTGTTCATTTTCAAACCCTATGCTTTTAGATAATTTAGGTTGTTGAGATATATAGTTTCCTCTACTTATTATTCATCGTCTTCTTCTTCCTCGATTGCAGGTTTCCCTTGCTCAGAAACGGGTCAATCGGATTTCTATGGGAGACGAAACTAATCATCACTCGTTGTCTAGTAACGACTCATCAACTATCTAAATTTATATGATAAAAGGTTTTGAGTTCGAGTTCTTCCTAGATTTTGAAAGGGTCACGAGTTCGAATTTATCTCACAAACGTGAGGGTGACAAATGGGCGTGGTTGTGTCGTTATCGGGTCGAGCTAAACCCGAACACGAAATGACCAAACTCGAATTGTAACTTTTCATCAATATGTTCAATTAAATATTTTTCATTTGAATAACTGTTCTGTACCGAAACAAAAAAAATTAATTTTGGCATTTCTATATATTTAAATTGTTTATGACTTTATTGTGAAATTTTGAATATTTATTAATTTTTTCATCATAACAATATTTATTAATTTTGTCATCAAAATTGATATAGTCGAGGCCTTTTTACGCTACGTCGACTTTTACACCGCCACCGCATGTTCAACAACAAAATTTATAACTAACAATTAAATGTTCATAGCGTTGACATTTGATATGATTGTGATCAAATCGAGAAATTTTGGATTTAAAATCATACATGCAGATTCATATCTAACACGTTTACACAATATTTATGATTTTGATTCCGCCGTATCTTCACATTGTAGTTTGCAATACAAATTTCATCATGCCCTTTTTTCCTTTCACGTTGTAGTTTGCACGTTGTGGTTTGAGAGAGAGAGAGCAAATATAGAAGCTGATTTGGCAGAAGAGTTGAAAAATCTGTAGCAGAAATATGGAAGTTGAAATAAACTCAACGGAGCTGTTTGCAGCAGCTGAAAACAAGGAGGAGATGAGTACTCTGCAGAGAAGGATATGGATCGAGACGAAGAAGACGTGGATAATTGCTGCTCCGGCTATCTTGATCCGGTTTGCATCATTCGGACTTCATGTTATCAGCCAGGCATTCATCGGCCACATTAGCTCCTCAAAGTTCGCCTCCTACGCTCTCGTCTTCACTGTTCTATTCAGAGTCTCCCTAGGCATTCAGGTCTCCTGCATTGTCATAATTATATACTTGCTTTCATTTGCAGACTGTTTCAATACACGTAAGATATTATTAAATATTTTGCCTCCATGTCGTGCAGGTTGGTATCACTGGCGGCCTGGGGACTCTGTGTGGCCAGGCATATGGTGCTGGACAGTATCACAAACTCGGCCTTTATCTTCAGCAGTCTTGGATTATTCTGCTTGTTGTGTCGACTCTGCTGTCTCTGCTATTTATCTTTGCTGCTCCGATTTTTAAAGTATTGCATCAGGACGAAGTTATTGCAGATGGGGCACGGACCATTGGTCTGTGGTTCGTTCCTGTGGTATTTTTCTACGCGGTTTACTATAGCTGCAACGCATTTCTGCAGTCTCAGAGCAAGAACTTTGTCCTCGCGTGTTTTGCAGTTGTCGCTCTAGTGCAGCACGTGTTTCTGTCGTGGCTTCTGGCCGTTAAGCTGGAGCTTGGTGTCACCGGAGTCATGGTGTCTACAGTGTTGGCCTACTTGATCCCCAATGTAGGCCAGCTCGTGTACGTGATGTTTGGAGGTTGTCGAGAGACGTGGAAAGGTTTAACTACCGCGTCTTTTGTTGATCTCGGGCTGACAGTCAAGCTCTGTCTTTCTTCTGGTGTAATGCTCTGGTTAGTCTTTTCACTAAGAGGGTATTTGGCTGAACTTATAAGCTCCTTAAAATAATTTATAAGCTTATTTTAAGAAGCTTATAAGCTCAACCAAACACCCTCTAAATTTGGTGATTTTGTTTAGTACTAGAATGTTTTTTCTGAAGATTGAAGGTTTTGTTTCAATCATTATATTTTGCAGCCTTGAATTCTGTTACAATACTATACTAATTCTGCTAACTGGGAACATGGGAACTGCTGAAGTAACTATTGATGCTCTTTCTATCTGGTAAGAATGTATGTGTGTGTGTGTGTGAAAATTTCTTTGTCACATAGCTAGTTTGCTGCATTTTGCAACTAAATTGTTTGGAATTTTTATGTCTTTGATTGCAGCTTAAACATTAGTGGTTGGGCTCTAACGATATCCTTCGGTTTCTATGCTGCAGCAAGGTACGGAGAAAAATGTTTAAAACGGTCACAATCTTTATCCACGACGTTCTAATTAAATAGTTTGAATCGTTTTTACATAATCCGTGCATAACATTTGTCTTTAGTGTTCGCGTCGCTAATGAGCTTGGCCGGAGGGATGTGAAAGCTGCTAAACTCGCAATTATGGTGAATGTGCTAACATCTTCCGCCATTGGAGCGTTGCTCTTTGCATTCTTTCTGTTGTTTAAGGAGCGTGCGGCTTACATGTTCACAAAGAGCCCGGATGTGGCCAAGGCTGTTGCTCGTCTCTCGCCTCTCCTTGCTTTTTCTTTGCTCCTCAATGGAGTCCAACCTGTCCTTTCTGGTGAGGGCTTCTTCACACCTGATAGATTAGACCGACGATACATACATATTGAGTTTTTAAAGGATCATATCATCGATAAGTCTATATTATTTTTCTCTATCTGTGGCGATTTTTCATGAAAAACTACCACGACGTTGGTAGGTGTTGCCGGTGGGGCCGGACGACAAGGCATTGTGGCATATGTGAACCTTGTGTGCTATTACTTGATTGGAATACCTTTAGGAGTTGTTCTTGGTTATGTCTTCAAACTACAAGTTGAGGTTAGTCTACATTTAATTTTTTTTCTAGTAGTCTATATTTAATTTTTAACCACTTATTTTTTTTTTCTTTCTTTCTATGCTTAAATCTTTGGCAATAATAGTATGATTGATGCTCATTTGTAGGGTGTTTGGATGGGGATGATAATAGGGATCTTGTTCCAAACTGCAGTGCTAAGTATCATGATTTACAGGACTAATTGGCATGAACAGGTAAAAAGACGTTTTCGTCCTCACCCTCGTCCTCATCCTCGTCATTTTTATTTATTTTTTCTTCTGATGACGAGGAAAACCTACAACAGCTACACTCATCGTGTCATTATTCGATTTCTTTTATTGCAGGCATCTCTCGCCCAAATCCGAGTCAACCGGAGGTCTTCGAGTGATCAAACAAGTGAAAGCATCACTAATGCATAAATAATGCATCACTAATCCGACATAAAATGATTTGATTAGTTGCTTAATGTTTATTTAATATTACGTAAATAATGCATATTAGGTTTACGTAAATATTAATTTACACATTTAGCATGTAATCATATGCTTATTTATCAATAAAATTGATAATTTACATATTACGTTAATGTTTCTCTTTCTATGATAACTGCTACTACTACTAAACTAAAACATCAATCTTTCTCGTTTTCGTTTCTTTCTAGGTGTTCATTATATTAATCAATTCATTGTATCTTTAACTTTCAACCATTAAATTAAATAAAGCAGATTTAGTCTTTTCGTAAGAATAATGATAATCCCCGCTAAATCATGCTATTAAAAATAATAATACAGCCTATACAGGTCATGTGATTATCATCACTGTACGGACTATTAAATAATAATGATATTATTACGATTTTGCACTCTATTTTATAAACAACGATAGAAATTATTATGGTTCTCTCATTAAGTGGAGTTATTAATTTCCACATTAATTGGAACTAGCGTATAACCCGTCAAAAATCGACGGAAAATTATAAAAATTAATAAAATTATTAAATAGTACTAATATGTGATAGATTAAAAAAATATTTTTGTTAATTATTTTAGCGTTAAATAATTCTATTATGCAATCTACTAAACTCGCTTAGAATTTATATCCCTTGAACACATCTCAAATTTAATTAAAAATTAATTTTACCACATATTTACGTCTCAAACCCATATATTTATGTTTGATAAAAATTATAACTACTCCTATATTCTCATTACTTTCGATAATTGTTAAAGCTTTGTTCTTTTACCAAACTGATGTGGGCAAAAATATATATCTCTCTCAAAGGAAAACGACTCTTAAACTGAATTTTTTAGCTTTTTATGAAGAAAAAGAGCAAGAGAAAGAGTGGGTAGTGAGAGAGAGAATAGATATATAGATAACGAAGAAAGTGACCCTAAATACCCCACATTATGAATTCAACACAAGATTAAGAAAAAAAAAAAGTTAAACCACCGCTTCACAATCATTTCGTCTACCCCGAAAGTTCCGACCTGGAACCGACCTATTGACTACAATACTGATTTGAAATTATATAAATAATCATCTTCCAAATATATTCACAAAAAAATTAATGATGGCATTTGTTTTCTTTTTACCTGAAATTAATATTTAATTATATACATAACTATATTCCAAAAATATTCACACAATATTTAATAAATAAAAATTTAATTATAAATTATAGTATTATATAAATAATCATCTTTTAAATATATTCATAGAAAAATATATGATGACATTCGTTTTCTTTTTTACCAGTTTCGATAATAACTTTTTTAACTGAGAATAGAACTTCAAGAATTATTTCACTATGTACTTGGTAGTTTTTCCTTTTTACAAAACTTTATGTGGAATAATTGTGATTCATATAATTATTTAGTCAATGGTATAAGATCAAAGTTGATCATAAATATTCTTAATTTTATGAATTCGAAATTATATAATATATTAAAAAAAAGTTGTTCTGCAAGTACTGAATTGACCCATCTACGCGCACGATTATTGGTCGGAATTGACTCGTTGATAAATCGTTAGTAATTTTTCTGCTAATTTTCCTACATATTCTACGTTTTCCAACGGAGACGATTAATCAAACAATTTGAGATGATGTATTTAGGATTATTCAAACTTGTTTGAAATTTATATACTCGTACTTGTTTAAAATCCGATTAAAAATTAGTCATTTGTGTTCATTTCTGAAAAAAATCCATATATTAGTCTACCGTCACAGTTTTGCGTCGGAACTGGCCCATTGACCATGACTCTAATTTATAAGTGCGTAATTTATACAATTTATTTAGAATTTATATAGATCCAAAATTTTAATAAAAATAATGATTGTAGTATTCGTTATCGTCCTTAATAATATAGTAATATTCGTTAATTAAAATTATAAATTATGCAAAGCTGGAAATCCAACTACAAATAACGTAAAAATTATTTCATGGATAACAATTATAGATTTTAGAAAATACATGTGAAAAAAAGTATAAAATGAAAAATTTCTCGAGTGTCGGTTGGGAATTAGCTCGTCTACCGCCACGGTTCCGGGTCAGAATTGACCTGTTGACCACAATTTTAATTTATAAATGCACAATTTATGACGATTCTAAATTTTAGAAAATACATGAAAAAATGAATAAAATGAAAATTTTTAAATTAATAAGAATAAAGAATGAAAATGTGTCGCGTGGGATCCCGAATTGAGGTACCCGTCAGTTGAAAATTGGCCCGTCTACCTAATTAATTGACAAATTAGAAATTATTTATTTTTTTATCAAATTAAATAAAAAAATATTAGACTATTTCCAAATTTAATTCGGTCAACCAATAAATTATCCAAACCATTTTGGAACCATTTATTCTATCAACTAATAAATTGGTTCTCTAATAAAAATAATTATCTATTCGGCCAATTAATAAATTGACCAAATTAAATTAAATTAAACTATAAAAATATAACAGTTATTTATTCGGCCGATTAATAAATAAATTGACAAAATAAAACTCCTACAAAAAATAATTATCTATTCAGCCAATAAATAAATTGACCAAATTAAATTAAATTAAACTATAAAATATAGCTATTTATTCGGCCGATTAATAAATAAATTGGCCAAATAAAACTGGCGGAGCAAAAGATGAGAAAATACACATTGATTCTAGGTATTTAAAGGCTTTTCAATAGGTGAAGTTTCATTGAAAAACCGATGTGAGACACAAGATTTTAGTATAGATATTTCAAATCTATTATTTTATATTTAAAAATTCAAAAATTTGATAATTTAGATAAATATGAATGGAGGAATATAAGGAGTGCCACGTAGGATTTTTTCAAAGTAAGAATCATTTTCCTTTTAGTAATATAATGATTGGAAACAACTTTCGTTTAACTTAATTTAATATATATTTTAATTTCCATTGCGACTATATGATATAAAAAAAACAGAAATCGGGTCTAAATTCAAAAACGATATTTAAATATTAATTTTTTTAGTTTTAAAATAGTATTAAATATTACTCATGTTCTATTAATATAAAAAGCATAGTCCATTTATAAATAAAAGGGGACAAACATTGGTTTAGGAAGTATCAAACCGTTAATTCCATACTCACAAACCCGTTGCAATACCAAAAAAAAAAAAAAATCTCATTATGTCATTTAATGAAGAAATTAATTAGAACATGCCATGATGCATGACCAATTTTATGGCCAATTTCATGAAACCCGTGGTCTCACTCATTATATTTCATAATTATACAATACGAAGATTAAGAAAAAAAAAAGGGTAAGAAAGAAAAAGCTACACTCCTGTGCAACCGGTCGTGAGACCGGCGCGTTTCGATTTTTTTAGAAGATTAATCCTTTCATTTTAGGTTTGAGAGATATTGAAAAAAAATGAAAAAAATCAATGAATTTGATCGGGTCAACCCGGATCCGAACCGGGTCGACTCAGTCTCACAATATGAGACCTATTGCACACAAGTATTTGCCATAAAAAAATAAGTAGAAGTAGATAAGTTTCATCACTTTTAAAGATTAATTCTTTTCATATTAGGTATGAAACATATTGAACTCGACCCCTGGATTGAAGAGCGTGTTTAGTAGTAGTAGAAGTGATTGTAAAGGCAAATTGCATATCTGTTTGGCCAAATTAATCTATTTAGGTACATAAAAATAATGGATTATCCGGAATGACCGGATCTAGCCCAAGGCCCCAAACCACGTAACATCTCCGTTGAAATTCGTATCATTTAATAAAATAATTATGGTAGTATAATATATATCAATCATTAAAATTGAAAATATAAGAAGATTATTTTTTTTTTCATTATGAATTAATCAACCCGAAAAATCAGTGCCTAAAATTAAAAATAATTATAAGTCCTAACTAAACTATTATAATTGTTTTTAGAAGTAAACTATAAGAGCATATACAACGGGGTTTGAAGGGGGGTGTCGAAGGGGATCGACACACCCTCACTCGACACACCCTGTGTCGAAGCCACAGTGAGGGGTCGACATCCCCCTGTGTCGATGGCGGTGGTGATGACGGTGTCGTTGTTTAGACACACCCTTCGACACCACGATAATGCCACGCGGCGCCATGAGAAGGAGAAGAAGGAGAAACAGCTGCTGTGATGGTTTAATTTTTCTTTTTTTTTTTTTTTTTTTTCTGATTTGCAGTCGCCGGCCATGGAAGAAGAAGAAGAAGCAAGGAGTTGAAGCCTTGAAGGAGAGAAACGGGGTAGAGGGTGGGTGGGTAGTGGGCGTTTTGGGTTTCATTTGGGCTTTTAGGTAGTTTTTTTTTAAATTAGTTATATATATTGTAATTAAATATTAATAAAATTAAAATTAATAAAATAAATTTGAATTTATTTTTTTAATTATTGTATTTTTATTTTATTAATGAGTGTATGTTTTATTTTTTTAATTAGTATATGTTAAATTATTATTTATTAATTTCTGAATTTAATTAATGTTATTCTTTATAATATTTATTACAAATAAAAAAATAATAATAAAATAAAATCTATTCAATCATTAGAATCATGTTTCCAGTGTTTAAACCTAGATCTTACTTAACTCCATTATAATGAAAAATTCAACTTAAATCTAACTCAATATCATGAATCATTAAAATCATGTTTCTCAATGCTTCAACCTAGGTTTAACCATACAGGACATGCTCTAAGAAATTTGAAATCAAAGAAAGTGAAGATTTGCACGACGAATGGTGTGGGTTGACTCGACACGTTTTTATGAAAATAAGGGAAACAAGAAACATTTAATTGATTATATGTTGGAATTTTCCCAAACATTAAATAATCAAACCCTCTGTGTCAGAGATTCACTAGGATTCTAGTATTATTTCAACAAGTCAATAATACTACATTTTTATTTTAAATATTTTGGCCAAAAATCTACTTTCGACGTAACTTTGGCACGTGATATTGGGATTTTTTGGATTGGTTTATAGTATATCTCTCACCTACTTTCGACCTTTCTATCCTAAAATTAAAACTAACTAGAATATCCACATTTGTTCAATAAATAAATAGAATATATATCCACAATTCCTAATATCAAATGTAATGTATAATATACAACAAAATATTGTGTACATGTTATGGTCCACCACTAAGAGAGTATAAGTTCTTGTCCAACTCATTTTTTTAATCGGTTAAATCGTCAAAATATTGATATTTTATGTGAATTATTGCGTAAAAATTTCCGCTAACAAATTAACTTGCATGAAAAAAAAATTAATATTTAAATAAAGTAAGAAATTAATCTCGAGCAAGATTTCTTTTATGACTACACCCTGACCAGATGGTGGCTATCTATTCATGAATCATATTATTTTTTACTCTTTGCATCCACAATCCTATTATTTTTTACTCTTTGCATCCACAATTACGATTAGTGTGACTAGTTGAGTGTGACACAATTTTTAAAAAATAAAGAAGAGTCGGTGAAAGTGAGATATATAAAAGGATAATATATTAAATGAGATTAATTTATTTATGGAGTAGTCACGCTTATTGTGAACGATTCAGAAAAAAATAAGATCACACTTCTTATTGTGAACTTCACAGTCAACGGGTGCGAATCCGACTAGAACTACACTAACGAGAATGCCATTTTTAGAAGAATTCATGTATCATATGGGTGGGTGAGGCTTATCTAGTCTAGAATGAAAAGATTATCCATTTTACTCCCTCCATCTACGAAATGTTTGCTATATTTTGGACGATACGAGTTTTAAGAAAATGGTAGGTAGTAGTGAATTATAATGTTATTATGAGTGTAGTAAGAGTCCCATAATAAATGTGAGTGACATAACAAAAGTGACAATCATTTCATGGACAAACTTAAATAGTAAAAGTGACAACTATTTCGTGGACGGGGAGAGAATACATATAAAAACCATTAGCAAAGTATATCATGTATGTATAATGAGAAGATGGAAATGTATGTGCGGATTTGCGTGAATATTTATTATTTTATTATTTTTTTGAAGTTTCGCATTTAATAAACTCCCTCTATGTGTCTTGCTGCTATGCACGTTTCAGCCATTTTTGCATTCGCAATATTTTACTCCATAACCTCTCTCTCTCTCTCTCTCTCTCTCTCTCAGTTTGTGTGCCTGTGTGAGAGAGGCATAAGGCTTATGCAGGAGCTGAATTGCAGCGAGAAATTGTAGTGGGAGGCTAAAGAAGCAATTTTTCTTCTTCATCCAATTTCTCTTTGCGTAAGTTTCTAACCTTAACTCCTTTGTCTGTTACTATGTGCAGTGTGTTTTCTCTTTCTTTTTGTTTTTTCTGTCATGGGTTCCAAAGCTGCTGCTCCAGCTTTCTTTGAAAGCATTGCCTTTGTTCTTCTACTAAAGCTTTCACCTTTTTGGACCAAATCTCCCTTAGTTTGTGTGTTTGTTGTTTTCTGCTTACAATTGTTTTTTTGAATCTCTCTCTCTCACACACACACACGCAGACACAATTGAAGGAAGTTGCAGTACTTAGGCATTTAGAAAGTTGATAAAGATGGCAACTTCCATTCATCTCTGCATTTTTATGGATATAATGAGCTTACCTCAATCTCTCTCTCCCTCTCTCTCTCTCAATCTCTCTCTCTCATTATTTTACTGAGATTTCTAGTAATTTGTAGATTTACAATTATTGGTAATGAGTTTCTGGAAAAGGGAAGTATGGCTAGCCCTAGGCATTTAGAAAGTTGAAATCTTGAAATATTACTTGCTACAAGCCCTAGACATTTAAATGCTTCTTGTTTTTTTGATAGGAAGATTGTAAAATTAAATAACCTATAATCACAGCTCAATAGAAAATTTCAATAGTCTCATGTCACAATGCTGAGGGGTTTCTTTTCTTGGTGGATCTCTGCAGCAGAGCCGCCATGGACAATGGCGTTCATGACAAGTTGCTGAGTTCAGAAGGAAAGGAGGTTTCAGATTTGAAGGAACGAGTTCTTGACGAGTCTAAGAAGATATGGAGGATCGCTATGCCTGGCATGATTGCCAGAGTAGCTTCATTCGGGGCCTTAATCGTCACTCAGTCCTTCATCGGCCATATTAGCTCCGTTGATCTTGCTGGCTACGCCCTCGTTCAGACCCTCACTATCCGTTTCATCAATGGCATTCTGGTACGTTTTATGTGTAACTTTGCTTCAACATTCATATAATGTGTTGCAATGATTGAGGGTTTGATTTCTTGTTTGGTTTAGATTGGGATGTTTTTTCAATGGCATTCTGGTATGATTTATGTGTAACTTTGCATCAACCTTCGTATGATGTGTTAAAATGATTGGGGGTTCGATTTCTTGTTTGGTTTAGATTGGGATGTCGAGTGCTACAGAGACGCTCTGTGGACAAGCATACGGTGCAAAACAGTATCACATGATGGGGATCTATCTGCAACGGTCTTGGATCGTGGATTTCATCACTTGTACCTTGTTGCTTCCCCTGCTTATCTTTGGGGGGCCCTTGTTTAACCTCCTAGGCGAAGAATCGGACATTGCATACGCTTCTGGATACATCTCCTATTGGTTTATCCCGATGGTGTACAACTTTGTGTTCACTTTAACTATGCAGATGTATCTGCAAGCGCAGCAGAAGAATATCGTTGTGGCTTGGATATCGTTGGTGCAGATCATTGTGCACGTTCCCTTGTCATGGCTGTTCGTGTACCATTTCGACTGGGGGATTGACGGGGCCATGGCTGCCCTCAACATATCCTCATGGTTGGTGACTTTTCTTGAACTTGGATATGTCCTCGGAGGTTGGTGCCCTCTTACATGGACGGGGTTCACGACTGCTGCATTTAAGGACTTGTTCCCCGTGATCAAGCTCTCGATTTCCTCTGGAATAATGGTTTGGTAATGATCAATCTAATTAACTCGTTTGTTTAGTATGATTGTCTTATTTTACATTTCATTTGAATTTTGTTACTCTAATCGTGGCAGTTTGGAGTTGTGGTACAATTCTATACTCGTGTTACTGGCGGGCTACATGCACAATGCCGAGGTTGCCATATCCGCGTTTTCCATTTGGTGAGAGCTTGTTTTCTTTATCCCATGTTTTGTTATGTTCGGAATGTGAAAGTGATCACGAATCTGACTTAAGAAGATGTGTGCTATGCAGCTTAAATATCAATGGGTGGGAGTTCATGCTCTGCCTCGGATTTCTTGGCGCCGCATGGTATGATATTACTCCAAACGGCCTAATCCATCGCTCTTTTATACCGTTGTTTGCCTCATGATTTTCTGACTTGTATGCGTAGTGTACGGATTGCAAACGAGCTTGGACGAGGAGACGTTAAGGCTACGAAATTCTCGATCAAAGTCCTTATATCGACTTCTCTGGTGATTGGGACACTCTGTTCCATCATCTGCTTGGCCTTCGGCCACAACCTCGGCTACTTGTTCACAAATGATGAGGCGGTGGTGAAAGCCGCCTCAAATCTCTCGCATCTGCTTGCCATCTCGGTGCTGCTTAATAGTATCTACCCCGTGCTTTCAGGTTAGTAAGCGCGTTGTGTAGTTTTGCATCCTTATCGAAATCTATATAAATGCTCGATTTTTTCTTGTCGAAACAGGGGTGGCTGTAGGGGCAGGTCTGCAAGGAACGGTTGCGATTATAAACCTATGTTGCTATTATGTGGTCGGAATTCCAATCGGTGCTCTGCTCGGATACATAGTTGGTCTTGAAGTGGAGGTAAACCCAAAACTCACTATACGAGCTCGTTTTAAGATTCTCTGTTACCAACCGTGTTACGTCTTCTATTCCGCTATATCAATGGCATGCGACGGAACTAGGTTTCTTCCTTTGCTATCTCTCTGTTTATGCTCATGAGATCCTCTATTACCAACTGTGTTTAGAACTGTCGAAAATCTCGGCCCGGGCCAAGCCCACCGGACCGAGGATGAAAATAGGGTCGGGCCAAGCTAGTAAAAATTTCAAGCCCCACTGTAGAGTTGTCAATTGGGCCGGCCCAAGCCCCGCCCGTTTCAGATTTAGTGCGGGCCTGGTCGGGGCCTCCACCCGGAAACTGATTTAGAAGCCCAGAACGGGACCATGTTTAGTGTGGGCCTGGTCGGTCCAGGCCTCCACATTGAAACCGATTTATAAGCCCAGAACTGGCCCAGACCCACTACGGGCTTTACACTATATGGGCTCAAATCGGCCTAAAATTTTGTAAAAGCCCGGCCCGTTAGACAAGTTTAAGCCCCAACCAGACCAAAATAGTTTATAGTGTAAAATTGCTCGGTCGGGCCGTGACAGCCCGAAATTTCATCGGGCCGAAATCCTGACCCGACCTAGAATCAGGCCGGGTCATTTTCGATAATTTGTGCATGTGCATATCAATGGCATGCGACCGGCTAGGATCTTAGGTTTGAACTAGCTCACACGTGAGGTCCCCTGTTACTAACTGTGTTGCATCTTCTATTCTCGTACGTTTATATATCAATGGCATGCGACTGGACTAGGTTCGTTACTATACGGTTTCTATGTGCAGGGCATATGGATCGGTATGATCCTCGGAGTTCTCGTACAGACGCTGGCGCTTAGCTACATGGCGTGGAAAACCGATTGGGACCATCAGGTAAAGCTAGCCGCGGAACGGCTCCAACGTTGGGCCATCAAATCGCCCGAGAAAAACGGAAGCAACGGACATGCTTGATCGCACCGGAGGTGTTGAGGACTGACTGATGTATTTATGATCTTTTGTAATGACTGAATTCTGAGGCTGCTAACAAATTTTGCTCAATTTCTTGACTATATGAAATTTGCCCAGCCTTGAGAAGTTGGAAAGAGTTTCTTGTTCATGGGAAATTTTTTAGTTTAATGCAATGGATTAAAAGGTAATTTCACACTTAATTAATCTTGTATTAGCAGTTAGAAACTTAGAATGAGTAATTTTGCCTTTCAGTTGCATATTTTGCCTTGAAATCTTGTGTATTTTATTTGGCATATATCTGTTGCTACTGTGAAAATGTGTAATCTAATAGTAATATAATAATTACTTAAATAATTAAAGAAACGAATGAAAAATAGGATGGGTTGTATCAAGCGTACAGTGCGGCCCGCCGCACCAGAGACTATTCATATCATTAGCTAGTAGAATCAAATCGAGCTGTGCTTTAACTTTGGTATATATTCTGTGCTTCAAACTTCAAAGAATCAAAACCTTCGAGAAGAATTATGTAATTTGATTTAATGTTTCTTTTTTTTTTGGCATTAGATATATCCACAATATCCAAAAAATAAAATAAAAATGCAATATATGATGACTAAATCATTCGTGAGGTGGTCTACTTGAAATGACGATTGAAAAATTATAAGTTTGACGCTTTCCCAAAATGACGTTGATATAAAAGAAAAATACACAATATAATTAATTTAATGCAATATTATTTAATTTCTCTCGTTGTAATGTCATAATAATTGGCAGAAGGTCGGACTCGAGAACACATCGATCGTTTTTTTTTTTAAGTATACACACACATGACTCGAATCCCCGACCTCTTGGTTGGAGGGGAAACGTCTTACCACTTGAGCTACGCTTCTTTGTCATCAATAGTTTGGTTTAAATAAATATAAAAAATTTGTTTTTAAATGGTAGTTTAATTAGATTAATTAATATCTTAATAATTCATTTGTTTTAATTTGATATCTAACTAAATTTTCAAATGAATAAAAAATTACGTACTGTTACTTTTGACAAAGTATAGTTTTTTTTTTTTTTTTTTTTTTTTTTTTTTAATTACAATGCGTTCACAATCACATATGACTCGAACTCGAGGGAAAGCGTCTTACCCACACTTCTGAGTCATAAAGTATAGAACTAAATTACACTGGATTAATTAGATTAATTATTAGATTATTGTTTTTATATGGTATTGAATTTATTTTGTTGTGTTTGTCACGTGTAAACAAATTGCAGTAAAAAAAATAATAAATAGAATTCACACTCTATAATTGAGAAGAATATCGAACCTGCAGTTAACAAAGATGCTCTAACTTTGGTATATATTCTTTTCTCAAAAACAAAAAAAAAAAAAAACTTTGGTATATATTCAATTTTTAGAAAATTTTCACTCCAAAGTGAGTGTGTTTGGTTTTTGTTGTTTCTTTTCTAAAGACGATTGGGTCACCATAATTTTTAAGGTATTGATTCTTTCTTCTTTTTATCTTGTTGCAACAAATTCCTTTTCTTGTCATAAATTGTTCAACCAATTAACGTGGGAAACTTTTAACTGCCGCAATTTTGTTTTCGTCATTCCTTTTCATTTATTTATTTTTCACAATTTTTGATGCACCAAATTTATGAATTAGTGTCCGATCTTACCATGCCACAATTTGTGTCGTGTTCATACTATTCTTTTCCATATTACTACAACATACACATTTTAAAAAAAAATAATTAATAATATTATTATTAACTTTTTTTCTAGTTCATATCATTATCGTGTTGTATCGCACTATCGCTCTCACTACATATTCCACCTAAAAATAACCACTCACCACACTAGTCCTTCTCATAAGTCTAGAAAGAGTGGTTCAAACCTTTGAGTACTAAAATTCAATCATTTTCAAAACTCTTTCATTCTCCATATCTAATCTTTGCTTCCTCAAATGCAGGCCATGGATGAAAGCATGCAAGAAAATCTGCTCATTCCACCATCTCAAACAAACAACGATTTGAAGGAAAGAATCTTTCAAGAATCCAAGAAAATATGGCGAGTAGCATTGCCTAGCATCATTTCAAGAGTTACTTCTTTTGGAACCATCGTTGTCACGCAATCTTTCATCGGACACATCAACTCTACCGATCTTGCCGGCTATGCTCTTGTCCAAACCCTAACCGTTCGATTCGTCAACGGAGTAGTGGTAATAAATCCCTTCTCGATATATCTTTTTACACAAATATTCATATCAAACCGTACAATATAGTATATTATATCCGACAATCCTATCCCGATCCAAAATTGGGTCGGGCTACACCATACAAGTTTGGGAAGTCAAAGTTTTGGCCCGGCCCTCCAAAAACACAAAATCCACATTTTGGACCGGGCCGGGTCATTATATTTAGTTCCCTATAGATTTTACCTAGGGTTAGGCTAGGTCAAATTTTTCATGTTGACCTAGTCAACTCGGCATTGCTTTGACATCTTTGACCACATTCGACCAGTGGCGGATCTTGATGTCAGCAATTGGCTCAAAATAAACTTTGTCATACAACTAACGATTTCTGTTTTTCTATTTTCGAAGATAGGGATGTCGAGCGCGACTGAAACACTGTGCGGCCAAGCCTACGGTGCAAGACAACACCATATGATGGGAATATTCTTGCAACGATCTTGGATCGTTGACCTAGTCTCACTAACCCTACTACTCCCCTTCTTCGTCTTCGCGGCGCCCATTTTCAGGTTGTTGGGCGAGGATAAACTCGTGGCAGCTTCCGCGGGCTACATTTCTCTGTGGTTCATCCCATTCGTCTACAGCATTGTGTTTGCCCTAACAATCCAAATGTATCTGCAAGCACAGCAGAAGAACATGGTGATTGCATGGCTTTCCATCGTGCAGTTTGTGATGCATGTACCTTTATCTTGGCTTTTGGTTAATGTTTTGGATTTTGGGGTGGCCGGAGCAATGTGTGCCCTGTGTGTATCGGCGTGGTTCGTCGTGATCGGAGAGTTTGTGTACATATTTGGAGGGTGGTGCTCGGATTCTTGGAGAGGATTCACCATGGCTGCATTTCATGACATTCTTCCTGTGGTCAAGCTCTCCATTTCCTCTGGTGTTATGGTTTGGTAAATAATCTTCATCACTATGTGTTTTACGTTGACTGTTGACTCGTTGGTCGTGAGATATTTAATGGGTGTTTGCTGAACTTAAAAGCTCTATAAAACAGCTTATAAGCTCCTAAATCCTTAATAGTGAAAGAATTTATGAGATATTTTTAGGAGCTTAAAAATTTAGTCAAACACCCCCTTAGTAGTGTCGTGTATAGCACTTGAGATCCTTTATCGTATTTCTTATGAGATTCTTATCACAAGATAAAAAATATCAGTAAAATAGAATATAATAGTGTAACATTAGTGAGAAGCATAAAATGTTGTGATGGATATTGGATGATGTCTATATAATATGCATAAAGGTTTAACAACTTTTTAAAAAAGGGGTTTAGTGTTAAACATATTAGTCGAGATTCCAATGTGGAGGCACGTAAGTTGGGTAGAGCTTCGAAAGATTTCTTTTATTTGCATGTTTGGGATTAACCTCCTAGTATTGTGGGAAATTTTCTTCATGTTACATGCGTTTGTTCCTAACTAATATATTTTATTTTTAATTTTTTGTCTAAAGGTTTAGACTAGTATATCACCTTAATTCAACAAAAAAAAATGCAATAATCCTTCAAAATTTCAGAACAAGTAAGTCTTCTTAGTAAGAAAAAAAATGCATTAAATTTGGAAATAAACTACCTTGTAATAAACTCACTTAATTAATTAAAATTAAAAATTATGCGACAGCTTGGAGCTATGGTACTATGCCATTCTCGTTTTGCTAGCCGGCTACATGCAAAACGCAGAGGTTGCAATATCTGCCTTTTCCATATGGTAAATAAGAATTATTTTTTTATTCCAATCAAATTAATGAATAAAAATTATTTTCTAATTTAGTTGTAATAAAATAAAATCAGCCTCAATGTGAGCGGATGGGAGTTCATGATCAGCCTCGGCATGATGGGAGCTGCAATGTAAGTATTTTTCTTGCTCGTCCAAACGCAGAATCTTCCTCTGTTTTCGTGTCGTCATTGTGTTCGTGTTGGCAGTGTTCGAGTGGCAAATGAGCTAGGCAGAGGCGATGCCCTAGCCACAAGATTCTCAATCAAAGTTGTGATCACCATATCAGTGCTAATAGGGATGTTCTTTTGGCTCCTCTGCTTGATCTTCGGCAAGAGCCTCGGCTACTTGTTCAGTCGAGACGAAGATGTTGTGGAGGCCGTCTCCGATCTCTCTGTTCTTCTTGCCTTCTCCATCTTGCTCAATGGCATTTATCCTGTGCTCTCAGGTTAAAAAAAAAATTCATGTTTTTGAAAAAAAAAACAAATTTTTATTTTTATTTTAATGGATTTTAGTGTGTGTTGTGTGTTTTTGGTTTGATGCATGCAGGTGTAGCAATTGGAGCAGGGCTGCAAACTAAAGTTGCCATTATCAGTTTCATTTGTTTTTATGCTATTGGATTGCCAATTGGAGCTGTGCTTGGATATGTAATTCATCTCGAAGCAAAGGTGAAATGTTTTCTTACCCGTTTTTCGAATCTTCTATTACATTCTCGTCTTCATTATGTTCAGTCTGAATTTTGACTAGTCTGACAGTCTCGGAATTTCTGCAGGGGATATGGATTGGAATGATGAGTGGAGTTGTCACTCAGACTCTTGCACTAAGTTTCATGACGTGGAAGACCGACTGGGATCGAGAGGTGGCATTTTATGATACGACGGTGCACATATAATAAACTCATATTCGATGACATATTTAATAGTACTTTTTTGTTTGTAGGTTTTGATAGCTTCAGCGCGTCTAAGGAGATGGTACTTGAAATCTGGGGAAGAAAATCAAGAGCAGAGCTCGGATCATTCTTGAGTTTTAGGTATTGAAGACACAATTAACAAGATTGACTCGATCATGTTGATCGTCTCTGAGCGAGATTCCCCCATGTTGTTGTCACACGAGATTCTCTATTATTTGTGGTATTTCATTTTCTATTTCATTACGATCATTTGTTCTTAGAAAGATTCCCCCGTGTTTAATGGTTATTTCGTTTCCTATTTCAGTACGATATCATTTCAAACGACGTAGTGGCACCAAGTTTTCGCCACTTAGTGTCCATTATGATATGGATTTTCAATCGAACCTAAATGAACACATTAATCAAAAGTTCATTATCGAGTTGAGCTCGAGCCTTATTCATCAAATATAACCAAAGCTCACCCTCACTATATATAACTTTGCATATAATTATATATACAACAATATGAAACGCATAATTAGATGTTTCTGTGAGTACTAATTATAAGACCAACAAAAAAATGTAAAATTGCAATTGCGATTTAAACCAATAGACTCACTCTGTACACATTCGCTCTAGAAGAGAATAATACATCAGTGTAAGTTATTATACAAATGAAATATACCACTTTTGTGTATAAAAGAGTAGTTTCTTGCAATTCATAGTATAAAATTTGTAAAAAATTTATATCACTTTATTACTACACTAATTTCTACCTTTACACTTAATACTCTTCTTCTTAATATTTGTGCCAAAAAGAAATATTACATTATGAACAGGACGAAGGGAGTATTACAAGGAGAGTGTCGGAGAAAGCAGAAAACATAGAGATATGTCATGAACCTTAAGGAAGCATTGTTCTTCATTTCATACTCAAAAGTATCTTCAACATCCAGCTTCACAAAAACAACGTTTCCTTCCTTGTTAGACTAGCTATTCAGATACTTGGGCAGAAATGATATCCAATCGAATAGGTTCAGCGATAGCAGCTGAGGCCGCAAGCTCTTGTGAACCACTTCACTGACAAAATTGGTTTCTTTGATAATGTTTTGACGAAGCTAGATCACAAACATTCGAAAAGAGAGGAAAGCATGTAAAGAGACTATTTAAAGAAAATTACCAATGATTGCATTAGATAAGTTTTGAGTTTCACCTCAATGTTAGGAGGAGGAGAAGAGGTAGAATTTTCCAACAGTTGGTGACTGGACCCTGCGGTGGTTTGAGATTACGAATTCTCCTTTCTCATCATCCTCCGTACCCAGGTGATACTGATGAAGTACCCAACTAGCCTTAGCCTTATTCTCGTATAGAACCATAATCTTCTTAACTCCTTTCTGAACACCATCATGTATGATTGGTTTTGACTTGCCAGTTTTATGCCAACGAATGTGGTCCTCTACCTTTCAACATTTTTTGACCCTTTGCCATATGCACTAGAGACTATGGAAATATAATGATACGCTTCCGTTCTGCTTCACACCTGGATATTTATTATGACCAATATAGCTCATGAAGTCGCAAACCACACACGATGGAGAGGGGTGGGGTGGGGTGGTGTGTGTGAGTGTGATAAAGAAAGCGCCAGAATAATGTTTATTGCACCATATACCTTGCAAATTTTGAGGATGTGTGTAACAAATTCCAACTTCGTCTTCAATGGTTACAATGAAATCATCAATCAAGAAACACGTTGCTTATGCTCAATAATCTCTTGATCCATTGGATGAAATCTCACACCACGAGGCAATCTTGCCAAGCCACAGTTGCCTGCATGTCTCACAAGAAAAGATAGTAATCTTGAAATGTCCAAACACTTTCTAAATCAAGACAATGCCGTAGACAAATAGACGTCAATGAATATTCAAACTTAATTTGTTCAATCTGCCATTTTGGCAGTAAACAAAAATATCATCTGATCCTTGTTTTGGCAGTAAAAAGGACCAAAGGAAAAGAAGCAAGAAGTTCTTATCTTCCTTAAACTTCTTGTTAATAAATGGGATTCAGCTTTTAGCTGATATAACTTTTGCAGCACATTAGGATCTTTGTTTGCCATTTCACCAGCTCTAGTTTATCTTGCTAAGTCATATCGTAGTCGTTTAACACCAAACTTTTTAAACATTTGGTCGTTTCAAGATTGATTGAAGCAAACAGTAAGACACAAAAGGGTAAAACACACAAGGCCTGCCCTGAATTCCCCACTCAACCACACCCGACGTCTAAATAAAAAACCCTCCCAAAATTAATCTATAAAATTTGTGGGACATGCAACTTGTTCTCTATATAACAGATACAGTTCTATTTTCACCTTTCAAATTGAGTGAGGGTTGTGGTGTCTGCCTGATGCGAAACGTTTAGTGTAATACCATCAACCTCAGCTGCAACAAAAATCAAATAAGTCTTAGTCAACTTTTAACAATTAGATAACAGTGAAATAAATGATGAGATCAAGCCTAGTATTCAAAAATCATAGATACCTTGATGATGGTCCTTTTCTTGATCACCATGAAGGTTTTGGCTCATAAATGAATGATTCATGCTATGCAGTTTCTGCAGGTAAGCATCATTCATGCTATGCAGTTTCTGCAGGTAAGCATAATTTGGCGCATTATTAACAGATAACAAACACACAGCCTTCTATATTAACAAACAAATATTAATTTAGATGAGCAAAAAGAAAATACCAGAGCAAAGTAGGTCTGTTGATAATCCATTTTGGTGGCAGTATTAGAATATGGAAGCGATGATCTCCTCCAGGTCTTCATTATGATTTTGTGACAGTAACACATGCATATTTGCACAACCTTAATAAGCATAGAGAATATGGGAAACTAAAGTAAGGCAATATAGTTGATTTTGAGTTTTATCCATCCTTTAATCAATTTAGTATGAGTTCACAACAAAGCATAGAAAATCAATCAATTGGAATTAATGGATTTATTATCATCATTTGGTAGACAATAATATCCCAACTAGAAAATTTGATGATCTCTTAGACCACATGCATAATATGAACAACCTTTAAATGTTCATCAAAATTAGCGGTTACTCAACTGAAATATGCCATGCCACAGATGTGAAAATTAAGGAGAGAAAACAGCTCGTAAAACTCATACAACACAAAACGAAACAGAACCACAAATGTTCATGCAGTCAACTCGTTATCAGTCTATGGCAAGAAGCAGCATAAATAATTCAATTATGTAATAAAATAGCATAATAATTCCAATGCTACACTCGCACATGTTTCAGATTTATAAGATTCGGAACACTTCCATGCACAACATAGATAGTAGACATATTATCTACATCATTCTAGTAATACAGAAAAAATTATACTAATACCAAGTTTATGCAAATCTAGAGCTAGAATAATCCTAGAATAAAAATCAATCATTATAAGAGACCATGTTTAGAACTTGTACCTCTGAGCAATTTTCTGCAATCTCTTTGACTGCCGTTGAGGGCACTTTGACTACCGTTGAGGGTAAAGAGGAATGTATTTGTATTTGTTGATCAAAGAAAAAGAAACCTTCAACGTCAAATAACAAGGAGTAAAAAACCAAAAGAATTGCAATGGATTTGTATCGTTGTGCATGATTCACCAGTAAACACTTCTAAATTAACACATGACTGTTGATATTAATGTCAAACGACCTACGACGACGGTTGTATATTGCCATAGCCGTTGGTTTACATGCATATATTTATAATATGGTCCGATCTCAATTTTTCCACAATTTAGGATTTCTGGCCAGTTATAACAAAAAATAAATTTAATCTATATAACTAAACACCTCTATTCTTGTCTGTTGGTCCCATTAAAGTTCAACATAAACCGATGCAGTTTCAACATAAAGCGATGCAGTTTCAGAGTATGGGCTAATGGCTAATGCACACAATCAACATAAACCGATGCAGTTTCGAAAAATTGTACACTCTTCATATATATAAATAAACAAATATGATAATTTGATTATATCTTAAGATAAAACTTTTTTATGATTTTTTATCCTATCAGTAAAGCTCAAAACGAGCTCCATCTTCATCAACTATATTTACATATACTAGAGAGAGAGAGAGAGATCCTTCCAACCTACATTCATAAAAGAAAAGTTACAATAACAAGGCCACTCGATTCATCTCCGTAGTGTACGGAGTAAATATAATGCGATAATTAAATAATTACATATTTCGAATAATTACATATTTACATATACAATGAACTCTCAAAAATTAAATTAAATAATTAACAAGAAATAATTCGAATTTACCTATTTCCAATGCCGCTCATACCGAATGCTCCACGTCTGAAGAGAAGAGGAGATGTTGTAGTGTAACATGTTTTAAACACGAGTTTTGCAGAGATTTGAAATACATATACATATTGTACAGATTTGATTTATAATATAGGGATGGAGACGTGGAGAAGGCGGCGGTAGATCGGAAAATCCGAAGCGACGGCGGCGGCTTTAGGGTTGTGCTGAAACATTCTCCCTCCCCATTTACTCTGTAAATCATTTTCTATCCCTCCCATTTACTCTCTCTTCCCCACTCCGTTTTTTTAATTTTTTTAATTTTAACTTCGATCTCTTATCTCTTTTATTTTTTATTTATTGATATTTGAACAACATTTATCCGAATAATCTTGACATATTCGTAAATAAATATTCTTTCAATTTTTTTAATAATTAATATAATTATTAATATTTTATCTAACATATTTTTTTTTATTTAATTGTATGTTAATTTCTAATATTAATTAAAATAAATTAATATTATGTATAAATTTTGAGAATTTGAAATATTAATTAAATTTAAAAATTAACATACAATTAAGTGGAAAAGAGTATTATAGACAAAACACTAATTATATTAATTATTAAAAAATTTAAAAACCATTTAATTACGAATATTGTACCGTTGTCCGGACAAATCTTGTCCAAATATCTTTATCCTTTTTTTATCCCTCTCTATTTCTATTTAGTTTATTTGTCATATCCCTCTGTTTTTTATATATACTTTCTCTGTCCGCGATATGATTGTTACTTTGTCATTTAAGTCCGTCCACAAAATGATTGTTACTTCCATTTATAGTACCGATTGCAGGTTCCAAGAGAGTCTGCTTTTGGAGGTTGCATTTGCCATTGTACCATTGATTCCTCTTAAAATTGGAAAATTCTATTTCTCATTCACAAATGCATCTTTCCATTCACATTCATTGTGGGACTCTTACTATACTCACAATAATAATCACTATTATCTACTACTGCTCATCGTTTTCTTAAAATCCGTGTTGTCTAAAATATAACAAACATTTCGTGGATGGAGGGAGTATGATCGAATTTAAATGTAACAAAAACTATAAAGTATATATGTTGAACGGGATGGGGGGAGTATATTGCAATTGAATCCCTAATTTTGTGTGTTTATGTATTGCTGATTTTGCAGGGAGAAGAAAGAAGAAATTAACATCAATTGGGCTTAAATATTTAGTGGGCTTAAATAGCAATTAGTAGTTATTGTTATTTAATTTAAAATCAAGTTATTTAATTAGTGTGGGCTAAGTTTATGGGCCTTTTTTTGCCGACCTGCTTATGGGCCTTTAACCATTATGTTTCTAACTTTTTTGTTTAATCGAGAAAATACCAAATGTTCTTAAATTATTACATTTATAATTTGAAATATTTATAAAGTAATAAAATTAGTCTAGTTCATTAATTTATTTCGATCTTATTGTTAATTAAGATCCAACACTATTTATATTTTTAATTTTACATTTGGAATGTTGAATTGTGTTTGTAACTACATGTATATATTTACTTTTAAAAACAAAAAAACAATATGTATTACATTTAGAAAAGTAAGGACCTCTCTCCGTCGAACAGTGATTTATTTTCTTTGAATGTTAAAGTTTGACATTTTTTAAGCGAATAGGAAATTATTTATTACAGAGTAAACACATGTTTGACTTTTTTTTAAGGGAAATAGAAAATTATTTGTTACACATAAACACATGATAAATCAAAAAAAATCCTCAAAAATTTCTAGAAACTGGCGTATAAGGAAAATCTATCGATATAGTGGCAAGTGTGAGATAGAACCATGCATCCCAAACATGCACTTTGTATCGTGACCTGGAAGACCGACTCGGATCGAGAGGTAGAATTATGATCCAACGACGCATATATGATAAACTCATATCCGATGGCATATTTAAACCTCTTTTTTTATTATTGGAAGGGATTCTTTTTTTGATAGCCTCAGAGCGTCTAAGGAGAGAGAGTACTAGAAATGTGGGAAGAAAATCAACAGAAGAGATCTAATCGTTCTTGAATCTCAAGTATTGAAGGCACAAATAACAAGATCGACTCGATTATGTTGATCGTCTCAGAGAGATTCCCCCATTGTTATCACACGAGATTCTCTATTACTGATGGTATTTCATTTCCTACGATATCATTTGAAACGAAGTAGTGGCACCAAGTTTTCACCACTGTGTCGTCGTGATCGGGATTCTCAATCAAACGAAGATGAACACACAAATCAAAAGTTTATAATCGAGTTGAGCTCGAGCCTTGTTCACCAAAAACATATAATCAAAGCTCACCCTCATTAAATATGTAACACATTCGAATTTATGCAAATAGTCTCACTCTGTACACATTCGCTATAGAAGAGAATAATACATCAGTGCCAGTTATTGTACATTGAAATATACAATTTTCTGTATAAAGAGTAGTTTCTTGCGATTCAGTGTAAGTTAAAAGTCACAAGAAAATTTTATGTTCCGATTATCTTCTCAGTAAATTATAAGCTGGCAAATCCTTCACACCTGATACATCTTCAAGCGCCATCTCGCGCTCTAGTTGTGATCTCGTAGATTTGAGAACTTCCTGCACAGTCAAATTTGTGGGATCAATTGCTGAGAAAGAGGGTATGAAATACAGTTGTGCTTCTCTCCAGCGCTAGATAGATTTGTTCTTACGTTGAATTCCATATATGAGGCGCGCTTGGCAAGCCACTGCGCGTCCAGCATCTTGAAAGCGACACAAAAAAGGTTGTCGAAGGCCATATCATCATGGCTGAGCATCTGCAGAAACCGTTGTCCAGCCAAACTGCTAGGATTACCTGCAGGAGTATAGTCCACATTTGGATAAATTGCTCTTTAAACTACGAGGCATCAAGAAATCTTTTAAATCATCCTTCCAACAAACTCCTAAACGATTTAACACTAATACGAATGACTGCGTAATATTGCAAAGTTCTGATACAACATCACAACATCAGAGCACAAGTTTCAATCATCACTCAAGCAACCATATTTCCATAGTTAAATTCATTATAATCGGTATCTTCAGATTATTTGAGGCATGTTCGTCATTAGGAGAGTCGGGAAAGCATAATAAACTAGAAAAAAAAAAAAAAAAAAAGACGGAGATAGTAGATATCCTGTTCATAGATTAATGTGAGAATTAAAATAAACATTGGAATTACCTGATTGGAGATCTAACATTTGAACCAGCGTAAAGGAAATATTGATGCCAGCCACAGCGAACGGATATTCCCACTCTGACCTGTCTCCGTCTCTCTTGTGCAACAAGTTTTGAAATGCTTCCTGTCATGTGGTAAAGATAAGTAAAACATGAAGATAAAAGATCGGTATCAAAATTTCATCACAAAATCGGGAAAACTTCAGTGTCCGAAAGTTGAGAAAATGCTTTTTTAAAGGCTCACAAAGGCAATCAATAAGAAAATGGGTAAAATCAATTCAACAGTGCCCAGCAGATGATTATTACATTTGTAGATAGAGGCACAAGTTATTGGAAATACAACTACTTAATACTTATCCACGGCAATATAACTCGAGATGCCTATACAAAGTAAATCGACCGATGACTAGTCCAGTATATAGTGCACTAACAGACTAAATACAGGAACATCAATGCAAATATCATCCTGCTGCTCTTATTCTCATTTCCCCACCATCAAAATATGAGTCTATAAAACTGTCAACATCATCATAACTGTACAGGACTTAGCAAAACCGTATAGTGCCACCTCAGGGAAAGACAAATTCCCTTCAAATTTTTGCACAAGAGAGCAGAGGTATGGAAAAGAAAGACAAGTTTCTACCTATTACACATTTATTTTTAAAACTAGAACATGTTCTCTCAAGATCAGGAAATAGTTACCAATTTAAAAAAATAAAAAATTAGATGAGACGAAAGAAAATACGAACCGGATATGCCTTGGCAAAGAAGATCAAATTCTCCAATGATATAAAGCCTCCACCCCTAAATACATTGCTCATAAGCTTAGAAAAAAAAATACTATTTTATATATTGCATCTCAATGAACTAATCACCCATCACAGCACACCTGAAATCTGTTGAAGGGTCTGATCCTTGCCAGCCCATTTCTTTCCAGACCTCTGATTTAAGGGCTGGGAGTTGTCTATCAGGATAAGCTAACCTCCAAAGTTGTCTAAGCGCATCCTGCAAACAAAATATCAAGCCATTGATACATGATCACATTCCAAATAATTAAATTTCTCATTTGGGTCTTGTATGGCTTATGTAAACAATATTTCCACAATCAAATTAAATAGTACAAGTACAAATAATTTCTGGAACAAGGAAGACGAGAGAGATTAAAGGCAAATCCATACTTGATGATCTGAACAGGTCCCATCAAAAGGAACTGAAAGCCTTTGTTTAAGATATTTCAGTCTCGCTTCCTGTTTTGAATGAAATAAATAATTAGAGATCAATATTTTGTTTCCATGTGCTTTGGATGAACATAGAGTAATGACTAAATTTATATTAAAAAGAAAAAATAATAATAATAATAAAATAAATAAAAAAAGCAAAAAACAGCATTGTTACCACCAGACCAAATGTAACCATATAAATATACAAACTTTACCTATGAGAACTGGCTAATTCAGTCCTCTGCACAAAAGTGTTCCCCTATGATTAAGGATGTATACTTTCTTACCCGTGATAGGCAGAAAAGGTTCACTAATAATACACATTGAGAAAATCATAAAATCATATTATGTAGCTGAGGCACCATCCTAACCAGAAACTTCTTTCAGACACACAAGCAGAGCATTTAATTAATGTCAAAACAAGGTCATTCTTTTTATTTCATTCAGAATCGTAATGGGACAATGATGAATGATGCATCCGGATGATCTCTCTTAGTTATACGTGTTCCTAAACCAGTCTTTGACCAAGTAAATATAAGTGCAATCTACCCATCTACTTTCAGTCTTTCACCAAGTGAACTTAAGCCGTGACTCTACCTGACTAACATCTTCTCGGAAAAAAGAAAGAAAGGCAGCAACCTATGAAATGTGCATTATACCTGCAAGGGACTAAGTAAAACAGGTGGAAGAAGGTTGTTAGCTCCATTCTGAGTGCCCGAAATAAACGGTACAATCCTTGCTAGCAGAGATCCAGAACCAAGCACAATATTTGCTGAAGTGGAAAAAAAGAGTTACTAATAAGTCATTCATTTTTGCAAGAAACTATCACAAATCAAACTGTAGCTCAAATCAAACCATCAATACCAGCTCAAACACACTCATAATCAAAAATCACAAAATCAAGCAACAAAATTTCAGTAAAACACCAACCTAACCAGTGCGCCCACTGCGCGATCACATTCGAGAATAGCAGTGTCCAATGCAGATCCTCTTGACGCCGTTGTTCATCCAAAATATCCACAAGCGATTGCCCCTTCAATTCAAAACAAAAATCAGAACATCACCATTCATCATGGATTCAAAAATCTCAACTTTGATTGAGAAAATAGCAATGGCAAGTACCTCATTATGCCTATTGTAGTCATCATAATCTTTTTCTGCCAGCAACGGCTCGTTCAGCGCATCCAATTTCGAAGTCTCGTAGCGATCGTGTCTTCCGCCACCAACATCGCCGTGGTGCAGCCGTCTTCGCAAGGTGCGGGAACTCATCAAAACGGCGTCGTCGGTACAACCTCGGAAAAAATGCGATCAATTTGTACGGAAAACCCTAATTTCCACAGAAATGCAGCAAAGTGGGCAAATTACAAAATCAGGGGAAATTGGGGATGGATACGATCAGAATTGGAGAAAAGGACTGATTTTGATCGACGAATTGGGGGAAAAGCTTGAATAAATAGAGAATTTGAGAACCCTAATTAAATAATTAACCAATTTTTGTTCCTTTGTAAAGGGTTTTTGGCGTGGCTTACGTATTTTACTCTCTGCTTTGCTTACTACCTTCACAACTAAGGAAGAAATTAAATTTCTTAAATACGTATTTTATTACAAAAGCGTTGACAATTTTTCTTCTACTACTAGTGCTAGATTGAATCGTCTATTGCCACTGCATATGACATCTCCTATTATTTTAATAACGAGATGAAATATTTCCTATTGCTTTAATAAGCAGATGATATGTTGGGGAAAATATGAATGAAATGAACAATAAACTGAATTCTCTGAAAGGCGTGAGAACACTTTCAAATCGAATCAATTCGACGGTTCTTTCGAATTATTCAATCGGATACAATTCAGAGTATATCAAACTTTACTATGGATTGTTTGAGAATGCAGAACCAGAAAAATGGAAAAAATTGATCAGCAAACCGAAACTAATTCAAATCGGTTTTTTAAGCAGTTTTTGCAACTTTTCAAAAATTGCAAAATAGTCACTTGAAATTCGGGAAATGAAATTTCCAATGAATTTTCTACACAGCTCGACCACTGCCGCCCCTTGGACCCCGCTATCGGGGGCGCTGCCCTCGAACCCCCGTCCTTTAGGGGCTTCGCCCCTAAAATCATAATAAATTCATATAAGCGTGCACTCCGCACCACCAAACTTATATGATGTATTATTACGATGATAATGATCAAACAAGTCAATCCAATTACACTAAAATATCCAACATGACATGTGACGTAATTAATGGTGTACGATTTAGAAAATATATAAGGATATTATATACCCTAAATCATGAATCTTTAGTCATGTCATATGTCATCTCCTTATTAAAACAATAGAAGATGTCACATGGAGAGGCAATAGAAGATCTCATTTGTAGTACTAGTATAATTTTATTTTTCCTTTCAGCTTTCTGACTTTTCTTTAATTTTTTTGGGTCTTAAAATAAATTATGATCTTTTTATAAATTTTGGTTTAATTTTTTTTTTTATTTTGTAAAAAAAAATATCCACTTTCTAATTTTATTTAACGTTCTCCACGTTCAAAATTTAAATTTGACGTAAAAAATTAATTTTGCTTAATGTTCTCAGCGTTCAAATTTATTTAGAATTAGACGTTGGAAATGCTTCCACAGTACACTAACACTTATATATATACGATTGGGGCATAAATCGATGTTATAATATAATTTTTTCATCTTTTCTTATCTTTTTCTCCCTTTTTCCGGCATCCGTAACTTGAGAATTTAGAGAAATAATTTGAGAAATCCCTAGAGAAATTTACGACCTTTTTTTAATAGCTTACACTAAATGTAACGATTTGATCTTAAAGTGTTGGGATTTTATAGTTTGTGTAAAGAAAAAATTACAAAATCTAGTTTCACACATTTTTCAGATTTTTTATGCAATTCATATTGCTAAAAAGGTATTAAAATAAGATATTTATGTTTGAAAATATATTTTCAACATCGAATTAAATATGCCACTTACATAATAGAGTCGAATATGTGTGACTTTCTCCTCAATATAAAATGGGGTTGATGTTTTCAAAACAAAATAATACAGAAAGAATGTTACGATTGAAATTAAATATAATATTTAAAAAGTGCAATTGGATCAAATGATTCCATTGAAGGCTAGTGATTGGTTCTATGACTCAACTATTCGATTTAAAACCATAAAAATGTCTACTAATTTTACCATTTCAAATAATATGACCGAATCAATTTGTTTCAATTTCTTAATGAAGCCCTTATGTGGCTCAAACATCTTCAAACTTGATTCTATGAGTTGGTCGTTGATGGAATTTTGAGCGCTAAAAATGTATATGAGTTGGTCATTAAACTCGTTTTTGTTCTCCGTAATTTAAAATTCTAAACATAACCAACTCAAAACAATATGAATTTTTGTATTTTAATTTATCGGTGGACTTTTTTATTTTTATTTATTTTTGTTTATCTTGAAGCCTTGCAAGAATTTGAGAGAATGATTAATTGCGATCTTAGTGAGTGTGTGTGTGTGTGTGTTAGAGAGAGAGAGAGAGAGGGGCATCTATTCAAATAATCCACCATTAGATTGCAAGTATTTAAAATTGAAGAATTGAGTAAAAATTTTACATCAACTTAAAACACTTCTAGTCGAGAAAACACAAACACATTCGATTAATCCATGGATTAATGAAACATTATCAATAACTAGGACGAGAAAGTTTATTCATAACAATACATATGATAAATTAACCATATAATCGGATTGCTAGAATCCGATTATTTTTACACACACACAAAAATAAATACACACAAAAAGAAATACACACGCAAAATTGGAAAGTTATTTTAAAAAAAAAGTTGAGACATGAGTCCCATTATTGGTATTGGTTTTGGCTTACAGCAGAAGTAACAAGCCCTTCCAAGCATTAGGACAACCGCAACACCCATATGATTTCCTATGTATAAAAATGTCTTAAAAATTACCATTAATAATGGAGTGCAAATCTGCAGTTAACACATAATTACTTGATGAATGATTAAAATGAGATAGAAGAAATGTGAGAAGAAGAAGAAGTGGTGAGGTAGCATAACAGTGCAAATCCCATAACAAAGGCAATTAATATTTGAAGTGCAGCAACTCAAATTAGCTTTTAATGAAATTATTTATTGTATGGGTTTATATAGTGTTGAACCATATATTGTCTTCTTGATGGAAGAACAAATAGAGCCAAATAAATAGACAAACGAAGATTCCAATAGACGGTTTTAAACAGCATATATTTTGTATTACTATTACATGCTGAAAAAGAACTTAATAATTTATGTACAACAATGAAATTAATAAATTTAGGTATTTATTGTTTTACTGTTAATATGTAGAGACAAGTTAGGGGTGGGTCGGTATGGTATACCATCGTTTTTGTGTCATACCTTATACCTTACCGTAAATTTCGGTATGATAAATTTCATATCGTTACCATACCGTACCTTACAGTATACCGGAGTTCGGTATACGGTAAATTCGGTATGAAATTTTTACATACCGTTGTCGTACCGCAGTTTCGGTATACCGAACTTTCACGGTATACCAAACATTTACGGTATACTGAACTTAATTTCACGGTATACCGTGCACATTCTATACCTATTTAGAAGAAATAATATCCTAAAATTTCAACAATTACTTAATTATATATATTATTAATTATTAACGGGTGCGGTACGGTATACCGTATATACCATATTACGGTATATATCGATACGACGGTATATACCACGGTACGGTATAACACGGTATACCGCGGTATTAAGAAATTCTATACCGTTACCTTAAGTGTTTTTCCGGTACAGTAAGGACGGTATACCATTTTTTCGGTATACCTACATAGCCCTAAGACAAGTGCATGAGTCAAATAGAATCCACGGTGCCCTGTTTCCTCGGACCGAGCAGAGGACCCAGTTCAGTCCCTTGGTGGTTGTCGGAAAGAGCAACGGCCACGTCTGACTCGGCGCAATTTCTCAACCGAAAATTACAATTTTCTTTAAAATTAGGTCAAACTGAATTTTGTTAGGATTGAATTTGTATAGAGAAGGGCAGGGGATTCATTTTATTTTCTCTTTTGTAATTAAAAAAAAGAACTCAACAGAAGAAGGTAGTTAAAATAAGGAGTTATGATCATATTGTATAAACACTTATAAATTTGCACAATGCATCATGCAAAAGGAGTTACCTTTGACGAGTTAAAGGGAAAACAATAGAATCAAGAAAAGAGTATCCTTACTAAAACAAAGAGTAACTCGAGAAACAAAGAAACAAGATAATCATTTTGAAGTTGTTACAAAATAAACGAGAATACAAGTACAAATACACGTTAGGATGATGATATTTGAGAGTTGCTATCTCAATTTGATCCCCAACTTTATTCCCTTCAACACAAATATCACAAAATGATTGTCAATATCGAATCACTTTAACTTGAAAGTTGGGACCTGCCAAGCTTCCCAACGCTGCAACGTCAACATGAAGATCCAGTTGTTGATCTCCGTATAAATCCTCTTGTTCGTCTTTTTAGCAGACTGCACCACTGATTTGCTGCAGTACTCCACCAGAATATATTTGAGCGTTGCTATCTCTCCAATTTCTGAAGGAATCTCCAATGTGGGGCCTTTTAACCAAGAAAGGCGAAGCTTCTGAAGACGTGGAAAGTGGGAGCTCTCCGACACCGTCCAGTTTTCTAGATTGCGACAACCGCGCAATGATAGGAACTTGAGGCTGGGGAATTGGCCTTCACTTGTTTCCCATTTGCGTGTTTTGAAGGAACCACCTATTAATGTGAGCTTCTGAAGATGAGGTAACAAACCTATCTTTGGCAACATGTTGTCAAGCTCAATTGAGGCATACAGAGTCAACTTCTTGAGGGAATGTGGGAACCTAGTGATCTTTTGCAGAGAATCATTGTAACTTGAAAAAAAGGGGTCGAAGTATAAGTTTTCCAGGCAATGAAGATAGCTAATACAATTCACTCCGCCACTTTCCCAATCTTTATCATGTTTATAGTATATCTTCAGTTTGTTGATATTGGGAATTCTTTTAACCACCTCTTCATTCAACTTCAGATTACGCACTCCTTTGAGCGTATGCAGATTCTCCATCACAACAGTATCTTCATCATCTTTGCTGCTGGAAGGATTTGGGATTTCTAATTGATGATACTTGAACTCTACATGCCTAAGTTGAGGCATTTCCCAAATTTCAATTGGCACAGTAAGATCATACCCAGGTGTAATAATTAGTGTGTGCAGATTCCAAAGTTGACCGATTGAAGAAGGTAATCTGCTATTCCGTGCTCTAATACTTGCATTAACGTACCGTGCATTTATGAATTCAAGAAAATCTACTGGAGAACCATAATGGTAGTCTATATTCAGTATCCTCAACAATCTACTGCTACGTGGCAATTCTATACTATATGGCAATCTACTACTATAACATGTATAAGAACGAGCATGTGGCATATAATTGTTGGCATTGAGTTCCCCATTAAACCATTTGCGAACAACAATTCGACGATGCCTGCTTGGCCCTTCACCAGGACTATCTTCTCTCACAACGTGATAAAACCTCTGTTTTTGAGCTTCTTTCAAAGACAAATCTCTTAGTAAATCATGCATTTTGCAGGATTTCATATTCCCAACTACCCCCAACTTATCTACTAGAATAAGATTCTATCAACTAGCTCCTTTAAGTACTCCTCAGCTATTGTTTCCGGGCTTTTGTTGTTTACTGGCTTAAGAAATCCTTCACAAACCCATAGCCTAATGAGTTTTGAGACACTAATTGCCCTATCTTCCTCAAACATTCCCATGTACAAAAAACAAGGCTTTTAGATAGGCCGGTAAATGGTTATAACTAGTTTTCAAAATCGTCAAACAATACTCATCATTCACAAATCTCAAGTTTCTCTCTATCTCATGCCAATATTGTGGGGTGTGTTGGGATTTTGCCAAGAGACCCCAATCACAACAATCGACAAAGGAAGTCCCTTACACCTCTCCACAATTCCCCTCCCAATTCGCTCGAGTTCAACCGGAAAACTTTCTTCCCCAAATACAATTTTAGAGAACAAATCCCAAGCACTACCCTTGTCTAAAAAATTCATATCAATGAGGATGAGGATGAAGTTGGAGCTGATTGAATCGATAATAATTCATTCATATTGACTTCTAGTCAATTTGTTCTGGCTTGACTTTGGCAAAGTAATGACAAAATGGTTGTCCACAAAATTGGACCGACCAGCCCACTTCGTTGTTGGACTTTCGGAATTTTTTGGGCCTCAAGGTGTTCTGTTACAATCATTATCATCTTAGTTATACGTGTCCTAAACCATTCTTTGGCCAAGTAAATTTAAGTGCAATATACCCATCTACTTTCACCAAGTAAACTACCTCTACCTGACTAACCTCTTCTAGGAAAAAAAAAGAAGCAGCAACCTATTTCTAAAAAGATGCTCCATGAAAGTTGCATTATACCTGCAAGGTATAATGCTCCATTTTGAGCGCTCGAAATAAAAGGTACGATCCGTGCTAGCAGAGACCCTGATCCAAGAACAATATTTGCTGAAGAAGAAGAAAAAAAGTTACTAATAAGTCATTTAATTTTGTAGTAAACATTCACACATCAAACTGTAGCTCCATTATGAGTGCCCGAATAAACGGTACAATCCATGCTAGCAGAGATCCAGAACCAAGCACAATATTTGCTGAAGTGGAAAAAAAGAGTTGCTGATAAGTCATTCATTTTTGCAAGAAACTATCACAAATCAAAAAGTAGCTCAAATCAAACCATCAATACCAGCTCAAACACACTCAAAATCACAAAATCAAGCAACAAAATTTCAGTAAAATACCAACCTAATTAACCACTGCGCCCATTGCGCAATCACATTCGAGAATAGCAGTGTCCAATGCAGATCCTCTTGACGCCGCTGTTCATCCAAAATATCCACAAGCGATTGCCCCTTCAATTCAAAACAAAAATCAGAACACCAGCATTGGTCACCGATTCAAAAATCTCAACTTTGATTGAGAAAATAGCAATGGCAAGTACCTCATTATGCCTATTGTAGTCATCATAATCTCTATCAGCCAGCAACGGCTCGTTCAATGCATCCAATTTCGAAGTCTCGTAGCGATCATGTCTTCCACCAGCAGCATCGCCGTGGTGCAGCCGTCTTCGCAAGGTGCGGGAACTCATCAAAACGGCGTCGTCGGTTCAACCTCGGAAGATATGCGGTCAATTTGTACGGAAACCCCCTAATTTCTACAGAAATGCAGCAAAGGGCGCCAATTACAAAATCAGGGGAAATTGGGAATGGATACGATCAGAATTGGAGAAAAGGACTGATTTTGATCGACCAATTGGGGGAAAAGCTTGAATAAATAGAGAATTTGAGAACCCTAATTAAATAATTAACCAATTTCTGTTCCTTTGTAAAGGGTTTTTGGCGTGGCTTACGTATTCAACTCTCTCTGCTTTGCTTACTATACCTTCAGAACTAATGAAGAAATTAAATTTCTCAAATACGTATTTTATTACAAAAGCGTTGACAATTTTTCTACTACTAGTAGTAGTATAGTTTTATTTTTCCTTTCTCCTTTTTGCCTTTTCTTTTTTATCAAATTGTAAAATAATTTTCACAACTCGAAATCTGGTGTGCAAGAACGACCAAACTTCATTAGAGTATGAAGGTAAAACCATCAAATAAACATACCATTTCTGTCACAACTCAACTCGAGATGCGACAATAACTAAACTCTATCAAATTATGAATGTGAAACCATCAAATAAAACTTGACTCAAGAATCATGGTCGGGGATAAAGGTTTATCAACAAGCAACATTAACAATATTAACATACTTTCAAATGGCTGATCAAGGTAGACGAGCACGAATAATTTACACTGGTTTCACAAAATATAATAAGTATTTCAAATCCAAGTCAAGCAGAAATAAAAGACAAACGGAAATAGGAAATTGTTTCGAGCGCACGACTCATTGTATCATTACCATATTAGAATTTTATATCAAAAGGCTTATCAAAAGAGATTATCATGCTACGGAGACATCACTCACTCCCAACAACTTCATGTATGAAGATATATAATTGCCAACTCAAACTTTCGATTTAACAAAGGACACCAAGTATCATCCTCGCCATCCTCATCCATCGCTAACCTGCACGTTTAAAAATACATGTAGGACTGAGTACGATACTTCGTACTCAGTGAACACATGCCAAAATCATTTTGAAAACTTTGCTCATTAGAGCTATATAATTTAACTTGTCTTGCCACTGCATCACAAGTGTTAGTACATTTGAAAACATTTTATTTGTGAATGCATAAATCATTTTATCTTTTTGAAATCGACTGCGCAGTCAAATCATAATATATACATGTATGAATTATCTACCACATCAATATTGTGTTGAGAAGTATGCCTCCTTCTCAGACACTGTGACCGGCTAAACCGAAGTAAAGTTCACAGTCACCTCATCAATTCAATAACCACACGTGGGTTCTTGCCTCGCACGGGATATAATAACTCATGTAGATGATAAAGCATACCAAATTCAATTAAACGGCAAGTCAATTAATTTTAAAAGCTTACATAATATTACTCAATAAGTAATAGCATTCATCAGAGTTTTGGTTTAAAAGCCCACCTGGCTTCGGGGAAACTGAGTCGTGGTTGCTTACTTTATGCTTCTGACTATTTCTCAGTCCCGCTTGGTCCTTCAAAATAACATCGAATAAGGACGAGTTTAACGACTCGTAAAATGTAAAATAGACTTAGGGTTCGGCTGAAGGATTTCTACTTGACTCGGGTCTTTCTTATCTCATTCTAACTTTTCTACCTCGACATCTTTCTTGGTTTCTCATTCTCAGATTATCATCTTTACTCAGTTTCTAGTTAATCTCAAACTCGAATTCTCGTTTCTAGAAAATAATATTCTAGTATTCTCGCAAAATGAGAAGTTACTATTTAATTCATCTTATGCTCCTTAATTTCTCTAGTTATATGAACTCAGAAAATCATGACATTAATTCTCGACCATTATCGTCACAAATCATTCATATCATAATCGAGCATTCACATCAATAATCGAGCATTCTCAATAGATAAACAATTTACTTCACATATAACTGGAATAAGAAGTTCCCATTTAATCACATAATTTCAATCAAGCATAGTAAACTCAGAAATAATTCACATCTAAGCACAGACACATAATGACTCATTACTACTCGACTTTTAACTTTTAGAAACTTATAACTTCAGAATTTTAAAGAAAATAATTTCGTTAAACCTTTAATAACTCAAATAATAATAATTATTTTGAATTTAAAATTCAAACTTCTATTAAATATTTCTTGACTCTAAAACACGTCGTCATTTCATCAAAATACTAACTCGTACTCGTATATACTCTCAACTTAATACTCAACATCAAATAATATTATTTAATCTTTTCTCAATTAATAATCCTCAAATTTCGATTTTATTTAATAAAAACTCGACTTTTATTTTAAAACTTCAACGCTCGATGACTTCTACGTTTTAACTCCAATTTAAGTGATTCAAAAAGCAAACTTGCTTATTTCTACTCAAACATCATCATCAAATCACTTAATACATCATATATCATCATGAATTTATCATCCAAATATTTATAACTTATCAAACTCGTTTTTCTCACATTTAACATGTACACTTGTTCGTTTTTCAACTTCTATAACCTTTCTTTACTTACTTAACACTTCATAACGTCACTTAAACATATAAGCATACTCAAAAGCATAATCATCAACTTATAACTCTCATCATTCAAACTTTTTTGTTTTTAATGGAAATATTCCATTAAATATTCTAGTTTTATTCTTATTACTTTTCGAATAATATTTCTTGATTAATTTCTCATTCAAAATAAATGAATTCAAGTACGAGTAACTCATCTTTTTAGCTCTTATACTCGACTTCTAACACATTTCCTTATAGAAAAATTTATTCTCTTTCGTTCTAGTCTTCTTTTTATTTCTCAAATATTAATATTAATATTCTATTTTCTTTTAAACATCAACATCATACTCATGCATTTTCTTAACTTATCGTCAAAATTTTCACATTCTCAACAAAGAAATATCGTTCTTTTTAACTTATAACTTCATTTATTATTATTTCTTCTTTCTTATTTTCTTTTATTTAACATATATATATATATATTTATATCTTGATTTCTTCATAAAAATTCATAAAAATTTATTTCTTTCTCAATTCACTCAAGACATGCTCAATATCTCATTTACTCTTTAATTTTCATCTTTATTCAATGAAATTCATCATTTAATATATAATTATATATGTATCGATTTATATATATATATATATATATAAATAATTAATTTCTAATTATTTTATATCATCTTCAAATTTTCATAAATTCCTCAAGAACATGAAGAACACATCTTCATATCTTTATGTTGGACTAAAAAAAACATCAAAATACTCATATATATATATATATATATATATATATATATATTTATACTCATTTTTATCGATTTTTACCTCAAGAAATCCTTAAAACTTATAAAAATCATATTTCTTTATTTCTAAATTTCCAAGCATCTAAACTCACTCAAAAATTCATCTATAACATCGTAACATCATCATCATCATCAATATCATCATACATCCTTAAAAATCATTTAAATCATCAAAAACTCATTTCCTTCAAAATATGTATATAGTTCGAAATTTTCAATAAAATTCATAAAATCACTTAAAATCATAACATAACCATATTTTCATACTTCATCATACTCCTATTCATCAAAAATATCATTAAATCCATAAATAAGCATTTAAACATATTTTCTTCATTTTTATTCAAATAAATCGATATATATGCATAAAAATCAATAAAAATTCTCATCTTCACATTTATGCATATAAATCACTCAAATCATCATCATAAACATATATCATCATCATATCATCAAATACTCATCAAGGAATTATTTTTCCTATTTCTTTCCTTTCTTCAATTTTTAGAGCATTTTCTTAAGAAATATTATTTTCTTCATCTTTTAAACCCTAGATCAATTTCTTAATCTCATGTTCATCATCTTATCATCCATCATCATCATCACCATCCTAAGGTTTGCCTAAACATAAAGTAAATATGCATTTTTTTTCCTTATTTTCTCCACATACATATACATATATACAAGAATTTAAAGAATAGCATACTTAGAAAATAAAAACTTAAACTCCTTCTTGGCTTGTTGGTTTCGGCAGCTTGGAGGGTAGAGAGGGGATGGATTTTTCACTCATTTCCTTTGCATGAAAGATATACAAGGGTATCAAGATCAAGGCTTGAATAAATAAGGATCAAAACCTTACTTAAAAAGCTTAGAAAATTCGATGGAAAGAGTAAGTTTCTTAAGCTTGGTTCAAACTTGAATGGAAGTGATGAAGATGATAACTTACTTTCTTTGATGATCTTAGAGATTGAGGATGAAAAACAACATCAAGAATCCAAGCTTCCAAGCTCCTTCCATGGAGGAATTATTTTGTATGTATATATGTATGTATACCGATGGTGTGGAGAAGAAAGAAGAGGGGCTGGTTTCTTGCTTCTTTTGGCAGATGAGAGAGAATGAGGGAGAGTTCAATGTTAAATTATGGAAGAAAGGAAATTGGAGATGTATTTGTGTGTACTGAAGAGAGAGAGGTCGAGAGATATTGGGGGGGGGGGGGGGGGCGGATCTTGTAGGATTAATGAGAGGGAGAGTGGCTCTCACTCTCTATGGTGAGAGTGGGATAGGTTTAAGTCCACTATTTTGGATAAGTATGCAGATTTTATCTGCTAAAAACGCTCGGAATAAAAAGTTTTCTGATAGAAAATATCCCTATTATTTTATTTTATCCCTCAAACATCTAATAACCCTCCTCGACTCTTTCCCGACGTCAAAATTCTCTCTACTTCGTCTTATATCTCCCAAAATAAATTAAGGATTCTAATTATCAAATTTCCAGATCAAAATTCAACCTAACGAAGAAAATCTCAAAAACTGCTCGACTAATTATGCCGCTAAACAATTATGTTTAAAATTTCGCTTAAACGATCTCGGAAAATTCTCCGACATAGCTCAAAGGTCTTAAAATAAATTCTAAATTCATAAGATACTAATTAGACTAAATTCAGAGTCAGTCGATGAATACTGATTTCTCGTTAACGTTACTATTCATCAAAAAGTAAAAGTACTCAAAATTTTCTGAAATTAAAACTAATGCTCAAACTCATATATTAATGCTCAAATAATGCATCACATACTCGATTCGAATAATCGAAACGAGAAAAATCACATCAAAGCATTTTCATACTCGATTCGAATAAGAGCATTTTCATCATTTCACAAGAAAATTTATTTTCTTGGAAATTTTTAGCACTCAAAACACATCATATAGGCATATAATCTTATTTAATGCACACTTTAAGACTTAAATAATTCGGGGTATTACAATAATTTCTGGTCCTTTCTCAAAATTTGGTTTAAATCAAATTTTTTAATTGTTGCAAAAAAATATCTTCTCTTTAATTTTGCTTAACTAGCGTATAACCCATAGAAAATCGACGAAAAAATATATTTAATAAAATTAATGAAATTATTAGATAGCAATGTGTGATTTATTAAGAAAAATATTATTGTTAATTATTTTATGGTTTAATTATTCGATTATGCAATCTCTTAAACTCGTTTAGAATTTATTTATACTTGAACAATTTCAAATTTAATTAAAAAGTAATTTATCATATGTTCATGTTCCAAACCTATACAGTAATTTGTGTTAATAATTTTAATCTAATCTATCCTTATTTCTTTAGATAATTTTCAAAGCTCTATTATTCTCCAAACTCGATGTGGGCAAAAGTATATTTGAGTCTCAAAGAGATCGTTCCATATCGATTTACATGAAAATTGAGATATTTTGAATATTGTCTATAAAAAATGAATGTAACCTTAAATATCATACATTATGAGTTCAACATAAAATTATTTGAAAAAAAAATTTGCTTAATGTTCTTCGCGTTCAAAAGTTTTCAAATTGAACGCCGAAAATGCTTAGATGGCAAACTGACACTTATATGACAAACTAATACTTATATGTATAGGATTATGGTACAAATCGATTTCATACTATAATTTTCTCATCTTTCCTCCCTTCAGCCGTCATTGCTAACTTGAGAATTTTGAAAAATAATTTGAGAAATACTTGATAAATCACTCACAATTTACCTTCTTCCTTTCTACGTTTTCCCTTTTTCTTTTTAAGGATAAGGAGAGCTAGACGTATGATTTAGTTGAATTTACGACCTTTTTATAATAGCTTACACTAAATGTAACGATTTGATCTTAAAGTGTTGGTATTTTATAATTTGTTTAAAGCAAAATTACAAAATCGAGGAAATGTCACGCATTTTTCAGACTTTTTATGCAGTTCATATTGCTAAAAAATAATAAAAATTAGATATTTATGTTTGTAAATATCTTTTGAACATCGAATTGAATATGCCACTTATGGGGTACACAATAGAGTCGAATATGCACGACTTTCTCCTCAATATAAAATGGGGTTGATGTTTTCAAAACAAAATAATACAGAAAGAATGTTACGATTGAAATTAAATATTTAAAAAGTGCAATTGGATCAAATAATTCCATTGAAGGCTAATGATTGGTTCTATGACTCAACTATTCGATTTAAAACCATAATAATGTCTAATAATTTTACCATTTGGAATAATATGACCGAATCAATTTGTTTCAATTTCTTAATGAAGCCCTTATGTGGCTCAAACATCTTCAAACTTGATTCTATGAGTTGGTCATTGATGGAATTTTGAGCGCTAAAAATGTATATGAGTTGGTCATTAAATTCGTGTTTGTTATTTGTAATTTAAAATTCAAAACATAAACCAACTCAAAACAATATGGATTTTTGTTTTATGTGGACTTTTTTTTTTTCTTTATCGTGAAGCCTTGCAAGAATTTGAGAGAATGATTAATTGCGATCTTAGTGAGAGAGAGAGAGAGAGAGAGAGAGAGAGAGAGAGAGAGAGAGAGAGAGAGAGAGAGAGAGAGAGAGAGAGAGAGAGAGAGAGAGAGAGAATCTATTCAAATAATCCGCCATTAGATTGTATGTATTTAAAATTAAGGAATTGAGTAAAAATTTCATAGAAACAATACATCAACTTAAACACTTCTAGTAGAGAAAATACAAATACATTCGATTAATTCATGGATTAATGAAACATTATCAATAACTAGGATGAGACAGTTTATTCATATATAACAATACATATGATAAACTAACCATTCGGATTACGTTAGAATCCGATTATTTTTACACAAGCGCGCACGCACAAAAATAAATACACACGCATAATTGGAATTCTTTTTAAAAAAAGTTCAGACATGAGTCCCACTATTGGTGGTTTTGGCGCAGCAGAAGTAATAAACCCTTCCAGCATTAGGACGACCGCACCGCAACATCCATATAATTTTCTATGTATAAAAATGTCTGAAAAATTACCATTAATAATGGAGTGCAAATTTGCAGTTAATACATAATTACTTGAATGATTAAAATGGGATGAAGAAATGTGAGAAGAAGAAGAACTGGTGAGGTAGCATTTTCCATAACAAAGGCAAATAATATTTGAAGTGTAGTAACTCTAGACATGGTGGTTTAATTAGCTTTTAATGAAATTATATATTGTAAGAAATTATATTACTTCCTATGGGTTTATATAGTGTTAACCAAATATTTTTCTCCCTAAAATATCTATGAACGTTTCTTTTTTTCTGTGACAATAAAATATTTATGTATGTTAGTATGGGGTATCATCCACTTATTTTTTTTCTTGATGGGAAGAACAAATAGAGCCAAATAAATAAAGCTCAATTACGAAATGAGCAAATAGAAAAACGAAGATTAACAGACGGTTTTAAACAACACATTTATCGTGTTACTATTACATCCTGAAAAAGTAAATCTTTAAAATATTTAAAATGAAATATGTCATTGTTGGCCAAATAAAACTTAATAGTTTATGTATTATAATAATGAAATTAATAAATATATGTGTTACTATTAATATGTAGAGACAAGGACATGAATAATTATTGACGCCTAAATAGAATCCTCGGTGCCCTTTTTCCTCGGACCGGGCATACGACCCGGTTCAAGCCCTTGGTTGTCCTCGGGAAGAGCAACAACCACATCTGACTCGGCACAATTTAATTCTGAGCCGAAGACTACATTTTTTTTTTGAAAAAAACTAATTAGGTTGAATCGAATTTTGTTAGGATTGAATTTAGAGAAGGGGAGGGATTCATTTTATTCTCTCTCTTTTGTGAATGAAGAAAAGAACTTAATAGCAGAAGGTATTTAAGAAAAGAAGATGTGATCATATTGTATAAACTCTTATAAATTTGCATAATGCATCATGCAAAAGGATTTATATCTCGTGAATATTAAAAACGCGAGAACTTGACAGAATGATTTGAACATTTAATTTAATATTACTGCATAGTTTGTTTAAAGCAAAACTAAGATATAAACACACGTAGAGCAACGCCAAAAGCAGCATCATCATCATCATCATCATCATCATCATCATCATCATCATAATAATAATAATAATAATAATAATAATAATAATAATAATAAACGATGAAAATGGCTGACAGTATTTCGTCCAACGGTTGCATCAAATGAGAAAAGTTGAGAGAAATTGTAATTACATTACTTAAACCCAAGGAGAAATTGTAATTACATTACTTAAACCCAAGTTGAGAGAAATTGTAATTACAGTATTAGAACATGAGGCATTGGAAATTCAATGGGAAAACAATCCAATCAAGAAATATCACAAAATGTTTGTCAAAAATTAAAAGGAGAAACTTCAACTTGAAAGTTGGGACCTGCCAAGCTTTGCAGTGCTGCATCCTTAGAGTATACTATAACTTTAACATGAATATCTTCGCATAAATCCTCTTGCTCGTCTGCTATCTTTTTAGAAGACAGCACCACTGATTCACTGCAACGGTCCACCACAATATTTTTGAGCGTTGCTATATCTCCGATTTCTGAAGGAATCTCCAATGTGTCGTGTTTTAATTCTTTAAGGCGAAGCTCCTGAAGACGTGGAAAGTGGGAGCTCTCCGACACCGTCCAATTTTCTAGATTGCCACAATTGCGCAATGATAGGAACATGAGGTTGGGGAATTGGCCTTCACTTGTTTCCCATTTGCGTCTTCTGAAGACACCATCTATCAATTTGAGCTTCTGAAGACGGGGTAACGAACCTATCTTTTGCAACATGGCGTCAAACTCACAAAATGTTGAGACGTCCAGAGTCAACTTCTTGAGGGAATGTGGGAAGCTACTAATGTTTTGCAGATACTCTTCGCAACTTCTTGAAAGAAAGGTGTTCAAGTATAAGTTTTCCAGGCAATGAAGATAGCTAATACAATCCACTCCTCCATGTTTTGCATACATCTTCAGTTTCTTGATATTGGGAATTCTCTTAACCACCTCTTCATTCAACTCCAGATTATACACCCATTTGAGCGTATGCAGATTCTCCATCACAACAATATCATCATCTTTGCTGTTGGGTGGATTTGGGATTGCTAATTCATGTTTGAACTCAACGTGCCTAAGTTGAGGCATTTTCCAAATTTCCATTGGTGCAATGAAATTCCCATATCTAATATTTAGTGTGTGCAGATTCCAAAGGTGACTGATTGAAGAAGGTATTCTACTCTTCAGTTTGATTCCAACACTTCCTTCAATGTACCGTGAATTTACGAATTGAAGAAAATCTACTGGAGAATGTCGTTCTAAACCATAATCGCTCTCTATATTCAGTGTCCTCAGCAATCTACTGCTATGTGGCAATTTTATCCTATAACATGTATAAGAACGAGCATGTGGCATATAATTGTTGGCATTAAACCCTTTGCGAACAACAATTCGACGATGGCTGCTTGACCCTTCACCAGGATTATCTTCGCTCATAACGTGATAAAACCTTTGTTTTTGAGCTTCTTTCAATGACAAATCTCTTAGTATATCATGAATTTTGCAGTAGTTGATATCCCCAAGTACCCCCAACTTATCTACTAGAACAAGATTTCTATCGACTAGCTCCTTTAAGTACTCCTCAGCAATTGTTTCCGGGCTTTTGTTGTTTATTGGCTTAAGAAATCCTTCACAAACCCATAGCCTAATGAGTTTTGACACACAAATTGCCCCATCTTCCTCAAACATTCCCATGTACAAAAAACAAGGCTTTAGATTGGCGGGTAAATGGTTATAACTTGTTTTCAAAATCCTCAAACAATACTCATCATTCACAGAGCTCAAGTTTCTCTCTATTTCATGCCAATATTGTGGGGTATGTTGGGATTTTGACAAGAGACCCCCAATCACAACAATTGACAACGGAAGTCCCTTACACTTCTCCACAATTCCCTTCCCAATTTGCTTGAGTTCAACGGGAAAACTCTCTTCCCCAAATACAATTTTAGAGAACAAATCCCAAGCACTACCCTTATCCAAAAATTTCATATAAATGAGGTTATTAGAGTTGGTTAACTGGGCAGCCAAGTTTGACATCGTAGTTGTTACCAGTATTCGACTCCCATTATTGTACTCAGGAAAGTAAAATTTCATCTTGTCCCACACCTCTAGACTCCACATATCATCCATTATGACCAAATACCTCCTACCACATAAATATTTGTGTAGTTCTAGTCCTAATTCTTCCTCACTCTTATCTATCGATCTCCCAATAACTTGAGAGAGAACTTCATGAAAAGTTCCCTTCACATTATGATCTTGGGAAATTGTAGCCCACACACAAACATCAAAATGATCTTTAATAAGTGAGTATCCAAACACAGTTTTGGCAAGAGTGGTCTTACCGATGCCACCCATCCCTACAACAGGGATGATTTGGCGGCTGGATTCTCCTCCGGTGAGCTTATCCAGTAGTTGAAGCAACACATCTTTGCATCCCACCATCTCACCAGCGTCATCAGCAGAGACACTTCCACGGAATTGAGGTTCGACTGCAGCCTTCTCCCTAACCATCTCATGACTGTTCCTCTCACCAGCTTCATCAGCGGAGAAACTTCCGAGGAATTGAGGTTCGACTGCAGCCTTCTCCCTAACCATCTCCGTCACATCGTTCTTGATCAACTCCATTTCTTCTATCACTTTCTGCAGATCTTGATTGAAGTCGTCTATGGTATTGGTACCTGCACATTCGTATGAAAGCAAGAGCTTAGAGAAATTGGCTACCTTCCCACGAAAAGTGGATCGGCTACGAATGCGGTCCACAATTTCTGTTTCGATCACATCTTCAGCCGCATGAGCTGCATCTGCGATGCGAACCTCCAAGGGATCTGCTTCGTCGCTGTAGTCAAAGGGGGAATGGTACCCCTCAAGAAATTTCTGCAAGAAGTTGACTTTTACAGTGAGAGATTCAACTTGGTCTTTGTGGAGAGAGATTGGAGGAGAAGGATGATGCTCGATCTTATGTATGATATGCATAAGAGAAACCAGAGCTGCATAAGCTGCCATGATAAATCTGTAAGAACTTAACTGTTTTTTTACAGTTTGCAAGGTTGAAAAATGAGGGGTTTAAGCTGAAGGTTGTGGTTATACAATTGTAGCTGATCGAATCAATAATATATTAATTCATGCATGAGCTGGCATATATGACTTCGAATTAATCAACTTGTATTCTTATTTTTATGTTTTAATGATTTACTAAGATGCCACAAATAGTATATAAAGTAGTAGTAGTTGGACAGAAATTGAAGAAGACAATTTTTTTTATTCTTTCTTCGATAAGGCGTACCCCACATTTTTTATCTACAAATTTAATTCAGTATGAATTGTTACAACTTGTTGAAATGCAAAGACATTAAAACAATTAGCATGATAAATTGGTTTCACATTGATAAGGTGTTGTCATGATTTAGCCAATTAGTTAATTAAAATAGTCTTTTTATAAGTAAAATAACAAAGAAACTTAAATCAAGATTATACTGACTTAAAATAAACGGAACGATCCGTGCTAGCAGAGACCCAGAACCAAGAACAATATTTGCTGAAGAAGAAAAAACAGTTACTAACAAGTCATTCAATTTTGTAAGAAACCATCACAAATTAATCAAATTGTAGGTCGAATCAAACCATCAATACAAGCACAAACACACTCAAAATCACAAAATCAAGCAAGGAATTTCAGTAAAACACCGACCTAACCAGTGCGCCCTCGTAACGATCATGTCTTCCGCCATCAACATCTCCGTGGTGCAGTCGCCTTCTCAACGCGCGGGAACTCATTCAAACGGCGTCGTCGGTTCGACCTCGGAGAAATTGCGATCAATTTGTATGGAAAACCCCCAATTTACAGAAATTCAGCAAAGGGGGCAAATTACAAAAGGTTGGGGAAATTGGGGATAGATACGATGAGAATTGGAGAAAAGGAGTGATTTGATCGACGAATTGGGGGTAAAGCTCGGATACATTGTGATTTACCGAGCCCTAATTAAATATTAAAGGGAATAATGCACAAAAAATATGAATTTTTTAATTTGTCTTTCATTATAACTTTCAAATTTTTTCTATAAAATTATACTCGCTCTGTCCCGCTCATTTTATCTCACTTCCTTAAATAGATGTCCCACTTAATTTGTCACATATAAAATAAAGAAAGAATTTTACCTTTCAAAACTATTCAAAAGTGGTGGGATACACACTTCTTTTTTTTACCCTTATTCTTAATCTTCGTGCCCAATAGTAATAGGACAAAATGAGCAAGACGGAGTGAGTAACTTTGAATTTTATTCACTTTTTTCTTAATACGAAAAGTTTCGATCAAATCTCCTATATAGTTGAGTTGAAATTCTATAGATCAAGATGAGAAAGATGATATAATATAAATGTGAAGAATTTTGCTTTATTTTGTCATAAAATTATCACAGATTTTGATAATTCACATGGAAACTTTTTTGGAAAAATATAATTCAGGTATGAAACGACGCCGTACAATTTTTTTAAAATAATCTCGTTAAATTTTTCGGACATAAGATACCGTCATATATCCGGCCACATAAGCATCAATTAATAAAATTCAATTTAGACACAATTTAAAATTAGAAAATATTTGAATATAATGAAGAAAAAAAAAGTTTTGTAGAAATTTTCAATAATCATGTGCAAAACAAAAGATTAGATCAAAGTTTATTTGACTACTATATTCCCAATATTAAAGCAATTTTTATTTCTTCTTTTTTGGCGTGGCTTACGTATTCCAATCTCTGACTTACTACGTTAGGATTTAAGGAAGAAATAAGATTTCTTAAATATTTTATTACAAAAGCGTTGACAATTTTCCTGTATTTCCTTTTCTATTTTTCCTTTTTTTAATAGCTTGCACTAAATTGGACAAAAACGTGGAAACCTCAAAAACATTTTTCAGACATTTTATGCAATTAATGTTGCAAATTGGTTTTGGATAATCATTTTGAGATAATAATTATTTAACAAAATAATTATCGGATGTTAATATATGTCGTGAGTAGATAAACACGTATACTAATATTTTCTCAAAACCGATTTACGGTGAGTGAGAAATGGTATACCAAAGATGGATGTTGGTGTAGAGAAGTTACACTTATTGAAGAATAACTAGTCTCTCCACTTGTACTGTACGTTATTAGGCCAATGATCTTAATAAATTGTGGGCTTGCCTTTGCGCACATGCGTGTGTCGTCGCTGATGACGAGATGGGCGGATCGGTTTCAATATGATGAAATGCCAAGTAACTTCAAAATACCTTCCATTGTTCTCCGTTCTTAATAGAAACGATCTGCAAATTAATATCTCAAATTTGCATCATCAAATCAGCGAAATTGTAACCCGCTGCTTCTAATTACTTTTTCCTCAATTTTATCGAGCTATGTGGGACTAATGTTCTTTCTTTAATGGTCATTGATTTCAATTTACCAATATTTAGATTGAATGTTGAGATTTCAAAATAAATGTATGATCTATTTGATAAATAATCAAAATTAATAAATATAAGTATATTCAATATACATACAACTTACAGATTTTTTATTTATTTATTCTTTTACGAGCACAAGGGACAATAACAAAAGCCTGACTTGCTCCATTGTATATAATATCTATCCCCAAATTCATTCAAGAAGTTTATTTCAATAACAAACTACGATGATTTAATTACTATTATCCATAATTTTACATACATTAACGATAAAGTCTTCTATAAAATGTCCAATATCAAAACCTCAAACAAAATATGAAAACTATGATTGTAAATAAAAGAAGAGCTCGAAGTTGTAGTTAAAAAATTATTAACAATTTTTAATTGAGATCTTAATAGTTAATATGCTTTGTAGTGTATGAATAGCAAAGTTTATGTTTTAATTGAATTTGAGATGGGACAGGTAAAGAAATTCTCATTCAAGGGGGAATGTTTGGGGGCACTTGACCCAATATGCTAAATAAGCCCGATATGTACAAATGTCAATTTAGTTGTGAATCTGACCGGTCAACCCAAATTGATAGAAAAAAGTAAAGTTAGAATAAAAAAATATAGACATCGGCGAGTTTGAGATGAGTATAGATAGTATTTTTTTCATCTGAATTGCGATAGGTACAAATAAGAAAATTTCGATTTGGATAAAAAAATATTTAATGAGTGGGTACACGATCCATTGTCATTCATAATCGAACCCAATATGTAGGGATGACAATTTATCCAAAATGTAGAACTTCGGGAAAAAATTCTATGTGGTATGTTGTTTGCATGAGTTTAGAGGAATTACAGTAATATTGTTGTTGGTTTGAAATCTACACATGGAAATATGATGTAATTTGAAACTTACGTAGTAATAAGATTTTGGTTCTTGATATAATATGTAGCAGCTATTTAACCCAAAGCTTATATATCCTTCTTTAGAGCTAAGCTCCATAAATTATATAGGCAAATTCTTGTGTGAAATGGGTCTCACATTGTGAGACTGGGTTGACCCGGTCAACCATTGACTTTTTTTTTGGCAATAAGTTCATATGCACATCACCATATATTCATATGCACTGCACTCTATGTTCATATGCACAATCTTTTTCCACTTGTTTTTTTTAATCATGTCATATGCTCTTCAAAGTGTATCCACATGTACAAGCATGTTAACCGATATGCACCACATTGTATTTCCATATGCACAACCGAATTTCGATTTTTGTTTTTTAAATTTTCAAATTTATTTTGCACTCTTGCCTCTTCGTTGTTTTGTTTGCCGCTTCTTCTTTGGTCAAGATTCGAGCGAGGGGAGCCGAAGGCCTCAGAGCGAGCCGAAAAAGTCAAAATTATTGCCCAACGATTATCCTTATATTAGTAATCGGAGTGAAGGCGGAGCCGTAAAATCAGAGTCGAAGGCGGAGCCGTAAAATCGGAGCCGAAGTCTCCATCGGAATAAAAAAACTGTAAATAAAAAAGAAAAAAAGAAAAAAAAAACTAGAAAAAGTTGGTGCATATGGATACTCTTCGGTGTGCATATGAACATTAAGTGGTGTGCATATAAATATATGGTGGTGTGCATATATCCGGATATATTGCAAAAAAAAAAAAAACTAGAAAAAGTTGTGCATATGGATACTCTTCTGTGTGCATATGAATATTAAGTAGTGTGCATATGAATATATGGTGATGTGCATATGGATATATTGCAAAAAAAAAAATCGAAAAATAAAAGGACTCGTGCATAACACCCACTGCGCATGAAGTGCACGTGCATGCAGTGCACGCGCCATACGCGCGTCTCACTATGTGAGACGGGTCTCACTATGTGAGACGGGTCTCACCAGAGTGTAGCTCAATTATATAACATTAAAATAAAATATTATATTATTAATTTTAAATAATATATATAAATAAAGATGTAAAGCGATTTCGCCTTAAAAATTTCTACGGAAGATTATTTTTAATGCAAACTTATTTGCACGAGATTATCATTCATGTAACATTTATTGCCCAACAAAATGATTCTTTACAATGATTGTTCAAATCATAATTTTGAAATAAAGTATTGAATTATTTGTTTAAAATCATTTCTCTCTCTAGGGTTTAGAGAGAGACCCTAGAGAGTGAGAAAAGCGAGGAGAGACATGTCCACTCATATAACACTTACGGGGGTGTATTGGATTGAGATTTCTAAGAATTATTTTGGACTTTAAAAAGTCCATAGATTTAAAAAATTCATTGACTCCACATCGAGTCTGTGCGACTTTGTTTTGGATTTTACATGGATTTGTGACGATTTCACCGGATTTGAAATCCACCTTCCCAGCGCTCACTGAAACAGAGCTAGCGCTCGAGGCGTAACCCAGTGGCCGCTGGAGTTCAGTCGCGACTGAAACTAGAACCTAGCGACCGCTGGACATAGGGGACCACTGGATATATGGATATATTAATTTGTGCGGATAGCGGCCGCTGGACCGGGTGAGATGCTTGATGCATGATTTTCAGCGACTGCTGGAGCTCACCCAGCGCTATGGTGTTCGATGCTAATCGCATCAACGAGCGCCGGGTCACACCCGGCGGTGAGGTGAATGAATCTATTAAAATCTCGTAGGGCAAAGGTTGGATTTGATCCTTTGTATTTTTGAGGTGAAATCCAACAGAATTAATAACATTTTAAAATCAATGTACTTTTGAATACATTTGGATTTTTTTAAGATTTTTTAAAATCTATGTTGAATACCTCTGGATTTTTTAAGCTTTTAAAAGTTTGGATTGAACACACCCAGATTTTGAAAGTAAAAAAAATCCTATAGACTCTCTATTCAATACACCCCTCTTAGTATCAACGAGATGATCCTTTATCTAATAATTATTGTAATAATTTATCGAAATATATCATTTTAAAATAAAATATTATATCATTTTTTTATAATTTGTCAACTACAAGGTTAGGTAATTCTCGTCGAATCTCGACGGTCTACACACTAGTAATAATAATAAGACAAAAATGGCTGACGTCGACACGAAGCCCTCACAAAGTCGCCCAAATTGGTTTCTTACATATCAATTCTCTTGATAATTAGTGTACCTTTGATAGTTGATAAACCGTAAATTAAGAATTAATAAATTACAATACAATTTGATTTGAGTTAACTATTTAAATTTTAAAAAAATAATAGTGGATCTAAGTGCAGTCCAATTGATAGATCGCACCAAGTTTTCACTCAATTAGCTAGTGAGCCCGTTTCAAAAAAAGGGAAAGAATATGAAACTGGGCCTCAATTTAAACTTCGTAAATTTGATTTTTTGTCTCTTTCTCGAATTTGCCATCTTGTTTCAGCAGTCTATTTATGACCTTAATGAATGAATAAATGAACCATATCTTGAATGGTGTATTTATAATTGTGTTTTAGTGCTGATGGACCTCTTTGGGAATCTAGTTTTGGTGGGATATGAATTTGTTTTGATAACTTTCCCTCCAAACTTTTTGATGAAAGCAATGAATAATTGTTATGCCAAAAAAATTTATATGGACTTGTAGAATTTTAGTTCAGCAAATATTAAAATATTTCAATGAATGTACATTCAAGTTAAAATAACAGTGTGTATAATGTGGACTTCAAAAAAAAAAAAAAAAGAAAACAAACAATATAGAAAAGAGCATTTCTCAGGAAAATAGAAATACAAGCTAGGATGATGATAGAGCCACCAACCATCTGCCGATGATCGATTTGCAATTTGATCCGCAACTTTCATTTTATTCCTTTCAACACAAATATCAGAAAATGTTTGTCACAAATCATTTACACAAAACTTGAAAGTTGGGACATTGCTCCAAGCTTTGCAACGCTTCTGCTTGTTCCTTAGAGTATACTACAACTGTAACATGAAGATCTCCGCATAAATACTCTTGTTCGTCTGCTATCTTTTTAGCAGACAGCATCACAGATTCACTGCAATACTCCACCAGAATATTTTTGAGCGTTGCTATCTCTCCGATTTTTGGAGGAATCTCCAATGTGTGGCTGCCTAAATTACGAAGGCGAAGCTCCAGAAGACGTGGAAAGTGGGAGCTCTCCGACACCGTCCAGTTTTCTAGATTGCAACAATAGAGCAATGATAGGAACTTGAGGCTGCGGAATTGGCCTTCACTTGTTTCCCATTTGCGTCTTCTGAAGACACCATTTATCAATGTGAGCTTCTGAAGAAGGGGTAACGAACCTATCTTTTGCAGCATGTCGTCAATCTCACAAGAATATGAGACCTGCAGAGTCAACTTCTTGAGGGAACGTTGGAAGCTAGAAATGTTTAGCAGAGTCTCTTTGGCCCGTGGAGAAAAGGAGCTGAAGTAGTATAAGTTTTCCAGGCAATGAAGATAGCTAATACACTTCACTCCGCTCAATTTCCAATCATCATAGTATAGCCTCAGTGTCTTGATATTGGGAATTCTTTTAACCACCTCTTCATTCAACTCCAGATTATGCACTCCTTTGAGCGTATGCAGATTCTCCATCAAAACAATATCATCTTCATCTTTGCTGCTAGGAGGATTTGGGATTTCTAACTTATCTCGGAACTCGACATGCCTAAGTTGAGGCATTTTCCAAATTTCCATTGGAGCAATAATACGATCGTACGGTTGAGATGTAATAACTAGTGTGTGCAGATTCCAAAGCTGACTGATTGAAGAAGGTATTCTGGTGTTCTGTTCGGCTCTAACACTTGCATCAATGTACCGTGAATTTACGAATTGAAGAAAATCGTCTACTGGAGAATGCTGGAGAAAATCGTAGTCTAAATTCAGTGTCCTCAACAATCTACTACTACGTGGAAATTTACTACTATAACCTGTATAAGAACGCGCATGTGGCATATAATTGTTGGCATTGAGTTCCCTAGTAAACCCTTTGCGAACAACAATTCGACGATACCTGCTTGCCCCTTCACCAGGACTATCTTCGCACATAACGTGATAAAACCTTTGTTTTTGAGCTTCTTTCAAAGACAAATCTCTTAGTAAATCATGTATTTTGCAGTATTTCATATTCCCAACTACCCCCATCTTATATACTAGAACAAGATTTCTATCAACTAACTCCTTTAAGTACTCCTCAGCCATTGTTTCTTGGCTTTTGTTGTTTATTGGCTTAAGAAATCCTTCACTAACCCATAGCCTAATGAGTTTTGAGACACTGATTGCACTATCTTCCTCAAACGTTCCCATATACAAAAAACAAGGCTTCAGATATGCGGGCAAATGGTTATAACTTGTTTTCAATGTACTCAAACAATACTCATCATTCACAGAACTCAAGTTTCTATATATCTCATGCCAATATTGTTGGGTCTGTTGGGATTTTGTCAAGAGACCCCCAATCACAACAATCGACAAAGGAAGTCCCTTGCACTTCTCCACAATTCCCCTCCCAATTCGCTCGAGTTCAACCGGAAAACTTTCTTCCCCAAATACAATTTTAGAGAACAAATCCCAAGCACTACCCTTGTCTAAAAACTTCATATCAATGAGGTTATTAGGGTTGGTTAAGTGGGGAGCCAAGTTTGACATCCTAGTTGTTACCAATATTCGACTCCCGTTATTGAACTCAGGAAAGTAAACTTTCAACTTGTCCCACACCTCTACACTCCACAAATCATCCATTATGACGAAATACTTCCTGCCACATAAATATTTGTATAGTTCTTCTCCTAATTCGTCCTCACTCTTATCCCTCGATTTCCCTCTAACTTGAGAGAGAACTTCATCAAGAGTTCCCTTCACATTATAATCTTGAGAAATTGTAGCCCACACACAAACATCAAAATGATATTTAATAAGTGGGTGTCCAAACACGGTTTTGGCAAGAGTGGTCTTACCGATGCCACCCATCCCCACAACAGGGATGATTTGGCGCCTGGAATCTCCTCCAGTGAGCCTATCCAATAGTTGAAGAAGCACATCATCGCATCCCACCATCTCATGACTGTTCCTCTCACCAGCATCATCAGCGGAGACGCTTCCGTGGAACTGAGGTTCGACTGCAGCCTTCTCCCTAACCATCTCCGTCACATCTTTCTTGATCAACTCCATTTCTTCTATCACTTTCTGCAGATCATGATTGAAGTGGTGTCTGGTACCTGCGCATTTGTATGCAAGCAAGAGCTTAGAGAAATCGGGTACCTTCCCACGAATTGTGGGTGGTTTACAAATGCGGTCCACAATTTTGATTTCGAGAACATCTTCAGCCGCATGAGCTGCATCTGTGATGCGAACCTCCAAGGGATCTGCTTCATCGCTGTAGTCAAAAGGGGAATGATACCCCTCAAGAAATTCCTGCAAGAAGTTGACTGATTCAGTGAGAGATTCAACTTGGTCTTTGTGGAGAGAGATCGGAGGAGAAGGATGACGCTCGATGTTATCTATGATATGCATAAGAGAAAGCAGAGCTGCATAAGCTGCCATGATAAATCTCTAAGAACTCAACAGTTTTTTCACAGTTTGTAAGGTTGAAAAATGAGTGGTTTAAGCTGCAGGTTGTGTGAGTATATAGAAGGATGAGGATGAAGATGGAGTTGTCTTCTAGTCAACTTGCATTCTTATTTTGGTCAGAAGAAAGTATTATTTTTAAATAAATAAATACAGCAGTGTCATCTTTCCATACCAATTAAAAGCTTTTAAAATGCTAGTCACTGTTCTAAACAACTACCATACTGATACACCCAACAACCAAGCCCTATGTGAAAGCCCAAATACAATACATGGCCCAAATGATATAAAGCCCATTAGGTTCTAGAAATGCATAGTTGATAGTTAAGTATTAGCCGCACTATAAATATGTATTATCTGCGACTCGAATAGCCGTTATCTTTCTTATTTCCCCGTTTTCTGGAGTTTGACTCACTCGAAGTAGTCTAAATCGTATCAATTGGTGAGTCGCAGCAGAAAACCAGAAATACTCACTCGAAGTAGTCTAAATCGTATCAATTGGTGAGTCGCAGCAGAAAACCAGAAATATATAATGGCCGATGGCTGTTCGGGAGGCCGTGTTAAGGTCGTCTCTGTCATGAACACGAATCTGGTAATTTTCAGCAGCCGGAATCACCCCAATTTGGCCGCTTGTATTAAGCCCCGACATAAAATGGAATTGAGCTCTTCATTCATAGAAGCAGGCGAGGTATCAATCCCATATATCCCCTCAAATGAAGCTTCAGAGGCCATCGTCTCTAACTCAGAATATAAATATGGGCCTGGGCCGCCTTCTATTACAGTGATGGGCTCGCCAACTGACATTTGGGGTCCGATATTAATATCAAAAATCTGGTAGCTTTGGGCCTTGGAAATCACAGACTTTTGGTCATTCATTTTGGGCCCATACAGGAAAACTGGATAATTCTCTTTATCTGTAGAGGTGGGCCAATGAGAAATCTCAAGGATTTGGACAATGAAGTCACGTGAGCCCATTTCTCGCAACGGGGAATGACGGAGTAGCGGAGGAGCGTTCGGCGATGCTACTGGTGGTATAGGTAGCGAACGGAGGAGATGAAAAACACCAATGGATTCGATTGGTGATGCTAAGGGTGGATTAGGTGGCGGGGGTGGGAGTGGAGAAAAAATTGGTGGCGGAGGACTCGCCGGAGGAGGTATTGGCAGCGGCAGTTGGTAAAGCTTTGGAGGGGGTGGTGATTTAGAGTCGATTAGAGTGAGAGGCTTGGAAATATCCTCCGCTGTAACTTCAACTCCAATCGCCAAATCTGGAGGTTTAGGATCGACAGAATCATCCTCATCATCGGTGCCGAATAGAATCAAAAATTTGTTGCGGCATCGATGGGTATTGGACCAGGTTTGGTCACAGTTGAAACACAGCCCCCAATCATTTTTATGAGACCATTGGTGCTCAGATCTGGGCAGGGACAGAGGTGTTTGGGCATGAAACGGAGGGGATTCAGGAAGGGCTGAGTTGTTGGGCGGAGTTGAAGGAGAAAACAAAGGCGGTGGCGACGGCGGTAAATGTGGTGGTGGATCTGTGGGTGGAGGTGGTATTGGCGGCGAAGGTGTTGACGGTGGTGGCGGTTGGAGCAGTAGAGGAGGTGGCGGTGTTGGGCGTTGAAGTTGAGGCTGAGTATGGGAGGTGGAGATGTCACGGGAACAGAGGTGATAGAAGACCATTGAAACTCGGATCTGGAGGGGATTTAAGGTGCAGCCACGGGCTGAGAGAGCGGCGGTGTGCAGTGGAGTGCGGTGGTTGGAGGTGGATGAGGAGAAAACAAAGGCGGTAGAGGGGAGATTGGCAGCGGCGGTGGTGTGTGTGTGACGGGAACAGGGGTAAGTGGAGAGGGAGATGGATCTGTGAAGGAGGGTGGCTGAGGTGGTGAGGGAAGCGGAGGAGGGGTTTGTGAGGACGAGATCGGTGAAGGAGGAGGCGGCGGCGGCGATGGTGAAGTTTGTGGAGGAAAACCAGAGTGTGGTTGCTGAAGCTTGGTAGTATGGTATTCAATGGAGGTATTGAGTTGATGAAGAAGCTGGTTTGTGGCCTGAAAATGATTGTTCATGGTCAGAAAAAAGTCGTCGAAGGTGAGTCGAAGGTCGTTAATGGCGGTGACAACATCTGATGTAGCCATGAAAACAAAAAAAAAAATGGGATGAAGAAAGATGAAATGGGGAGGAAGAAAACAATGAAAGCACCAATTGATACGATGTAGACTACTTTGAGTGAGTCGAACTCCAAAAACGGGGGAAAGTAGGAAAGATAAACGGCTATTCGAGTCGCCGGAACTCCATTAACAAAGAAAGAAGCTTCAATTCATTTCATTCATGATGAAAAAGACATAGTTGCAACATATATATATATATATATATATATATATGGCCTACAACCTCTAAACTTAATGGGCTACCTAATAATATTTGGACCTTAGATGTGGCCTATTACATTGACTCATTCAATAACTACTAACTATTGAGCTTGCGTATCACATACCATCATGTTCTGGCTTGACTTAGGCAAAGTAATGACAAAATGGTTGTTGCAACTTGATAAAATGCAGAAACATTAAAACAATTAGCATGATAGACTGCTTTCACATTGATTCAATTCAATCCAAAACAAAAATCAGAACGCATTCATCATCGATTCAAAAATCTCAACTTCAATTGAGAAAAATTGCAATGGCAAGTACCTCATTATGCTGATCACAGTCATCATAATCTCTTTCTGCCAGCAACGGCTCGCTCAGGATAATTGCGATCAATTTGTATGGAAAACCCCTAATTTCTACAGAAATGCAGCGAAGGGGGGGGGAAATTACAAAATTACGAAGCTAGGGAAAATTGGGGATAGATACGATCAGAATTGGAGAAAAGGAATGATTGACCGACGATTTGGGGGAAAAACTTGGATAAATAGTGATTTAGCGACCCTAATAAGTTCGCAACTATCTGCTTGCTTACTACCTTCGATTCAAGGAAGAAATAACATTTCTTAAACACTCGTAGTAAATAATCGTCAAAAATCGACGAAAAATCAATTTATGTTATAGTTTGTATATATAACTTTAGTGAGTAATTATGAAAAAATAATTTATAATTTGTATTTTAGTTTATAATACAAATACTAGTACATGATTTAAAAGTGATTTCTCTTCTCTTCTCAAACTTGTACTCCCTCCGTCCCACACATTTTGTCCACTTTAAGTGGCCACGAAAATTAAGGAAAGTTGTTTGTTTAATAAACTAGTGGATGAGATTGGAACGAGATGAGAGAGAAATTCTTACAACTATTCATTATGTCTATATTTTGATGTAAACAAAATGAGTGAGATAGCCATTTGAAGAAAGAGAGATAAAATGAGCAGGACAGAGGGAGTACTATAATATAACCTCTAATTATTCAATCTATTTAAATTTATAAATAGTATAAGTTGTTACAATATTTTATTATTCATTTCGATAAAAACTTGAAAACTATGAAATAAGTATTAATGATAAATAATAAAAGATTAAAAATTGAGGAAAAAAATTATGCAAGCATGTCAATTCATGTTGCAAGGACTCATTTAAATTTTTTATTCTCGCACAACTCGAATATAAAATGATTTTAGTATTGCTCGTTCTTGTTCCAAATTTATAAAATAATATCCACAAATATCCAGACTCCTTTAAATTTATTGAATATGTAAATAATCAAATATAATTGTTACAATGTATAATTGATTATCAATGATCTCCTTAATTAAAACCTTAACATTACAGAATAACCGATAATGAATTATACTTAATTTTGATTTATTGCAAACAATTTAAAAGAAAATTAACTGAGAGGATGTGTAAATTTAGTTATAGTCTACATACAAAAATGTATCTCAAAATACTATCAATCATGTCAACGCACTCAATTTTCTGGCTAGCACTATCAGGTTTGGGCAAATCCGATTAAATTCTATTGGGTATTTTGGGGATCAAATCAGAAAAGTTGAGAAAAATTGTAATTATATGTTTGAAACTTAAACCAAGGACTTGACAAGTTAATTAGAACAGTGAGGCCTTGGGAATTTAATGGGAAATTTGATGGGAAAACTATCCAATCAAGAAAGAAGTACCCTTGCATAAACAAGAAATTAACTCGAAAAACAAAGAAAAAAGATAATCATTTTGAGACAATAAAGGAAAATACAAATACAAGCTAGGATGATGATAGAGCCACCAGCCATCTGCCGATGATCGATTTGTAATTTCAACAAGGCGAAGCTCCTGAAAAGGTTGCGATAAAAGCGCAATGATAGGAACTTGAGGCTGGGGAATTGGCCTTCGCTTGTTTCCCATTTGCGTCTTCTGAAAACACCAAATGTTGAGAGCTTCTGAAGAAGGGGTAACGAACCTATGTTTTGCAACAAATCGTCAAGCTCAGTTGAGACCTTAGAAGTCAACTTCTTGAGGGAATGTGGGAAGCTAGTCTTTTGCAGATGCGGTTCGAAACTTGGAGAAGAGGGTTCTAAGTTTTCCGAGAACAAAGATAGCTAATACCATTCACTCCGCTTCTTTCCCAATCATTATCATCTTCACACAGCGTATCCTCCATTTCTTGATACTCGGAATTCTTTTAACCACCACTTCAGTTAGCTCTAGATTATACACTCCTTTGAGCGTATTTTCCCAATTCGCTTGAGTTCAGAGGGAAAACTTTCAATTTTAGAAAACAAATCCCAAGCACTACCCTTATCTAAAAATTTCATATCAATGAGGTTATTAGGGTTGGTTAAGTGGGCAGCCAAGTTTGACATCCTAGTTGTTACCAATATTCGACTACCATTATTGAACTCAGGAAAGTAAAACTTCATCTTATCCCATACCTCTAGACTCCACAGATCATCCATTACGACCAAATACTTCTTACCACATAAATATCTGTATAGTTCTTCTCCTAATTCTTTCTCACTCGAATCCTCTGAGTTCCCACTCTTATCCCTCGATTTCCCTCTAACTTGAGAGAGAACTTCATCAAAAGTTCCGTTCACATTATAATCTTGAGAAATTGTAGCCCACACACAAACATCAAAATGCTCGTTAATAAGTGGGTGTCCAAACACAGTTTTGGCAAGAGTGGTCTTACCGATGCTACCCATTCCTACAACAGGGATGATTTGGCGGCTGGATTCTCCTCCGGTGAGCCTATCCAGTAGTTGAAGAAGCACATCATCGCATCCCACCATCTCATGACTGTTCCTCTCACCAGCATCATCAGCGGAGACGTTTCCATTGAATTGAGGTTCGACTCCAGCCTTCTCCGTCACATCTTTCTTGATCAACTCCATTTCTTCCATCACTTTCTGCAGATTTTCATTGAAGTCATCTCGAGTACCTACACATTCACATTGAACCAACAACTTAAAGAAATTGGTTATTCTCCCATGAATTGTGGATCGACTATGACTTCGATCCAGAATTTCTGTTTCGATCACATCTTCAGCTGCATGAGCTGCATCTGCAATGCGAACCTCCAAAGGATCTGTTTCGTCGCTGTAGTCAAAAGGGGAACGGTACCCCTCAAGAAATTCCTGTAAGAAGTTGACTGTTTCAGTGAGAGATTCAACTTGATTTTTGTGGAGAGAGATCGGAGGAGAAGGATGTTGCTCGATCTTCTGTATGATATGCATAAGAGAAAGCAGAGCTGCATAAGCTGCCATGATAACTCTCTAAGAACTGAAATGTTTTGTTACAGTTTGTAAGGTTGAAAAATGAGGGGTTTAAGCTGCAAGTTGTGTGAGTATACAATTTGTAGCTATGAGAAGGAAAATATATATAGAAGGATGAGGATGAAGTTGGAGCTGATCGAATCGATAATATATTAATTCCTGCATGAGCTGACATATACGACTTCTAATCTAAATTTGATGTTTTAATGATTTATTAAGATGCCACAAATAGTATATAATACTCCCTCTGTCCTGTTCAATATGTCTTACTTTCCTTTTTGGGTGTCCCGTTCAACATGTCTCATTTCCTTTTTTGGCAAAAATTAAGAAATCACTTTATTCACTTTATATCATTTCAGTACTACTTTATATCACTTTATGTCACTTCAGCACCACTTTATATCACTTTATCAATTAAAAAATACTTTATATCACTTTATTCACTGCACTAAACACAACCTTTATCATCTAATTCCCTTCTTCTTAATCCCCATGCCAAAAAGAAACCAAACATCTTGAACGGGACGGAGGGAGTATGTTTGTGGTAGTAGTTGGACATAAATTGAAGAAGACAGTATTATTCTTAAATAAATAAATATAGTAGTGTCATCTTTCCATACCGATTAAAAGCTTATAAAATGCTAGTCATTCTTCATAAACAACTACCATCAACCTTGACTTAGGCTAAGTAATGACAAAATGGTTGTTACAATTTTTTTTTAATTAATTATTTTCGAAATGTGGTTGTTACAACTTGTTGAAATGCAAAAACATTAAAACAATTAGCATTATAGCCAATTAGTTAAATTAGTCTCTTTAATAACTAAAATAAATAACAGAAACCAATCAAGATTATACTGTCTTTAAATAAACAATAGATAGCAGAGACCCAGAACCAACAACAATGTTTGCTGAAGAAGAAAAAACAGTTACTAACAAGTCATTCAATTTTGTAAGAAACCATCACAAATCAAACTCTAGCTCAAATTAAACCATCAAAACAAGCACAAACATACTCAAAATCACAGGGCGCTATAACTATAACGACAAAAATGCCTATATATAAAAAGTTCTATTTTTAATTAATTATGGGGGCTATGAAAAAGGAGCTATAAATAAAATTACCAATAAGAGCACTTACAGCGGGTGTCTAGTAAGACCTAGGTCTAAGCACTGGGAAGCGTGATTTTAATGATTGGTGGTGTTGAGTTAGACATAGGTTGATTTCTCCACATCAATGGGGTTGAGTAAGACCTAGGTCTAAGCACTGGGAAACGTGATTTTAATGATTGAATAGATTTTATTTTGTTGTTTTTTTTATTTGTAATAAATTTTATAAAAATTAACTTAATTAAATTCAGAAATTAATAAATGACAATTTTATTGAATTTAAAAAAAACTACAACATACACTAATTAAAAAAAAAATACAATAACAAAAAACTACTTCATTACAATAATTAAAAAAAAAAAAAAGACAACTACTCCTCCCAATTGAATTTCCTTGCAAGTTTGCGGCGAACATTTTCGTACCTCGCCTTTTGCTCGGGATTCATATGCGACGTGTCGGCAATATAGATATTGAACGCCCACTCCTCCCTCGATTGCTTGTTGAGGGATGCCAACTCTTCTCCCGCCTGCTCCCGTAGCGCACTTTTGCCCTTCTTCCCTTCTTCTCCGCTTTCGCTCCTTCGGGTCGAACCTGCAGAGTGTTTGCATCGCTCGCGGATGTGGTGGATGCGTTGCCGCTGGCAGACGAAGTGTACTCGCCGAATTCATTTATATTCGTCCGCTTTGGAGCTGTTGGCTTCGCCGGGTTGGTGAAAGTTGGGATATGCCTTAAGAGCTCCCACGCAGCCCTATACGGGAACGGTTTGTTGAACTTCTCGGCGTACAAATCTTGGGCTCTCGTGTACAGATCGAAGTCGTTCTCCCCGCTTCCGAGCTGGTTTTCTTCCTGGATGTAGATGGCGGCGAAGTTCTGGATCTGTTTCTTGGCGCGGCCCCATGCGCTTTTCATCGCACTCTTCTCTCTTGGGTGGGCGGGAGTTATGAACTCGTTGAAACGGATCATTATTTTCTCCCAAAACGCGCTTGAGGTTTGGTAATTGCTGGTGATCGCGTCCATCCCGAAGTCAACGTAGCACCTTGCGAGGTATTCAATCTCAGCGGGCGTGTAGTTAGGACCTCGTGCTGGCTTATTGTGCTCGTCGGATGAGGCCGCGGTCGCTTTCCCCTTGCGGCGTGCCTTGCCCTTCCCCTTGGCGGAGAAGTGGTCGTGCTTGATGTCGCGACAGCTTTCCCCTTGCGGCGGGGCGGGGGCGGTGGTGTTTGCTCGTGTTCGTCCGATTCCGAGTGGTGGGAGCCGTACGCCGCTTCCTCTTCCTCTTCCTCGTCCTCCACCTCAACATGGTCGTCGTCGTCGTTGAGGTTGAAACGTCTGAGTCGAGCCGTACCCACTGGGGGTTGCGAGAATTGGCTCCTTCGGGATGTCGGGGGGTACTTGAGAGAAGCTCGGCGACAGCGAGAAGCCTGGCGCAGGCGAGAAGCCCGATGCAGGTGAAAATCCCGGCGACTGCGAAAAGCCATATGACGGAGGGACTTGGGAGAAGCCGGGCGACTGTGGAAATCCAGTCGAAGGGGGGAATTGGCCGTACCCCTGCGGCTGTGAGAACTGCGAGAACCCAGTGGCCGGAGGGAATGCAGAGAAACCCGGCGTTGGGGAAAAAGCACCAAACCCTGCAGGGGCCGAGTATTGGCCGAAACCTGGAATTGATGAGAATCCGGAGCTTGGATTCGCCGGATTGGGAGGTGGATTCGCCGGATTTGGAGATTGGTTCGGCGGGATTGAACCAAAAGTTTGCGAATACCACGAATTAAACTGATCGTCGGCCATTTTTTTGCACAAAATAAATTGAAAGAATGAAAATTTTTTGGGAGAAGAATGGATGGAGAAATTAGGTTGTGTGGAGAATGAATGAGATGAATGGGTATATATAGGGAAAAAATGGGATATAGACGTTGGAGATGGAAATGTATACGTTGCGTAATTGAAAAAATTAACGTTTTTTTTTTAATTTTTAACGAAAAAAAAAAATAAGGGACCAATGGGGACACGACAAGTGTCCCCATATTGCGCTGTCATGAGGTCGAGTGGAGTGTCGAAGCAACGACTCCACCATCGACACACCCCTCGACATAGGGGTGTGTCGATCCCCCACACTCGTTCGACATAGGGGTGAGTCGAGTGGGGGGGTGTGTCGATCCACTCGACATACCCTTCGACACCCCCCCCTCGACACTTGATGTAAGTGCTCTAAGAAAAAGGACAAAATATGAAATTGGGCCTCATCATGTATTGGGCCTATTTCAAAATGAATTAATGTTCCGATGGGCCTATGGGATTCGGAAATTTCATAATAAAATGGATTTAAACATTTTCGAATGGAAATATTTCCATTAAAGTAAAATTTCAAAGTAAACTTGTACAACAACAAATATTGCGATGAAAAAAAAGAAAAAGTTTCAAGGTTCAGAGCATATGATCACCACCAAAAACTAAATTGTATCAAGGATGGAATTTTCATGAATTATAAAATTCAAAAATAACATTTGATCACCACCAAAAACTAAATTTTCTGATTACAATAGGATATTATTATGTTGCGTTTCATCGAAAAGTTGGAGCATTTCTCAGAAGAACAAGATTCTATTGGATATTTAGTGAAACGGTTGGATCAAATGAGAGAAGTTGAGAGAAATTGTAATTATATGTTTGAAACTCAAACCCAAGGACTTGACAAGTTAATTAGAACAGTGAGGCCTTGGAAATTCATTGGGAAAAAATCCAATCAAGAAAAGAGTATCCTTACATAAACAAGAAATTAACTCGAGAAACAAAGAAAACGTAGTTGTTGATCTCCGTATAAATCCTCTTGTTCGTCTACTATCCTTTTAGCAGACTGCTCGACTGATTCACTGCAACGATGCACCACAATATATTTGAGCGTTGGTATCTCTCCGATTTCTGAAGGAATCTCCAATGTGAGGCAGTATAATCGAGCAAGGCGAAGCTCCTGAAGACGTGGAAAATGGGAGCTCTCCGACACCGTCCAATTTCTAGATCCTTGATAGGAACTTGAGGCTGGGGAATTGGCCTTCACTTGTTTCCCATTTGCGCCTTCCAAAGACACCATCCATTAATGTGAGCTTCTGAAGATGGGGTAACGAACCTATCTTTGGCAACATGTCGTTCCACTCAAAAGAAATTGAGACCTTCATAGTCAACTTCTTGAGGGAATGTGGGAAGCTAGTAATGTTTTGCAGAGACTCTTCGCCACGTCGAGAAAAGGAGTCGAAGTATAAGTTTTCCAGGCAATGAAGATAGCTAATACAATCCACTCCGCCATATGCGTAGGACATCTTCAGTTTTTTTATATTGGGAATTCTTTTAACCACCTCTTCATTAAACTCCAGATAATGCACCCCTTTGAGCGTATGCAGATTCTCCATCACAACAATATCATCGTCATCTTTGCTGCTGGGAGGATTGGGGATTTCAAATCTAGGTACGAACTCGACATGCCTAAGTTGAGGCATTTTCCAAATTTCTATTGGTAAAATAATACCAGTCATGCCAAATCTAAACATTAGTGTGTGCAGATTCCAAAGCTGACCGATTGAAGAAGGTATTACAACACTTGCATCAACATACCGTGAATTTACGAATTGAAGAAAATCATATACATGAGCATAAGAATCGTTGTTTATATTCAGTGTCCTCAACAATCTACTGCTACGTGGCAATTTACTACTATAACCTGTATAAGAACACGCATGTCGCATATAATTGTTGGCATTGAGTTTCCCATAAAACCCTTTGCGAACAATAATTCGACGATGCCTGCTTGCCCCATCACCAGAACTATCATTGCTAATAACGTGATAAAACCTTGTTTTTGAGCTTCTTTCCAAGACAAATCTCTTACTAAATCATGCATTTTGCAGTATTTCATATCCCCAAGTATCCCCAACTTATCTACTAGAACAAGATTTCTATCAATTAGCTCCTTTAAGTACACCTCACCAATTGTTTCCGGGCTTTTGTTGCTTATTGGCTTAAGAAATCCTTCACAAACCCATAGCCTGATTAGTTTCGCGACACTAATCGCACTATCTTCCTCAAACGTTCCCATGTACAAAAAACAAGGCTTTAGATAGGCGGGTAAATGGTTATAGCTTGTTTTCAATGTACTCAAACAATACTCATCATTCTTCGAACTCAAGTTTCTATCTATCTCATGCCAATATTGTGGGGTCTGTTGGGATTTTGCCAAGAGACCCCCAATCACAACAATCGACAAAGGAAGTCCCTTACATCTCTCCACAATTCCCCTCCCAATTCGCTTGAGTTCAACCGGAAAACTTTCTTCCCCAAATACAATTTTACAGAACAAATCCCAAGCACTACCTTCATCTAAAAATCTCATATCAAGGATGCTATTAGGGTTGGTTAAGTGGGCAGCCAAGTTTGACATCCTAGTTGTTACCAATATTCGACTACCGTTATTGTACTCAGGAAAGTAGAATTTCATCATGTCCCACACCTCTAGACCCCACACATCATCCATTACGACCAAATACTTCCTACCACATAAATATTGTATAGTTCTTCTCCTAATTCGTCCTCACTCTTATCCCACGATTTCCCCCTAACTTGAGAGAGAACTTCATCAAAAGTTCCCTTCACATTATAATCTTGGGAAATTGTAGCCCACACACAAACATCAAAATGCTTGTTAATAAGTGGGTGTCCAAACACAGTTTTGGCAAGAGTGGTCTTACCGATGCCACCCATCCCTACAACAGGGATGATTTGGCGGCTGGATTCTCCTCCGGTGAGCCTATCCAATAGTTGAAGAAGCACGTCATCGCATCCCACCATCTCATGACTGTTCCTCCCACCAGCATCATCAGCGGAGACGCTTCCGTGGAACTGAGGTTCGACTGCAGCCTTCTCCGAACCATCTCCGTCACATCATTCTTGATCAACTCCAACTCTTCTATCACTCTCTGCAGATCTTCATTGAAGTCATCTCGAGTACCTGCACATTCACATTGAACTAACAACTTAAAGAAATTGGTTATCCTCCCATGAATTGTAGATAGACTATGAATTCGATCCACAATTTCCGTTGCAGATCACATCTTCAGCCGCATGAGCTGCATCTGCAATGCGACCCTCCAAGGGATCTGCGTCGTCGCTGTAGTCAAAAAGGGGAATGGTAGGTCTCGAGAAATTCCTGCAAGAAGCTGACTTTTTCAGTGAGAGATGCAACTGGGTTTTTGTGGAGAGAGATTGGAGGAGAAGGATGACGCTCGATCTTCTCTATGATATGCAATAGAGAAGATCGAGCGTCATCCTTCTCCTCCAATCTCTCTCCACAAAAACCAAGTTGCATCTCTCACTGAAAAAAGTCAGCTTCTTGCAGGAATTTCTCGAGACCTACCATTCCCCTTTTGACTACAGCGACGACGCAGATCCCTTGGAGGGTCGCATTGCAGATGCAGCTCATGCGGCTGAAGATGTGATCGAAACGGAAATTGTGGATCGAATTCATAGTCTATCTACAATTCATGGGAGGATAACCAATTTCTTTAAGTTGTTAGTTCAATGTGAATGTGCAGGTACTCGAGATGACTTCAATGAAGATCTGCAGAGAGTGATAGAAGAGTTGGAGTTGATCAAGAATGATGTGACGGAGATGGTTCGGGAGAAGGCTGCAGTCGAACCTCAGTTCCACGGAAGCGTCTCCGCTGATGATGCTGGTGGGAGGAACAGTCATGAGATGGTGGGATGCGATGACGTGCTTCTTCAACTATTGGATAGGCTCACCGGAGGAGAATCCAGCCGCCAAATCATCCCTGTTGTAGGGATGGGTGGCATCGGTAAGACCACTCTTGCCAAAACTGTGTTTGGACACCCACTTATTAACAAGCATTTTGATGTTTGTGTGTGGGCTACAATTTCCCAAGATTATAATGTGAAGGGAACTTTTGATGAAGTTCTCTCTCAAGTTAGGGGGAAATCGTGGGATAAGAGTGAGGACGAATTAGGAGAAGAACTATACAAATATTTATGTGGTAGGAAGTATTTGGTCGTAATGGATGATGTGTGGGGTCTAGAGGTGTGGGACATGATGAAATTCTACTTTCCTGAGTACAATAACGGTAGTCGAATATTGGTAACAACTAGGATGTCAAACTTGGCTGCCCACTTAACCAACCCTAATAGCATCCTTGATATGAGATTTTAGATGAAGGTAGTGCTTGGGATTTGTTCTGTAAAATTGTATTTGGGAAGAAAGTTTTCCGGTTGAACTCAAGCGAATTGGGAGGGGAATTGTGGAGAGATGTAAGGGACTTCCTTTGTCGATTGTTGTGATTGGGGGTCTCTTGGCAAAATCCCAACAGACCCCACAATATTGGCATGAGATAGATAGAAACTTGAGTTCGAAGAATGATGAGTATTGTTTGAGTACATTGAAAACAAGCTATAACCATTTACCCGCCTATCTAAAGCCTTGTTTTTTGTACATGGGAACGTTTGAGGAAGATAGTGCGATTAGTGTCGCGAAACTAATCAGGCTATGGTTTGTGAAGGATTTCTTAAGCCAATAAGCAACAAAAGCCGCGAAAACAATTGGTGAGGTGTACTTAAAGGAGCTAATTGATAGAAATCTTGTTCTAGTAGATAAGTTGGGGATACTTGGGGATATGAAATACTGCAAAATGCATGATTTAGTAAGAGATTTGTCTTGGAAAGAAGCTCAAAAACAAAGGTTTTATCACGTTATTAGCAATGATAGTTCTGGTGATGGGGCAAGCAGGCATCGTCGAATTATTGTTCGCAAAGGGTTTTATGGGAAACTCAATGCCAACAATTATATGCGACATGCGTGTTCTTATACAGGTTATAGTAGTAAATTGCCACGTAGCAGTAGATTGTTGAGGACACTGAATATAAACAACGATTCTTATGCTCATGTATATGATTTTCTTCAATTCGTAAATTCACGGTATGTTGATGCAAGTGTTGTAATACCTTCTTCAATCGGTCAGCTTTGGAATCTGCACACACTAATGTTTAGATTTGGCATGACTGGTATTATTTTACCAATAGAAATTTGGAAAATGCCTCAACTTAGGCATGTCGAGTTCGTACCTAGATTTGAAATCCCCAATCCTCCCAGCAGCAAAGATGACGATGATATTGTTGTGATGGAGAATCTGCATACGCTCAAAGGGGTGCATTATCTGGAGTTTAATGAAGAGGTGGTTAAAAGAATTCCCAATATAAAAAAACTGAAGATGTCCTACGCATATGGCGGAGTGGATTGTATTAGCTATCTTCATTGCCTGGAAAACTTATACTTCGACTCCTTTTCTCGACGTGGCGAAGAGTCTCTGCAAAACATTACTAGCTTCCCACATTCCCTCAAGAAGTTGACTATGAAGGTCTCAATTTCTTTTGAGTGGAACGACATGTTGCCAAAGATAGGTTCGTTACCCCATCTTCAGAAGCTCACATTAATGGATGGTGTCTTTGGAAGGCGCAAATGGGAAACAGTGAAGGCCAATTCCCCAGCCTCAAGTTCCTATCAAGGATCTAGAAAATTGGACGGTGTCGGAGAGCTCCCATTTTCCACGTCTTCAGGAGCTTCGCCTTGCTCGATTATACTGCCTCACATTGGAGATTCCTTCAGAAATCGGAGAGATACCAACGCTCAAATATATTGTGGTGCATCGTTGCAGTGAATCAGTCGAGCAGTCTGCTAAAGGATAGTAGACGAACAAGAGGATTTATACGGAGATCAACAACTACGTTTTCTTTGTTTCTCGAGTTAATTTCTTGTTTATGTAAGGATACTCTTTTCTTGATTGGATTTTTTCCCAATGAATTTCCAAGGCCTCACTGTTCTAATTAACTTGTCAAGTCCTTGGGTTTGAGTTTCAAACATATAATTACAATTTCTCTCAACTTCTCTCATTTGATCCAACCGTTTCACTAAATATCCAATAGAATCTTGTTCTTCTGAGAAATGCTCCAACTTTTCGATGAAACGCAACATAATAATATCCTATTGTAATCAGAAAATTTAGTTTTTGGTGGTGATCAAATGTTATTTTTGAATTTTATAATTCATGAAAATTCCATCCTTGATACAATTTAGTTTTGGTGGTGATCATATGCTCTGAACCTTGAAACTTTTTCTTTTTTTCATCGCAATATTTGTTGTTGTACAAGTTTACTTTGAAATTTTACTTTAATGGAAATATTTCCATTCGAAAATGTTTAAATCCATTTTATTATGAAATTTCCGAATCCCATAGGCCCATCGGAACATTAATTCATTTTGAAATAGGCCCAATACATGATGAGGCCCAATTTCATATTTTGTCCTTTTTCTTAGAGCACTTACATCAAGTGTCGAGGGGGGGGTGTCGAAGGGTATGTCGAGTGGATCGACACACCCCCCCACTCGACTCACCCCTATGTCGAACGAGTGTGGGGGATCGACACACCCCTATGTCGAGGGGTGTGTCGATGGTGGAGTCGTTGCTTCGACACTCCACTCGACCTCATGACAGCGCAATATGGGGACACTTGTCGTGTCCCCATTGGTCCCTTATTTTTTTTTTCGTTAAAAATTAAAAAAAAAACGTTAATTTTTTCAATTACGCAACGTATACATTTCCATCTCCAACGTCTATATCCCATTTTTTCCCTATATATACCCATTCATCTCATTCATTCTCCACACAACCTAATTTCTCCATCCATTCTTCTCCCAAAAAATTTTCATTCTTTCAATTTATTTTGTGCAAAAAAAATGGCCGACGATCAGTTTAATTCGTGGTATTCGCAAACTTTTGGTTCAATCCCCGCCGAACCAATCTCCAAATCCGGCGAATCCACCTCCCAATCCGGCGAATCCAAGCTCCGGATTCTCATCAATTCCAGGTTTCGGCCAATACTCGGCCCCTGCAGGGTTTGGTGCTTTTTCCCCAACGCCGGGTTTCTCTGCATTCCCTCCGGCCACTGGGTTCTCGCAGTTCTCACAGCCGCAAGGGTACGGCCAATTCCCCCCTTCGACTGGATTTCCACAGTCGCCCGGCTTCTCCCAAGTCCCTCCGTCATATGGCTTTTCGCAGTCGCCGGGATTTTCACCTGCATCGGGCTTCTCGCCTGCGCCAGGCTTCTCGCTGTCGCCGAGCTTCTCTCAAGTACCCCCCGACATCCCGAAGGAGCCAATTCTCGCAACCCCCAGTGGGTACGGCTCGACTCAGACGTTTCAACCTCAACGACGACGACGACCATGTTGAGGTGGAGGACGAGGAAGAGGAAGAGGAAGCGGCGTACGGCTCCCACCACTCGGAATCGGACGAACACGAGCAAACACCACCGCCCCCCGCCCCGCCGCAAGGGGAAAGTTGTCGCGACATCAAGCACGACCACTTCTCCGCCAAGGGGAAGGGCAAGGCACGCCGCAAGGGGAAAGCGACCGCGGCCTCATCCGACGAGCACAATAAGCCAGCACGAGGTCCTAACTACACGCCCGCTGAGATTGAATACCTCGCAAGGTGCTACGTTGACTTCGGGATGGACGCGATCACCAGCAATTACCAAACCTCAAGCGCGTTTTGGGAGAAAATAATGATCCGTTTCAACGAGTTCATAACTCCCGCCCACCCAAGAGAGAAGAGTGCGATGAAAAGCGCATGGGGCCGCGCCAAGAAACAGATCCAGAACTTCGCCGCCATCTACATCCAGGAAGAAAACCAGCTCGGAAGCGGGGAGAACGACTTCGATCTGTACACGAGAGCCCAAGATTTGTACGCCGAGAAGTTCAACAAACCGTTCCCGTATAGGGCTGCGTGGGAGCTCTTAAGGCATATCCCAACTTTCACCAACCCGGCGAAGCCAACAGCTCCAAAGCGGACGAATATAAATGAATTCGGCGAGTACACTTCGTCTGCCAGCGGCAACGCATCCACCACATCCGCGAGCGATGCAAACACTCTGCAGGTTCGACCCGAAGGAGCGAAAGCGGAGAAGAAGGGGAAGAAGGGCAAAAGTGCGCTACGGGAGCAGGCGGGAGAAGAGTTGGCATCCCTCAACAAGCAATCGAGGGAGGAGTGGGCGTTCAATATCTATATTGCCGACACGTCGCATATGAATCCCGAGCAAAAGGCGAGGTACGAAAATGTTCGCCGCAAACTTGCAAGGAAATTCAATTGGGAGGAGTAGTTGTCTTTTTTTTTTTTTTAATTATTGTAATGAAGTAGTTTTTTGTTATTGTATTTTTTTTTTAATTAGTGTATGTTGTAGTTTTTTTTAAATTCAATAAAATTGTCATTTATTAATTTCTGAATTTAATTAAGTTAATTTTTATAAAATTTATTACAAATAAAAAAACAACAAAATAAAATCTATTCAATCATTAAAATCACGTTTCCCAGTGCTTAGACCTAGGTCTTACTCAACCCCATTGATGTGGAGAAATCAACCTATGTCTAACTCAACACCACCAATCATTAAAATCACGCTTCCCAGTGCTTAGACCTAGGTCTTACTAGACACCCGCTGTAAGTGCTCTTATTGGTAATTTTATTTATAGCTCCTTTTTCATAGCCCCCATAATTAATTAAAAATAGAACTTTTTATATATAGGCATTTTTGTCGTTATAGTTATAGCGCCCTGTGATTTTGAGTATGTTTGTGCTTGTTTTGATGGTTTAATTTGAGCTAGAGTTTGATTTGTGATGGTTTCTTACAAAATTGAATGACTTGTTAGTAACTGTTTTTTCTTCTTCAGCAAACATTGTTGTTGGTTCTGGGTCTCTGCTATCTATTGTTTATTTAAAGACAGTATAATCTTGATTGGTTTCTGTTATTTATTTTAGTTATTAAAGAGACTAATTTAACTAATTGGCTATAATGCTAATTGTTTTAATGTTTTTGCATTTCAACAAGTTGTAACAACCACATTTCGAAAATAATTAATTAAAAAAAAAATTGTAACAACCATTTTGTCATTACTTAGCCTAAGTCAAGGTTGATGGTAGTTGTTTATGAAGAATGACTAGCATTTTATAAGCTTTTAATCGGTATGGAAAGATGACACTACTATATTTATTTATTTAAGAATAATACTGTCTTCTTCAATTTATGTCCAACTACTACCACAAACATACTCCCTCCGTCCCGTTCAAGATGTTTGGTTTCTTTTTGGCATGGGGATTAAGAAGAAGGGAATTAGATGATAAAGGTTGTGTTTAGTGCAGTGAATAAAGTGATATAAAGTATTTTTTAATTGATAAAGTGATATAAAGTGGTGCTGAAGTGACATAAAGTGATATAAAGTAGTACTGAAATGATATAAAGTGAATAAAGTGATTTCTTAATTTTTGCCAAAAAAGGAAATGAGACATGTTGAACGGGACACCCAAAAAGGAAAGTAAGACATATTGAACAGGACAGAGGGAGTATTATATACTATTTGTGGCATCTTAATAAATCATTAAAACATCAAATTTAGATTAGAAGTCGTATATGTCAGCTCATGCAGGAATTAATATATTATCGATTCGATCAGCTCCAACTTCATCCTCATCCTTCTATATATATTTTCCTTCTCATAGCTACAAATTGTATACTCACACAACTTGCAGCTTAAACCCCTCATTTTTCAACCTTACAAACTGTAACAAAACATTTCAGTTCTTAGAGAGTTATCATGGCAGCTTATGCAGCTCTGCTTTCTCTTATGCATATCATACAGAAGATCGAGCAACATCCTTCTCCTCCGATCTCTCTCCACAAAAATCAAGTTGAATCTCTCACTGAAACAGTCAACTTCTTACAGGAATTTCTTGAGGGGTACCGTTCCCCTTTTGACTACAGCGACGAAACAGATCCTTTGGAGGTTCGCATTGCAGATGCAGCTCATGCAGCTGAAGATGTGATCGAAACAGAAATTCTGGATCGAAGTCATAGTCGATCCACAATTCATGGGAGAATAACCAATTTCTTTAAGTTGTTGGTTCAATGTGAATGTGTAGGTACTCGAGATGACTTCAATGAAAATCTGCAGAAAGTGATGGAAGAAATGGAGTTGATCAAGAAAGATGTGACGGAGAAGGCTGGAGTCGAACCTCAATTCAATGGAAACGTCTCCGCTGATGATGCTGGTGAGAGGAACAGTCATGAGATGGTGGGATGCGATGATGTGCTTCTTCAACTACTGGATAGGCTCACCGGAGGAGAATCCAGCCGCCAAATCATCCCTGTTGTAGGAATGGGTAGCATCGGTAAGACCACTCTTGCCAAAACTGTGTTTGGACACCCACTTATTAACGAGCATTTTGATGTTTGTGTGTGGGCTACAATTTCTCAAGATTATAATGTGAACGGAACTTTTGATGAAGTTCTCTCTCAAGTTAGAGGGAAATCGAGGGATAAGAGTGGGAACTCAGAGGATTCGAGTGAGAAAGAATTAGGAGAAGAACTATACAGATATTTATGTGGTAAGAAGTATTTGGTCGTAATGGATGATCTGTGGAGTCTAGAGGTATGGGATAAGATGAAGTTTTACTTTCCTGAGTTCAATAATGGTAGTCGAATATTGGTAACAACTAGGATGTCAAACTTGGCTGCCCACTTAACCAACCCTAATAACCTCATTGATATGAAATTTTTAGATAAGGGTAGTGCTTGGGATTTGTTTTCTAAAATTGAAAGTTTTCCCTCTGAACTCAAGCGAATTGGGAAAATACGCTCAAAGGAGTGTATAATCTAGAGCTAACTGAAGTGGTGGTTAAAAGAATTCCGAGTATCAAGAAATGGAGGATACGCTGTGTGAAGATGATAATGATTGGGAAAGAAGCGGAGTGAATGGTATTAGCTATCTTTGTTCTCGGAAAACTTAGAACCCTCTTCTCCAAGTTTCGAACCGCATCTGCAAAAGACTAGCTTCCCACATTCCCTCAAGAAGTTGACTTCTAAGGTCTCAACTGAGCTTGACGATTTGTTGCAAAACATAGGTTCGTTACCCCTTCTTCAGAAGCTCTCAACATTTGGTGTTTTCAGAAGACGCAAATGGGAAACAAGCGAAGGCCAATTCCCCAGCCTCAAGTTCCTATCATTGCGCTTTTATCGCAACCTTTTCAGGAGCTTCGCCTTGTTGAAATTACAAATCGATCATCGGCAGATGGCTGGTGGCTCTATCATCATCCTAGCTTGTATTTGTATTTTCCTTTATTGTCTCAAAATGATTATCTTTTTTCTTTGTTTTTCGAGTTAATTTCTTGTTTATGCAAGGGTACTTCTTTCTTGATTGGATAGTTTTCCCATCAAATTTCCCATTAAATTCCCAAGGCCTCACTGTTCTAATTAACTTGTCAAGTCCTTGGGTTTAAGTTTCAAACATATAATTACAATTTTTCTCAACTTTTCTGATTTGATCCCCAAAATACCCAATAGAATTTAATCGGATTTGCCCAAACCTGATAGTGCTAGCCAGAAAATTGAGTGCGTTGACATGATTGATAGTATTTTGAGATACATTTTTGTATGTAGACTATAACTAAATTTACACATCCTCTCAGTTAATTTTCTTTTAAATTGTTTGCAATAAATCAAAATTAAGTATAATTCATTATCGGTTATTCTGTAATGTTAAGGTTTTAATTAAGGAGATCATTGATAATCAATTATACATTGTAACAATTATATTTGATTATTTACATATTCAATAAATTTAAAGGAGTCTGGATATTTGTGGATATTATTTTATAAATTTGGAACAAGAACGAGCAATACTAAAATCATTTTATATTCGAGTTGTGCGAGAATAAAAAATTTAAATGAGTCCTTGCAACATGAATTGACATGCTTGCATAATTTTTTTCCTCAATTTTTAATCTTTTATTATTTATCATTAATACTTATTTCATAGTTTTCAAGTTTTTATCGAAATGAATAATAAAATATTGTAACAACTTATACTATTTATAAATTTAAATAGATTGAATAATTAGAGGTTATATTATAGTACTCCCTCTGTCCTGCTCATTTTATCTCTCTTTCTTCAAATGGCTATCTCACTCATTTTGTTTACATCAAAATATAGACATAATGAATAGTTGTAAGAATTTCTCTCTCATCTCGTTCCAATCTCATCCACTAGTTTATTAAACAAACAACTTTCCTTAATTTTCGTGGCCACTTAAAGTGGACAAAATGTGTGGGACGGAGGGAGTACAAGTTTGAGAAGAGAAGAGAAATCACTTTTAAATCATGTACTAGTATTTGTATTATAAACTAAAATACAAATTATAAATTATTTTTTCATAATTACTCACTAAAGTTATATATACAAACTATAACATAAATTGATTTTTCGTCGATTTTTGACGATTATTTACTACGAGTGTTTAAGAAATGTTATTTCTTCCTTGAATCGAAGGTAGTAAGCAAGCAGATAGTTGCGAACTTATTAGGGTCGCTAAATCACTATTTATCCAAGTTTTTCCCCCAAATCGTCGGTCAATCATTCCTTTTCTCCAATTCTGATCGTATCTATCCCCAATTTTCCCTAGCTTCGTAATTTTGTAATTTCCCCCCCCTTCGCTGCATTTCTGTAGAAATTAGGGGTTTTCCATACAAATTGATCGCAATTATCCTGAGCGAGCCGTTGCTGGCAGAAAGAGATTATGATGACTGTGATCAGCATAATGAGGTACTTGCCATTGCAATTTTTCTCAATTGAAGTTGAGATTTTTGAATCGATGATGAATGCGTTCTGATTTTTGTTTTGGATTGAATTGAATCAATGTGAAAGCAGTCTATCATGCTAATTGTTTTAATGTTTCTGCATTTTATCAAGTTGCAACAACCATTTTGTCATTACTTTGCCTAAGTCAAGCCAGAACATGATGGTATGTGATACGCAAGCTCAATAGTTAGTAGTTATTGAATGAGTCAATGTAATAGGCCACATCTAAGGTCCAAATATTATTAGGTAGCCCATTAAGTTTAGAGGTTGTAGGCCATATATATATATATATATATATATATATGTTGCAACTATGTCTTTTTCATCATGAATGAAATGAATTGAAGCTTCTTTCTTTGTTAATGGAGTTCCGGCGACTCGAATAGCCGTTTATCTTTCCTACTTTCCCCCGTTTTTGGAGTTCGACTCACTCAAAGTAGTCTACATCGTATCAATTGGTGCTTTCATTGTTTTCTTCCTCCCCATTTCATCTTTCTTCATCCCATTTTTTTTTTTGTTTTCATGGCTACATCAGATGTTGTCACCGCCATTAACGACCTTCGACTCACCTTCGACGACTTTTTTCTGACCATGAACAATCATTTTCAGGCCACAAACCAGCTTCTTCATCAACTCAATACCTCCATTGAATACCATACTACCAAGCTTCAGCAACCACACTCTGGTTTTCCTCCACAAACTTCACCATCGCCGCCGCCGCCTCCTCCTTCACCGATCTCGTCCTCACAAACCCCTCCTCCGCTTCCCTCACCACCTCAGCCACCCTCCTTCACAGATCCATCTCCCTCTCCACTTACCCCTGTTCCCGTCACACACACACCACCGCCGCTGCCAATCTCCCCTCTACCGCCTTTGTTTTCTCCTCATCCACCTCCAACCACCGCACTCCACTGCACACCGCCGCTCTCTCAGCCCGTGGCTGCACCTTAAATCCCCTCCAGATCCGAGTTTCAATGGTCTTCTATCACCTCTGTTCCCGTGACATCTCCACCTCCCCATACTCAGCCTCAACTTCAACGCCCAACACCGCCACCTCCTCTACTGCTCCAACCGCCACCACCGTCAACACCTTCGCCGCCAATACCACCTCCACCCACAGATCCACCACCACATTTACCGCCGTCGCCACCGCCTTTGTTTTCTCCTTCAACTCCGCCCAACAACTCAGCCCTTCCTGAATCCCCTCCGTTTCATGCCCAAACACCTCTGTCCCTGCCCAGATCTGAGCACCAATGGTCTCATAAAAATGATTGGGGGCTGTGTTTCAACTGTGACCAAACCTGGTCCAATACCCATCGATGCCGCAACAAATTTTTGATTCTATTCGGCACCGATGATGAGGATGATTCTGTCGATCCTAAACCTCCAGATTTGGCGATTGGAGTTGAAGTTACAGCGGAGGATATTTCCAAGCCTCTCACTCTAATCGACTCTAAATCACCACCCCCTCCAAAGCTTTACCAACTGCCGCTGCCAATACCTCCTCCGGCGAGTCCTCCGCCACCAATTTTTTCTCCACTCCCACCCCCGCCACCTAATCCACCCTTAGCATCACCAATCGAATCCATTGGTGTTTTTCATCTCCTCCGTTCGCTACCTATACCACCAGTAGCATCGCCGAACGCTCCTCCGCTACTCCGTCATTCCCCGTTGCGAGAAATGGGCTCACGTGACTTCATTGTCCAAATCCTTGAGATTTCTCATTGGCCCACCTCTACAGATAAAGAGAATTATCCAGTTTTCCTGTATGGGCCCAAAATGAATGACCAAAAGTCTGTGATTTCCAAGGCCCAAAGCTACCAGATTTTTGATATTAATATCGGACCCCAAATGTCAGTTGGCGAGCCCATCACTGTAATAGAAGGCGGCCCAGGCCCATATTTATATTCTGAGTTAGAGACGATGGCCTCTGAAGCTTCATTTGAGGGGATATATGGGATTGATACCTCGCCTGCTTCTATGAATGAAGAGCTCAATTCCATTTTATGTCGGGGCTTAATACAAGCGGCCAAATTGGGGTGATTCCGGCTGCTGAAAATTACCAGATTCGTGTTCATGACAGAGACGACCTTAACACGGCCTCCCGAACAGCCATCGGCCATTATATATTTCTGGTTTTCTGCTGCGACTCACCAATTGATACGATTTAGACTACTTCGAGTGAGTATTTCTGGTTTTCTGCTGCGACTCACCAATTGATACGATTTAGACTACTTCGAGTGAGTCAAACTCCAGAAAACGGGGAAATAAGAAAGATAACGGCTATTCGAGTCGCAGATAATACATATTTATAGTGCGGCTAATACTTAACTATCAACTATGCATTTCTAGAACCTAATGGGCTTTATATCATTTGGGCCATGTATTGTATTTGGGCTTTCACATAGGGCTTGGTTGTTGGGTGTATCAGTATGGTAGTTGTTTAGAACAGTGACTAGCATTTTAAAAGCTTTTAATTGGTATGGAAAGATGACACTGCTGTATTTATTTATTTAAAAATAATACTTTCTTCTGACCAAAATAAGAATGCAAGTTGACTAGAAGACAACTCCATCTTCATCCTCATCCTTCTATATACTCACACAACCTGCAGCTTAAACCACTCATTTTTCAACCTTACAAACTGTGAAAAAACTGTTGAGTTCTTAGAGATTTATCATGGCAGCTTATGCAGCTCTGCTTTCTCTTATGCATATCATAGATAACATCGAGCGTCATCCTTCTCCTCCGATCTCTCTCCACAAAGACCAAGTTGAATCTCTCACTGAATCAGTCAACTTCTTGCAGGAATTTCTTGAGGGGTATCATTCCCCTTTTGACTACAGCGATGAAGCAGATCCCTTGGAGGTTCGCATCACAGATGCAGCTCATGCGGCTGAAGATGTTCTCGAAATCAAAATTGTGGACCGCATTTGTAAACCACCCACAATTCGTGGGAAGGTACCCGATTTCTCTAAGCTCTTGCTTGCATACAAATGCGCAGGTACCAGACACCACTTCAATCATGATCTGCAGAAAGTGATAGAAGAAATGGAGTTGATCAAGAAAGATGTGACGGAGATGGTTAGGGAGAAGGCTGCAGTCGAACCTCAGTTCCACGGAAGCGTCTCCGCTGATGATGCTGGTGAGAGGAACAGTCATGAGATGGTGGGATGCGATGATGTGCTTCTTCAACTATTGGATAGGCTCACTGGAGGAGATTCCAGGCGCCAAATCATCCCTGTTGTGGGGATGGGTGGCATCGGTAAGACCACTCTTGCCAAAACCGTGTTTGGACACCCACTTATTAAATATCATTTTGATGTTTGTGTGTGGGCTACAATTTCTCAAGATTATAATGTGAAGGGAACTCTTGATGAAGTTCTCTCTCAAGTTAGAGGGAAATCGAGGGATAAGAGTGAGGACGAATTAGGAGAAGAACTATACAAATATTTATGTGGCAGGAAGTATTTCGTCATAATGGATGATTTGTGGAGTGTAGAGGTGTGGGACAAGTTGAAAGTTTACTTTCCTGAGTTCAATAACGGGAGTCGAATATTGGTAACAACTAGGATGTCAAACTTGGCTCCCCACTTAACCAACCCTAATAACCTCATTGATATGAAGTTTTTAGACAAGGGTAGTGCTTGGGATTTGTTCTCTAAAATTGTATTTGGGGAAGAAAGTTTTCCGGTTGAACTCGAGCGAATTGGGAGGGGAATTGTGGAGAAGTGCAAGGGACTTCCTTTGTCGATTGTTGTGATTGGGGGTCTCTTGACAAAATCCCAACAGACCCAACAATATTGGCATGAGATATATAGAAACTTGAGTTCTGTGAATGATGAGTATTGTTTGAGTACATTGAAAACAAGTTATAACCATTTGCCCGCATATCTGAAGCCTTGTTTTTTGTATATGGGAACGTTTGAGGAAGATAGTGCAATCAGTGTCTCAAAACTCATTAGGCTATGGGTTAGTGAAGGATTTCTTAAGCCAATAAACAACAAAAGCCAAGAAACAATGGCTGAGGAGTACTTAAAGGAGTTAGTTGATAGAAATCTTGTTCTAGTATATAAGATGGGGGTAGTTGGGAATATGAAATACTGCAAAATACATGATTTACTAAGAGATTTGTCTTTGAAAGAAGCTCAAAAACAAAGGTTTTATCACGTTATGTGCGAAGATAGTCCTGGTGAAGGGGCAAGCAGGTATCGTCGAATTGTTGTTCGCAAAGGGTTTACTAGGGAACTCAATGCCAACAATTATATGCCACATGCGCGTTCTTATACAGGTTATAGTAGTAAATTTCCACGTAGTAGTAGATTGTTGAGGACACTGAATTTAGACTACGATTTTCTCCAGCATTCTCCAGTAGACGATTTTCTTCAATTCGTAAATTCACGGTACATTGATGCAAGTGTTAGAGCCGAACAGAACACCAGAATACCTTCTTCAATCAGTCAGCTTTGGAATCTGCACACACTAGTTATTACATCTCAACCGTACGATCGTATTATTGCTCCAATGGAAATTTGGAAAATGCCTCAACTTAGGCATGTCGAGTTCCGAGATAAGTTAGAAATCCCAAATCCTCCTAGCAGCAAAGATGAAGATGATATTGTTTTGATGGAGAATCTGCATACGCTCAAAGGAGTGCATAATCTGGAGTTGAATGAAGAGGTGGTTAAAAGAATTCCCAATATCAAGACACTGAGGCTATACTATGATGATTGGAAATTGAGCGGAGTGAAGTGTATTAGCTATCTTCATTGCCTGGAAAACTTATACTACTTCAGCTCCTTTTCTCCACGGGCCAAAGAGACTCTGCTAAACATTTCTAGCTTCCAACGTTCCCTCAAGAAGTTGACTCTGCAGGTCTCATATTCTTGTGAGATTGACGACATGCTGCAAAAGATAGGTTCGTTACCCCTTCTTCAGAAGCTCACATTGATAAATGGTGTCTTCAGAAGACGCAAATGGGAAACAAGTGAAGGCCAATTCCGCAGCCTCAAGTTCCTATCATTGCTCTATTGTTGCAATCTAGAAAACTGGACGGTGTCGGAGAGCTCCCACTTTCCACGTCTTCTGGAGCTTCGCCTTCGTAATTTAGGCAGCCACACATTGGAGATTCCTCCAAAAATCGGAGAGATAGCAACGCTCAAAAATATTCTGGTGGAGTATTGCAGTGAATCTGTGATGCTGTCTGCTAAAAAGATAGCAGACGAACAAGAGTATTTATGCGGAGATCTTCATGTTACAGTTGTAGTATACTCTAAGGAACAAGCAGAAGCGTTGCAAAGCTTGGAGCAATGTCCCAACTTTCAAGTTTTGTGTAAATGATTTGTGACAAACATTTTCTGATATTTGTGTTGAAAGGAATAAAATGAAAGTTGCGGATCAAATTGCAAATCGATCATCGGCAGATGGTTGGTGGCTCTATCATCATCCTAGCTTGTATTTCTATTTTCCTGAGAAATGCTCTTTTCTATATTGTTTGTTTTCTTTTTTTTTTTTTTTTGAAGTCCACATTATACACACTGTTATTTTAACTTGAATGTACATTCATTGAAATATTTTAATATTTGCTGAACTAAAATTCTACAAGTCCATATAAATTTTTTTGGCATAACAATTATTCATTGCTTTCATCAAAAAGTTTGGAGGGAAAGTTATCAAAACAAATTCATATCCCACCAAAACTAGATTCCCAAAGAGGTCCATCAGCACTAAAACACAATTATAAATACACCATTCAAGATATGGTTCATTTATTCATTCATTAAGGTCATAAATAGACTGCTGAAACAAGATGGCAAATTCGAGAAAGAGACAAAAAATCAAATTTACGAAGTTTAAATTGAGGCCCAGTTTCATATTCTTTCCCTTTTTTTGAAACGGGCTCACTAGCTAATTGAGTGAAAACTTGGTGCGATCTATCAATTGGACTGCACTTAGATCCACTATTATTTTTTTAAAATTTAAATAGTTAACTCAAATCAAATTGTATTGTAATTTATTAATTCTTAATTTACGGTTTATCAACTATCAAAGGTACACTAATTATCAAGAGAATTGATATGTAAGAAACCAATTTGGGCGACTTTGTGAGGGCTTCGTGTCGACGTCAGCCATTTTTGTCTTATTATTATTACTAGTGTGTAGACCGTCGAGATTCGACGAGAATTACCTAACCTTGTAGTTGACAAATTATAAAAAAATGATATAATATTTTATTTTAAAATGATATATTTCGATAAATTATTACAATAATTATTAGATAAAGGATCATCTCGTTGATACTAAGAGGGGTGTATTGAATAGAGAGTCTATAGGATTTTTTTTACTTTCAAAATCTGGGTGTGTTCAATCCAAACTTTTAAAAGCTTAAAAAATCCAGAGGTATTCAACATAGATTTTAAAAAATCTTAAAAAAATCCAAATGTATTCAAAAGTACATTGATTTTAAAATGTTATTAATTCTGTTGGATTTCACCTCAAAAATACAAAGGATCAAATCCAACCTTTGCCCTACGAGATTTTAATAGATTCATTCACCTCACCGCCGGGTGTGACCCGGCGCTCGTTGATGCGATTAGCATCGAACACCATAGCGCTGGGTGAGCTCCAGCAGTCGCTGAAAATCATGCATCAAGCATCTCACCCGGTCCAGCGGCCGCTATCCGCACAAATTAATATATCCATATATCCAGTGGTCCCCTATGTCCAGCGGTCGCTAGGTTCTAGTTTCAGTCGCGACTGAACTCCAGCGGCCACTGGGTTACGCCTCGAGCGCTAGCTCTGTTTCAGTGAGCGCTGGGAAGGTGGATTTCAAATCCGGTGAAATCGTCACAAATCCATGTAAAATCCAAAACAAAGTCGCACAGACTCGATGTGGAGTCAATGAATTTTTTAAATCTATGGACTTTTTAAAGTCCAAAATAATTCTTAGAAATCTCAATCCAATACACCCCCGTAAGTGTTATATGAGTGGACATGTCTCTCCTCGCTTTTCTCACTCTCTAGGGTCTCTCTCTAAACCCTAGAGAGAGAAATGATTTTAAACAAATAATTCAATACTTTATTTCAAAATTATGATTTGAACAATCATTGTAAAGAATCATTTTGTTGGGCAATAAATGTTACATGAATGATAATCTCGTGCAAATAAGTTTGCATTAAAAATAATCTTCCGTAGAAATTTTTAAGGCGAAATCGCTTTACATCTTTATTTATATATATTATTTAAAATTAATAATATAATATTTTATTTTAATGTTATATAATTGAGCTACACTCTGGTGAGACCCGTCTCACATAGTGAGACCCGTCTCACATAGTGAGACGCGCGTATGGCGCGTGCACTGCATGCACGTGCACTTCATGCGCAGTGGGTGTTATGCACGAGTCCTTTTATTTTTCGATTTTTTTTTTTGCAATATATCCATATGCACATCACCATATATTCATATGCACACTACTTAATATTCATATGCACACAGAAGAGTATCCATATGCACAACTTTTTCTAGTTTTTTTTTTTTTTTGCAATATATCCGGATATATGCACACCACCATATATTTATATGCACACCACTTAATGTTCATATGCACACCGAAGAGTATCCATATGCACCAACTTTTTCTAGTTTTTTTTTTCTTTTTTTCTTTTTTATTTACAGTTTTTTTATTCCGATGGAGACTTCGGCTCCGATTTTATGGCTCCGCCTTCGACTCTGATTTTACGGCTCCGCCTTCACTCCGATTACTAATATAAGGATAATCGTTGGGCAATAATTTTGACTTTTTCGGCTCGCTCTGAGGCCTTCGGCTCCCCTCGCTCGAATCTTGACCAAAGAAGAAGCGGCAAACAAAACAACGAAGAGGCAAGAGTGCAAAATAAATTTGAAAATTTAAAAAACAAAAATCGAAATTCGGTTGTGCATATGGAAATACAATGTGGTGCATATCGGTTAACATGCTTGTACATGTGGATACACTTTGAAGAGCATATGACATGATTAAAAAAAACAAGTGGAAAAAGATTGTGCATATGAACATAGAGTGCAGTGCATATGAATATATGGTGATGTGCATATGAACTTATTGCCAAAAAAAAAGTCAATGGTTGACCGGGTCAACCCAGTCTCACAATGTGAGACCCATTTCACACAAGAATTTGCCTATATAATTTATGGAGCTTAGCTCTAAAGAAGGATATATAAGCTTTGGGTTAAATAGCTGCTACATATTATATCAAGAACCAAAATCTTATTACTACGTAAGTTTCAAATTACATCATATTTCCATGTGTAGATTTCAAACCAACAACAATATTACTGTAATTCCTCTAAACTCATGCAAACAACATACCACATAGAATTTTTTCCCGAAGTTCTACATTTTGGATAAATTGTCATCCCTACATATTGGGTTCGATTATGAATGACAATGGATCGTGTACCCACTCATTAAATATTTTTTTATCCAAATCGAAATTTTCTTATTTGTACCTATCGCAATTCAGATGAAAAAAATACTATCTATACTCATCTCAAACTCGCCGATGTCTATATTTTTTTATTCTAACTTTACTTTTTTCTATCAATTTGGGTTGACCGGTCAGATTCACAACTAAATTGACATTTGTACATATCGGGCTTATTTAGCATATTGGGTCAAGTGCCCCCAAACATTCCCCCTTGAATGAGAATTTCTTTACCTGTCCCATCTCAAATTCAATTAAAACATAAACTTTGCTATTCATACACTACAAAGCATATTAACTATTAAGATCTCAATTAAAAATTGTTAATAATTTTTTAACTACAACTTCGAGCTCTTCTTTTATTTACAATCATAGTTTTCATATTTTGTTTGAGGTTTTGATATTGGACATTTTATAGAAGACTTTATCGTTAATGTATGTAAAATTATGGATAATAGTAATTAAATCATCGTAGTTTGTTATTGAAATAAACTTCTTGAATGAATTTGGGGATAGATATTATATACAATGGAGCAAGTCAGGCTTTTGTTATTGTCCCTTGTGCTCGTAAAAGAATAAATAAATAAAAAATCTGTAAGTTGTATGTATATTGAATATACTTATATTTATTAATTTTGATTATTTATCAAATAGATCATACATTTATTTTGAAATCTCAACATTCAATCTAAATATTGGTAAATTGAAATCAATGACCATTAAAGAAAGAACATTAGTCCCACATAGCTCGATAAAATTGAGGAAAAAGTAATTAGAAGCAGCGGGTTACAATTTCGCTGATTTGATGATGCAAATTTGAGATATTAATTTGCAGATCGTTTCTATTAAGAACGGAGAACAATGGAAGGTATTTTGAAGTTACTTGGCATTTCATCATATTGAAACCGATCCGCCCATCTCGTCATCAGCGACGACACACGCATGTGCGCAAAGGCAAGCCCACAATTTATTAAGATCATTGGCCTAATAACGTACAGTACAAGTGGAGAGACTAGTTATTCTTCAATAAGTGTAACTTCTCTACACCAACATCCATCTTTGGTATACCATTTCTCACTCACCGTAAATCGGTTTTGAGAAAATATTAGTATACGTGTTTATCTACTCACGACATATAATGCTTTTCTTCATGGTTTTTTACATGATGATATCTACATGAAGCTACCTCAGGGGTATGTTAAGGCACAAGAAGGACAAGTTTGTAAGCTTGTTATGAGCTTATATGGATTAAAGCAGGCATCAAGGGAATGGAACTTGGAGTTTTGCAAGAAACTTGCTGATTTTGGATTTACACAGACATCGAGTGATCATTGCCTATTTGTTAAAGGTTCAGGTGCTGAATTCATATGTATATTGGTGTATGTTGATGATGTACTGATCACTAGTCCTTCTGCAGCTTGCATTGAATAGCTCAAAGTCTTCCTGCATAAGGCATTTACCATCAAAGACCTTGGAGAAGCCAAGTTTTTTCTGGGGATGGAAATTATTCGAGGTGGTGCTGGAACTTTTCTCAACCAACGCAAGTATGTATTGGATCTTGTTAAAAGCGTGGGACTACTTGGTTGCAAGCCAGCATCTACACCATTTCCTCAAGGAACTCAGATTGGTAATTGCTCTTCTCCTCCTCTAGAGAATCCAGAATCATATAGAAGATTATTAGGGCAATTACTATATCTTAATCTTACCCGGCCAGACCTATCTTATGTTGTTCAGCAATTAAGCCAGTTCATATCTAAGCCGTGTGAACATCACTGGGACAATGCATTGCATGTAGTCAAGTATTTAAAAGGCTGTCCATCTCTGGGATTATTTTATTCATCTGGATCCTCTTTTAATCTCCGAGCTTATGGAGATGCAGATTGGGTTGCATGCTTTAATTCAAGACGTTCACTCACTGGATACTGCATTTTCTTGGGTGAATCCCTCGTCTCTTGGCGCTGCAAGAAGCAAACCACTGTGTCTACTTCTTCAGCTGAAGCAGAGTATAGAGCCTTGGGAACCACTGTGAGAGAAATGGTTTGGCTTTCTTACTTGCTTAAAGATTTTCACTTACCAGTTTCTCTTCCGATTCCTTTATATTGTGATAACCAAGCCGCCATACACATCACAAAGAACCAAGTGTTTCATGAGAGAACGAAACACTTGGAAATAGACTGCCATGTTGTTAGAGACAAGTTCAAGGACGGTTTCTTAACTCTAGTTCATATTTCTACTAAAATACAGTTGGGCGATCTTTTTACCAAGTCTTTGGGAGGACCAAGATTTCGTATGTTGTTGTCCAAGATTGGCATGGCAGATATCCATGTCAATCTTGAAGGGGGGTATACCGCATGAATGAAATGAAGAAGGCGCAAGAAGAAGAGAAGGGAGATGTTGTACCAATGCATGCAGAGGAGAATAATGCATGCAACGTCAGTCATTGATCTTTGATCGGCACCGCACATGGAAAGCACAATCCGGACTATCTTGTGGTCTGAGCAGTTGCCACGTGGAGAGGAGAATGGCGTAGAGATCACGCTGTTTTTACTTTGTATCTTAGCTCGTTTTCAGCTAGCTATAAATTGTAGATAGAAAGTACTCTTACATAGTTTTACAATTCAATTCTCTTTGTATTGTACTCGTGATTTTACATCAATGGAGAATTATCTTTCATCTCATACAAACACTAAATTCAATAATCTCCAATCAGGTAATTCCAATGGTTATTTTAATTTTCACATTAATCTATGAACAGGATATCTACTATCTCCATCGGCTTTTTTTTTCTAGTTTATTATGCTTTCCGAACTCTCCTAATGACGACCAGGCCTCAAGTAAATTGAAGATTACCATTTATAATGAATTTACCTAAGGAAATGACAAAAACTTGGGTGCAACTGTTCCACCGTAGAACACCCGCCCATTTGACCCGACCCGCCCCTGACCCGACCCGTTTGACCCGGTCAAACCCCCCTTTGACCGGATTGTTTTTTTTTTTTTTTAATTTCCAGTTTTTTTTTAATTTATTTTTGTTTGCCGCTTCTTCTATGGTCAAGACGCGAGCGAGGGGAGCCGAAGGTCTCGGAGCGAGCCGTAAAAGTCCAAAATGTTGCCCGTCGATTATCCTTATTTTAGTAATCGGAGCGAAGGCGGAGCCGTAAAATCGGAACCGAAGGCTCCGACGGGGACAAAAAATCTGGAAATTAAAAAAAAAAACTGGAATTAAAAAAAAAAATGGCGCGTGGGGCCCACGCACGGCGCGTGGACCTCACACGCGGGGCGGGTCGGCGCGTGGAGGGTCGTGGGCGGGGCGGGTTGTGTGCAAATGGTGCATAAGTATGCACAGGAGTGTCTCTCTAAGGAAATATGTTTGCTTGAGTAATGATTGAAACTTGTGCTCTGATGTAGTGATGTTGAATTCAGAACTTTGCAATATTACGCAGTCATTCGTATTAGTGTTAAATCGTTTAGGAGTTTGTTGGAAGGATGGTTGAAAAGATTTCTTGATGCCTCGTAGTTTAAAGAGAAATTTATCCAAATATGGAATATACTTCTGCAGGTAATCCTAGCAGTTTGGCTGGACAATGATTTCACAGCATTTCTATGAAATTTGTACTCAATTCCACAATTTTAATGGTGGATTATTTGAGTAGATTTGATACTCTCTCTCTCTCTCACACACACACACACTTCTTACTACGGTCGCAATTAATCATTTCTTAAATTCTTGCAAGGTTTCAAGATAAAAGAAAGTCCACCGATAAATTAAATTATAAAAATCCATATTATTTTGAGTTGGTTATGTTCTGAATTTTAAATTTAATTTACGAAGAATAGAAACAAGTTTAATTTAAAAGAGTACCCTTCACAAAGTATGGAGGTTCATCCTTTGATTATTAAGATTAAAATACCTAAAACAGTCATAACAATATCCAACATGATTCTATCAATGCTCGAATCTGTATCGATATTAATAATATATCGATAATAATGATTATAATAAAACTCCTTGCTGCCTAAGTGGGCCGGTCAACAACGAAGTGGGCCCGTCGGTCCAATTTTGTGGACAACCATTTTCTCATTACTTTGCTGCCTAAGTCAAGCCAGCAAGTTGACTAGAAGTCAAATATGGCAGTTCATGAATGAATTAATATATTATCGAGCCTCTGTGTCTTAACAAATTTTACATCCACCCTTGTCCTTTTCTATAAAAGCTTGATTGACTGCTGTTAGGTCGCACCACGTAACAAAATTATATTAAGATATATTGTGATAGTGGTCGACTTAGCATAAATCTTGTCGCACCTTTCATGCTTACTTCTCATCCCTTGATCGGTATCTATGGCAAGTTTTGATGTAGTCCGTACTGATCGGACACTGACGTTTTACGAGAAGAGGAAAATCTTACAAAACTTTGGGACATAATTCTTTCTATATAATATAATATAATGATCGTGCATCGCACGGTGGACAAATTCCAGTAAATAATTAAGCAGATTCTTGAGAATTTAAGTCAGTATAATCTTGATTTAGTTTCTTTGTTATTTTACTTATTAAAAAGACTATTTTAATTAATTGGCTAAATCATGACAAAACCTTATCAATGTGAAACCAGTCTATAATTTAACGTTTTTGCATTTCAACAAGTTGTAACAACCACATTTAGAAAAAAGAATAAAAAAATTGTAACAACCATTGTCATTACTTTACCTAAGTCAAGCCAGAACGGTGGTTGTGAATAATGGCTAGCATTTTATAAGCTTTAATTGGTATGGAAAGATGACACTACTATATTTTATTTATATAAAAATAATACTGTCTTCTTCAATTCTGTCCAACTACTACTATTATACACTATTTGTGGCATCTTAATAAATCATTAAAACATTAAAATAAGAATACAAGTTGATTAGAAGTCATATATGCCAGCTCATGCATGAATTAATTTATTATTAAATCGATCATAGCTACAAATTGTATACTCACACAACCTGCAGCTTTATTTTTCAACCTTACAAACTGTAACAAAACATTTCAGATCTTAGAGATTAATTTATCATGGCAGCTTATGCAGCTCTGGTTTCTCTTATGCATATCATAGAGAAGATCGAGCGTCATCCTTCTCCTCCAATCTCTCTCCACAAAAACCAAGTTGCATCTCTCACTGAAAAAGTCAGCTTCTTGCAGGAATTTCTCGAGACCTACCATTCCCCTTTTGACTACAGCGACGACGCAGATCCCTTGGAGGGTCGCATTGCAGATGCAGCTCATGCGGCTGAAGATGTGATCGAAACGGAAATTGTGGATCGAATTCATAGTCTATCTACAATTCATGGGAGGATAACCAATTTCTTTAAGTTGTTAGTTCAATGTGAATGTGCAGGTACTCGAGATGACTTCAATGAAGATCTGCAGAGAGTGATAGAAGAGTTGGAGTTGATCAAGAATGATGTGACGGAGATGGTTCGGGAGAAGGCTGCAGTCGAACCTCAGTTCCACGGAAGCGTCTCCGCTGATGATGCTGGTGGGAGGAACAGTCATGAGATGGTGGGATGCGATGACGTGCTTCTTCAACTATTGGATAGGCTCACCGGAGGAGAATCCAGCCGCCAAATCATCCCTGTTGTAGGGATGGGTGGCATCGGTAAGACCACTCTTGCCAAAACTGTGTTTGGACACCCACTTATTAACAAGCATTTTGATGTTTGTGTGTGGGCTACAATTTCCCAAGATTATAATGTGAAGGGAACTTTTGATGAAGTTCTCTCTCAAGTTAGGGGGAAATCGTGGGATAAGAGTGAGGACGAATTAGGAGAAGAACTATACAAATATTTATGTGGTAGGAAGTATTTGGTCGTAATGGATGATGTGTGGGGTCTAGAGGTGTGGGACATGATGAAATTCTACTTTCCTGAGTACAATAACGGTAGTCGAATATTGGTAACAACTAGGATGTCAAACTTGGCTGCCCACTTAACCAACCCTAATAGCATCCTTGATATGAGATTTTTAGATGAAGGTAGTGCTTGGGATTTGTTCTGTAAAATTGTATTTGGGGAAGAAAGTTTTCCGGTTGAACTCAAGCGAATTGGGAGGGGAATTGTGGAGAGATGTAAGGGACTTCCTTTGTCGATTGTTGTGATTGGGGGTCTCTTGGCAAAATCCCAACAGACCCCACAATATTGGCATGAGATAGATAGAAACTTGAGTTCGAAGAATGATGAGTATTGTTTGAGTACATTGAAAACAAGCTATAACCATTTACCCGCCTATCTAAAGCCTTGTTTTTTGTACATGGGAACGTTTGAGGAAGATAGTGCGATTAGTGTCGCGAAACTAATCAGGCTATGGGTTTGTGAAGGATTTCTTAAGCCAATAAGCAACAAAAGCCCGGAAACAATTGGTGAGGTGTACTTAAAGGAGCTAATTGATAGAAATCTTGTTCTAGTAGATAAGTTGGGGATACTTGGGGATATGAAATACTGCAAAATGCATGATTTAGTAAGAGATTTGTCTTGGAAAGAAGCTCAAAAACAAAGGTTTTATCACGTTATTAGCAATGATAGTTCTGGTGATGGGGCAAGCAGGCATCGTCGAATTATTGTTCGCAAAGGGTTTTATGGGAAACTCAATGCCAACAATTATATGCGACATGCGTGTTCTTATACAGGTTATAGTAGTAAATTGCCACGTAGCAGTAGATTGTTGAGGACACTGAATATAAACAACGATTCTTATGCTCATGTATATGATTTTCTTCAATTCGTAAATTCACGGTATGTTGATGCAAGTGTTGTAATACCTTCTTCAATCGGTCAGCTTTGGAATCTGCACACACTAATGTTTAGATTTGGCATGACTGGTATTATTTTACCAATAGAAATTTGGAAAATGCCTCAACTTAGGCATGTCGAGTTCGTACCTAGATTTGAAATCCCCAATCCTCCCAGCAGCAAAGATGACGATGATATTGTTGTGATGGAGAATCTGCATACGCTCAAAGGGGTGCATTATCTGGAGTTTAATGAAGAGGTGGTTAAAAGAATTCCCAATATAAAAAAACTGAAGATGTCCTACGCATATGGCGGAGTGGATTGTATTAGCTATCTTCATTGCCTGGAAAACTTATACTTCGACTCCTTTTCTCGACGTGGCGAAGAGTCTCTGCAAAACATTACTAGCTTCCCACATTCCCTCAAGAAGTTGACTATGAAGGTCTCAATTTCTTTTGAGTGGAACGACATGTTGCCAAAGATAGGTTCGTTACCCCATCTTCAGAAGCTCACATTAATGGATGGTGTCTTTGGAAGGCGCAAATGGGAAACAAGTGAAGGCCAATTCCCCAGCCTCAAGTTCCTATCAAGGATCTAGAAAATTGGACGGTGTCGGAGAGCTCCCATTTTCCACGTCTTCAGGAGCTTCGCCTTGCTCGATTATACTGCCTCACATTGGAGATTCCTTCAGAAATCGGAGAGATACCAACGCTCAAATATATTGTGGTGCATCGTTGCAGTGAATCAGTCGAGCAGTCTGCTAAAAGGATAGTAGACGAACAAGAGGATTTATACGGAGATCAACAACTACGTTTTCTTTGTTTCTCGAGTTAATTTCTTGTTTATGTAAGGATACTCTTTTCTTGATTGGATTTTTTCCCAATGAATTTCCAAGGCCTCACTGTTCTAATTAACTTGTCAAGTCCTTGGGTTTGAGTTTCAAACATATAATTACAATTTCTCTCAACTTCTCTCATTTGATCCAACCGTTTCACTAAATATCCAATAGAATCTTGTTCTTCTGAGAAATGCTCCAACTTTTCGATGAAACGCAACATAATAATATCCTATTGTAATCAGAAAATTTAGTTTTTGGTGGTGATCAAATGTTATTTTTGAATTTTATAATTCATGAAAATTCCATCCTTGATACAATTTAGTTTTTGGTGGTGATCATATGCTCTGAACCTTGAAACTTTTTCTTTTTTTTCATCGCAATATTTGTTGTTGTACAAGTTTACTTTGAAATTTTACTTTAATGGAAATATTTCCATTCGAAAATGTTTAAATCCATTTTATTATGAAATTTCCGAATCCCATAGGCCCATCGGAACATTAATTCATTTTGAAATAGGCCCAATACATGATGAGGCCCAATTTCATATTTTGTCCTTTTTCTTAGAGCACTTACATCAAGTGTCGAGGGGGGGGTGTCGAAGGGTATGTCGAGTGGATCGACACACCCCCCCACTCGACTCACCCCTATGTCGAACGAGTGTGGGGGATCGACACACCCCTATGTCGAGGGGTGTGTCGATGGTGGAGTCGTTGCTTCGACACTCCACTCGACCTCATGACAGCGCAATATGGGGACACTTGTCGTGTCCCCATTGGTCCCTTATTTTTTTTTTTCGTTAAAAATTAAAAAAAAAACGTTAATTTTTTCAATTACGCAACGTATACATTTCCATCTCCAACGTCTATATCCCATTTTTTCCCTATATATACCCATTCATCTCATTCATTCTCCACACAACCTAATTTCTCCATCCATTCTTCTCCCAAAAAATTTTCATTCTTTCAATTTATTTTGTGCAAAAAAATGGCCGACGATCAGTTTAATTCGTGGTATTCGCAAACTTTTGGTTCAATCCCGCCGAACCAATCTCCAAATCCGGCGAATCCACCTCCCAATCCGGCGAATCCAAGCTCCGGATTCTCATCAATTCCAGGTTTCGGCCAATACTCGGCCCCTGCAGGGTTTGGTGCTTTTTCCCCAACGCCGGGTTTCTCTGCATTCCCTCCGGCCACTGGGTTCTCGCAGTTCTCACAGCCGCAGGGGTACGGCCAATTCCCCCCTTCGACTGGATTTCCACAGTCGCCCGGCTTCTCCCAAGTCCCTCCGTCATATGGCTTTTCGCAGTCGCCGGGATTTTCACCTGCATCGGGCTTCTCGCCTGCGCCAGGCTTCTCGCTGTCGCCGAGCTTCTCTCAAGTACCCCCCGACATCCCGAAGGAGCCAATTCTCGCAACCCCCAGTGGGTACGGCTCGACTCAGACGTTTCAACCTCAACGACGACGACGACCATGTTGAGGTGGAGGACGAGGAAGAGGAAGAGGAAGCGGCGTACGGCTCCCACCACTCGGAATCGGACGAACACGAGCAAACACCACCGCCCCCGCCCCGCCGCAAGGGGAAAGCTGTCGCGACATCAAGCACGACCACTTCTCCGCCAAGGGGAAGGGCAAGGCACGCCGCAAGGGGAAAGCGACCGCGGCCTCATCCGACGAGCACAATAAGCCAGCACGAGGTCCTAACTACACGCCCGCTGAGATTGAATACCTCGCAAGGTGCTACGTTGACTTCGGGATGGACGCGATCACCAGCAATTACCAAACCTCAAGCGCGTTTTGGGAGAAAATAATGATCCGTTTCAACGAGTTCATAACTCCCGCCCACCCAAGAGAGAAGAGTGCGATGAAAAGCGCATGGGGCCGCGCCAAGAAACAGATCCAGAACTTCGCCGCCATCTACATCCAGGAAGAAAACCAGCTCGGAAGCGGGGAGAACGACTTCGATCTGTACACGAGAGCCCAAGATTTGTACGCCGAGAAGTTCAACAAACCGTTCCCGTATAGGGCTGCGTGGGAGCTCTTAAGGCATATCCCAACTTTCACCAACCCGGCGAAGCCAACAGCTCCAAAGCGGACGAATATAAATGAATTCGGCGAGTACACTTCGTCTGCCAGCGGCAACGCATCCACCACATCCGCGAGCGATGCAAACACTCTGCAGGTTCGACCCGAAGGAGCGAAAGCGGAGAAGAAGGGGAAGAAGGGCAAAAGTGCGCTACGGGAGCAGGCGGGAGAAGAGTTGGCATCCCTCAACAAGCAATCGAGGGAGGAGTGGGCGTTCAATATCTATATTGCCGACACGTCGCATATGAATCCCGAGCAAAAGGCGAGGTACGAAAATGTTCGCCGCAAACTTGCAAGGAAATTCAATTGGGAGGAGTAGTTGTCTTTTTTTTTTTTTTAATTATTGTAATGAAGTAGTTTTTTGTTATTGTATTTTTTTTTTAATTAGTGTATGTTGTAGTTTTTTTTAAATTCAATAAAATTGTCATTTATTAATTTCTGAATTTAATTAAGTTAATTTTTATAAAATTTATTACAAATAAAAAAAACAACAAAATAAAATCTATTCAATCATTAAAATCACGTTTCCCAGTGCTTAGACCTAGGTCTTACTCAACCCCATTGATGTGGAGAAATCAACCTATGTCTAACTCAACACCACCAATCATTAAAATCACGCTTCCCAGTGCTTAGACCTAGGTCTTACTAGACACCCGCTGTAAGTGCTCTTATTGGTAATTTTATTTATAGCTCCTTTTTCATAGCCCCCATAATTAATTAAAAATAGAACTTTTTATATATAGGCATTTTTGTCGTTATAGTTATAGCGCCCTGTGATTTTGAGTATGTTTGTGCTTGTTTTGATGGTTTAATTTGAGCTAGAGTTTGATTTGTGATGGTTTCTTACAAAATTGAATGACTTGTTAGTAACTGTTTTTTCTTCTTCAGCAAACATTGTTGTTGGTTCTGGGTCTCTGCTATCTATTGTTTATTTAAAGACAGTATAATCTTGATTGGTTTCTGTTATTTATTTTAGTTATTAAAGAGACTAATTTAACTAATTGGCTATAATGCTAATTGTTTTAATGTTTTTGCATTTCAACAAGTTGTAACAACCACATTTCGAAAATAATTAATTAAAAAAAAATTGTAACAACCATTTTGTCATTACTTAGCCTAAGTCAAGGTTGATGGTAGTTGTTTATGAAGAATGACTAGCATTTTATAAGCTTTTAATCGGTATGGAAAGATGACACTACTATATTTATTTATTTAAGAATAATACTGTCTTCTTCAATTTATGTCCAACTACTACCACAAACATACTCCCTCCGTCCCGTTCAAGATGTTTGGTTTCTTTTTGGCATGGGGATTAAGAAGAAGGGAATTAGATGATAAAGGTTGTGTTTAGTGCAGTGAATAAAGTGATATAAAGTATTTTTTAATTGATAAAGTGATATAAAGTGGTGCTGAAGTGACATAAAGTGATATAAAGTAGTACTGAAATGATATAAAGTGAATAAAGTGATTTCTTAATTTTTGCCAAAAAAGGAAATGAGACATGTTGAACGGGACACCCAAAAAGGAAAGTAAGACATATTGAACAGGACAGAGGGAGTATTATATACTATTTGTGGCATCTTAATAAATCATTAAAACATCAAATTTAGATTAGAAGTCGTATATGTCAGCTCATGCAGGAATTAATATATTATCGATTCGATCAGCTCCAACTTCATCCTCATCCTTCTATATATATTTTCCTTCTCATAGCTACAAATTGTATACTCACACAACTTGCAGCTTAAACCCCTCATTTTTCAACCTTACAAACTGTAACAAAACATTTCAGTTCTTAGAGAGTTATCATGGCAGCTTATGCAGCTCTGCTTTCTCTTATGCATATCATACAGAAGATCGAGCAACATCCTTCTCCTCCGATCTCTCTCCACAAAAATCAAGTTGAATCTCTCACTGAAACAGTCAACTTCTTACAGGAATTTCTTGAGGGGTACCGTTCCCCTTTTGACTACAGCGACGAAACAGATCCTTTGGAGGTTCGCATTGCAGATGCAGCTCATGCAGCTGAAGATGTGATCGAAACAGAAATTCTGGATCGAAGTCATAGTCGATCCACAATTCATGGGAGAATAACCAATTTCTTTAAGTTGTTGGTTCAATGTGAATGTGTAGGTACTCGAGATGACTTCAATGAAAATCTGCAGAAAGTGATGGAAGAAATGGAGTTGATCAAGAAAGATGTGACGGAGAAGGCTGGAGTCGAACCTCAATTCAATGGAAACGTCTCCGCTGATGATGCTGGTGAGAGGAACAGTCATGAGATGGTGGGATGCGATGATGTGCTTCTTCAACTACTGGATAGGCTCACCGGAGGAGAATCCAGCCGCCAAATCATCCCTGTTGTAGGAATGGGTAGCATCGGTAAGACCACTCTTGCCAAAACTGTGTTTGGACACCCACTTATTAACGAGCATTTTGATGTTTGTGTGTGGGCTACAATTTCTCAAGATTATAATGTGAACGGAACTTTTGATGAAGTTCTCTCTCAAGTTAGAGGGAAATCGAGGGATAAGAGTGGGAACTCAGAGGATTCGAGTGAGAAAGAATTAGGAGAAGAACTATACAGATATTTATGTGGTAAGAAGTATTTGGTCGTAATGGATGATCTGTGGAGTCTAGAGGTATGGGATAAGATGAAGTTTTACTTTCCTGAGTTCAATAATGGTAGTCGAATATTGGTAACAACTAGGATGTCAAACTTGGCTGCCCACTTAACCAACCCTAATAACCTCATTGATATGAAATTTTTAGATAAGGGTAGTGCTTGGGATTTGTTTTCTAAAATTGAAAGTTTTCCCTCTGAACTCAAGCGAATTGGGAAAATACGCTCAAAGGAGTGTATAATCTAGAGCTAACTGAAGTGGTGGTTAAAAGAATTCCGAGTATCAAGAAATGGAGGATACGCTGTGTGAAGATGATAATGATTGGGAAAGAAGCGGAGTGAATGGTATTAGCTATCTTTGTTCTCGGAAAACTTAGAACCCTCTTCTCCAAGTTTCGAACCGCATCTGCAAAAGACTAGCTTCCCACATTCCCTCAAGAAGTTGACTTCTAAGGTCTCAACTGAGCTTGACGATTTGTTGCAAAACATAGGTTCGTTACCCCTTCTTCAGAAGCTCTCAACATTTGGTGTTTTCAGAAGACGCAAATGGGAAACAAGCGAAGGCCAATTCCCCAGCCTCAAGTTCCTATCATTGCGCTTTTATCGCAACCTTTTCAGGAGCTTCGCCTTGTTGAAATTACAAATCGATCATCGGCAGATGGCTGGTGGCTCTATCATCATCCTAGCTTGTATTTGTATTTTCCTTTATTGTCTCAAAATGATTATCTTTTTTCTTTGTTTTTCGAGTTAATTTCTTGTTTATGCAAGGGTACTTCTTTCTTGATTGGATAGTTTTCCCATCAAATTTCCCATTAAATTCCCAAGGCCTCACTGTTCTAATTAACTTGTCAAGTCCTTGGGTTTAAGTTTCAAACATATAATTACAATTTTTCTCAACTTTTCTGATTTGATCCCCAAAATACCCAATAGAATTTAATCGGATTTGCCCAAACCTGATAGTGCTAGCCAGAAAATTGAGTGCGTTGACATGATTGATAGTATTTTGAGATACATTTTTGTATGTAGACTATAACTAAATTTACACATCCTCTCAGTTAATTTTCTTTTAAATTGTTTGCAATAAATCAAAATTAAGTATAATTCATTATCGGTTATTCTGTAATGTTAAGGTTTTAATTAAGGAGATCATTGATAATCAATTATACATTGTAACAATTATATTTGATTATTTACATATTCAATAAATTTAAAGGAGTCTGGATATTTGTGGATATTATTTTATAAATTTGGAACAAGAACGAGCAATACTAAAATCATTTTATATTCGAGTTGTGCGAGAATAAAAAATTTAAATGAGTCCTTGCAACATGAATTGACATGCTTGCATAATTTTTTTCCTCAATTTTTAATCTTTTATTATTTATCATTAATACTTATTTCATAGTTTTCAAGTTTTTATCGAAATGAATAATAAAATATTGTAACAACTTATACTATTTATAAATTTAAATAGATTGAATAATTAGAGGTTATATTATAGTACTCCCTCTGTCCTGCTCATTTTATCTCTCTTTCTTCAAATGGCTATCTCACTCATTTTGTTTACATCAAAATATAGACATAATGAATAGTTGTAAGAATTTCTCTCTCATCTCGTTCCAATCTCATCCACTAGTTTATTAAACAAACAACTTTCCTTAATTTTCGTGGCCACTTAAAGTGGACAAAATGTGTGGGACGGAGGGAGTACAAGTTTGAGAAGAGAAGAGAAATCACTTTTAAATCATGTACTAGTATTTGTATTATAAACTAAAATACAAATTATAAATTATTTTTTCATAATTACTCACTAAAGTTATATATACAAACTATAACATAAATTGATTTTTCGTCGATTTTTGACGATTATTTACTACGAGTGTTTAAGAAATGTTATTTCTTCCTTGAATCGAAGGTAGTAAGCAAGCAGATAGTTGCGAACTTATTAGGGTCGCTAAATCACTATTTATCCAAGTTTTTCCCCCAAATCGTCGGTCAATCATTCCTTTTCTCCAATTCTGATCGTATCTATCCCCAATTTTCCCTAGCTTCGTAATTTTGTAATTTCCCCCCCCCTTCGCTGCATTTCTGTAGAAATTAGGGGTTTTCCATACAAATTGATCGCAATTATCCTGAGCGAGCCGTTGCTGGCAGAAAGAGATTATGATGACTGTGATCAGCATAATGAGGTACTTGCCATTGCAATTTTTCTCAATTGAAGTTGAGATTTTTGAATCGATGATGAATGCGTTCTGATTTTTGTTTTGGATTGAATTGAATCAATGTGAAAGCAGTCTATCATGCTAATTGTTTTAATGTTTCTGCATTTTATCAAGTTGCAACAACCATTTTGTCATTACTTTGCCTAAGTCAAGCCAGAACATGATGGTATGTGATACGCAAGCTCAATAGTTAGTAGTTATTGAATGAGTCAATGTAATAGGCCACATCTAAGGTCCAAATATTATTAGGTAGCCCATTAAGTTTAGAGGTTGTAGGCCATATATATATATATATATATATATATATGTTGCAACTATGTCTTTTTCATCATGAATGAAATGAATTGAAGCTTCTTTCTTTGTTAATGGAGTTCCGGCGACTCGAATAGCCGTTTATCTTTCCTACTTTCCCCCGTTTTTGGAGTTCGACTCACTCAAAGTAGTCTACATCGTATCAATTGGTGCTTTCATTGTTTTCTTCCTCCCCATTTCATCTTTCTTCATCCCATTTTTTTTTTTGTTTTCATGGCTACATCAGATGTTGTCACCGCCATTAACGACCTTCGACTCACCTTCGACGACTTTTTTCTGACCATGAACAATCATTTTCAGGCCACAAACCAGCTTCTTCATCAACTCAATACCTCCATTGAATACCATACTACCAAGCTTCAGCAACCACACTCTGGTTTTCCTCCACAAACTTCACCATCGCCGCCGCCGCCTCCTCCTTCACCGATCTCGTCCTCACAAACCCCTCCTCCGCTTCCCTCACCACCTCAGCCACCCTCCTTCACAGATCCATCTCCCTCTCCACTTACCCCTGTTCCCGTCACACACACACCACCGCCGCTGCCAATCTCCCCTCTACCGCCTTTGTTTTCTCCTCATCCACCTCCAACCACCGCACTCCACTGCACACCGCCGCTCTCTCAGCCCGTGGCTGCACCTTAAATCCCCTCCAGATCCGAGTTTCAATGGTCTTCTATCACCTCTGTTCCCGTGACATCTCCACCTCCCCATACTCAGCCTCAACTTCAACGCCCAACACCGCCACCTCCTCTACTGCTCCAACCGCCACCACCGTCAACACCTTCGCCGCCAATACCACCTCCACCCACAGATCCACCACCACATTTACCGCCGTCGCCACCGCCTTTGTTTTCTCCTTCAACTCCGCCCAACAACTCAGCCCTTCCTGAATCCCCTCCGTTTCATGCCCAAACACCTCTGTCCCTGCCCAGATCTGAGCACCAATGGTCTCATAAAAATGATTGGGGGCTGTGTTTCAACTGTGACCAAACCTGGTCCAATACCCATCGATGCCGCAACAAATTTTTGATTCTATTCGGCACCGATGATGAGGATGATTCTGTCGATCCTAAACCTCCAGATTTGGCGATTGGAGTTGAAGTTACAGCGGAGGATATTTCCAAGCCTCTCACTCTAATCGACTCTAAATCACCACCCCCTCCAAAGCTTTACCAACTGCCGCTGCCAATACCTCCTCCGGCGAGTCCTCCGCCACCAATTTTTTCTCCACTCCCACCCCCGCCACCTAATCCACCCTTAGCATCACCAATCGAATCCATTGGTGTTTTTCATCTCCTCCGTTCGCTACCTATACCACCAGTAGCATCGCCGAACGCTCCTCCGCTACTCCGTCATTCCCCGTTGCGAGAAATGGGCTCACGTGACTTCATTGTCCAAATCCTTGAGATTTCTCATTGGCCCACCTCTACAGATAAAGAGAATTATCCAGTTTTCCTGTATGGGCCCAAAATGAATGACCAAAAGTCTGTGATTTCCAAGGCCCAAAGCTACCAGATTTTTGATATTAATATCGGACCCCAAATGTCAGTTGGCGAGCCCATCACTGTAATAGAAGGCGGCCCAGGCCCATATTTATATTCTGAGTTAGAGACGATGGCCTCTGAAGCTTCATTTGAGGGGATATATGGGATTGATACCTCGCCTGCTTCTATGAATGAAGAGCTCAATTCCATTTTATGTCGGGGCTTAATACAAGCGGCCAAATTGGGGTGATTCCGGCTGCTGAAAATTACCAGATTCGTGTTCATGACAGAGACGACCTTAACACGGCCTCCCGAACAGCCATCGGCCATTATATATTTCTGGTTTTCTGCTGCGACTCACCAATTGATACGATTTAGACTACTTCGAGTGAGTATTTCTGGTTTTCTGCTGCGACTCACCAATTGATACGATTTAGACTACTTCGAGTGAGTCAAACTCCAGAAAACGGGGAAATAAGAAAGATAACGGCTATTCGAGTCGCAGATAATACATATTTATAGTGCGGCTAATACTTAACTATCAACTATGCATTTCTAGAACCTAATGGGCTTTATATCATTTGGGCCATGTATTGTATTTGGGCTTTCACATAGGGCTTGGTTGTTGGGTGTATCAGTATGGTAGTTGTTTAGAACAGTGACTAGCATTTTAAAAGCTTTTAATTGGTATGGAAAGATGACACTGCTGTATTTATTTATTTAAAAATAATACTTTCTTCTGACCAAAATAAGAATGCAAGTTGACTAGAAGACAACTCCATCTTCATCCTCATCCTTCTATATACTCACACAACCTGCAGCTTAAACCACTCATTTTTCAACCTTACAAACTGTGAAAAAACTGTTGAGTTCTTAGAGATTTATCATGGCAGCTTATGCAGCTCTGCTTTCTCTTATGCATATCATAGATAACATCGAGCGTCATCCTTCTCCTCCGATCTCTCTCCACAAAGACCAAGTTGAATCTCTCACTGAATCAGTCAACTTCTTGCAGGAATTTCTTGAGGGGTATCATTCCCCTTTTGACTACAGCGATGAAGCAGATCCCTTGGAGGTTCGCATCACAGATGCAGCTCATGCGGCTGAAGATGTTCTCGAAATCAAAATTGTGGACCGCATTTGTAAACCACCCACAATTCGTGGGAAGGTACCCGATTTCTCTAAGCTCTTGCTTGCATACAAATGCGCAGGTACCAGACACCACTTCAATCATGATCTGCAGAAAGTGATAGAAGAAATGGAGTTGATCAAGAAAGATGTGACGGAGATGGTTAGGGAGAAGGCTGCAGTCGAACCTCAGTTCCACGGAAGCGTCTCCGCTGATGATGCTGGTGAGAGGAACAGTCATGAGATGGTGGGATGCGATGATGTGCTTCTTCAACTATTGGATAGGCTCACTGGAGGAGATTCCAGGCGCCAAATCATCCCTGTTGTGGGGATGGGTGGCATCGGTAAGACCACTCTTGCCAAAACCGTGTTTGGACACCCACTTATTAAATATCATTTTGATGTTTGTGTGTGGGCTACAATTTCTCAAGATTATAATGTGAAGGGAACTCTTGATGAAGTTCTCTCT